>OY796663.1:16040506-16554453 GCA_963680705.1 Rhagium mordax
AAGATTTAGTCTACCAATGCACAATTACTAGTAATTCATTAAATATTACCCAAATGAACTAACTCTAACTTAACCTAATGATAATATAAATATTGTTTGCCTATTATATTATATAATATACATTTTGTTATTATATTTTCTAGTGTAAAATACTAGACAACCACTGGTACGAATTTTAGATAACAATATTGTATTTATATTCATTTGGACTAGGTATACACGGTGGTGAATTTTTCGATGCCCACTCGGAAACTATAAGAGATAGAGGATCGATTAAATTAGACAAAAGTTGCAATTTATAAAATAAAAATAGTATTATTTGTTTTCTTGACTCTTTAATAAATTAATTGTTTGTAATATTTAATAGGAGTTTAAGTAACCTGGCATTTTTCTGTAATTTTTTACGAGTGTACAGTTTAATAATAGCCTTTGGATTACAATGTTGCTTGCAATTATTTTTCCAAAGCATAGTCGATTTCATAAATTATTTTTATATTAATTCGAATATCAACATGTTTTTAAAAAATCATGTCCATTTTGGTGACATAGGTGAAAAGAGAATTATTTTCTCTAACTAATGGTGTAAAAATCCAATATGGCGGCCATAAGAAAAAAAAAGTTGACTATCGTTGCTCAAAATCTAGAAGGCTTAGAAAATGTCTATCAACGCCATTCAATTGATAGTGGTCAAAAATATAACCTTGCGAAATTTCATTAAATTCGCATGAATGGTATAGAAGATATTATTATTTGGACTCACGATTTTAAATTTTTTCAGGATAAACCGCAAACGAATCAAGATATCCAGCATTTCTTGGCAGGAAATTGTAGAGCATAAAATAGCGCAACTTTTGTCTAATTTAACCGATCCTCTATCTCTTATAGTTTCCGAGATACCAATGGTGGGCATCGAAAAATTCACTACCGTGTATACAGTGGTTTTCTGGGGCAAACTGTTGAGGTTTGCCTTTGATACTACACTTTTATCTTGAGATATTTTGACCATTTTCTTATTTCTATTTATTTTTTAGAATTTGACGTGATTCCCAGAAATAAGTTTAATGAATAATAAAACAATAATAATAATACATAAAATCGTCTTAATTGAAATAACCGAGGAAATAACAAATACATAAGGGCGATATTGAAAAGCTATTTTTACTCATAACCCCAAATGTACAAGAGTTTACAATCTAAAATTATTTATAAATGGCCTGCAAATTCGACAATGAAAGTTTACCATCTGCCAGTGGGTCACCGAAGAGACCAAATAAGTACAAAAGGTTTTTTCTCTCTAGAAATTTTTGGTATAGTGGACGGATAGGGACAATTTTATTTAATCGAATGATTACCGATATCTTTTCGTGCGCCGCATTTGGTCCGGTAAATATATTTCTTTTCCATTTCCGGTTACCGCGACCCAACCGGAAGTTTCGTCTGCCAGCTTAATTGGGGTATGTGAAGTACATATACTAACTAAATATACGGAAAGATATCGGTAATCATTCGATAAAAAAAATTCCCCCCTTCACACTACCCGCCCGCCATACCAAAAATTTCCAGAGAGAAGAAACTTTGGTATTTATATGGTCCCTTCGATTACTGACTGACAGACGGTAAACTTTCATTGTCGAATTTGCACGCCATTGCTTTCGCCGATACATAATGTGAATAATCGTAGAAAGAATAGAAACACAATCTAACTTAGCCTAGCCTAATTTTAACCTAACTTAGACTAGCCCGACCTAGATAAAAATAGATATATGTCTACTAATAGTTACTAATTTGTGAAATAATTTGGTCATATACTTACACGTACTTCAATTAAATGTTAGAAATCTATTGGGCAACAAGATTTTCGAAATCTAATTTTACGGACAAAATCCAACTCTAATATTAGGATTCGATAAAATGCATACTGCTACATTAGTGCGGAGGACCTCTTAGTGTCATTAATTTCCAAGGTCCTCGTAGAGTATTATAAATAAGTTCGGTCCTGCCAATGTCAGCAAAAACCATGGTCCTCTAAAAGGTTGTTATATGAGACATGTCATAACACACTATGTATATGAAGCTATAAATGAAGTGTGTATTCAGGTATAATACAAATACGCATGAAAAAGAGAAGTGTTTAAAAGAGAGAAGCCTGCTAACGTGCTATATAAGGGTGGTCCACGTAACGTATGTAAATAGTTAAAGTCCTCGTGACGTACCCAAGTCAAGCATAGGTGTGTGTGTGTGTGTGTTTTATGAATTTGCCATGATGAAAGTGTCGATTTGGTTGTCGATGAGTACATTAAATTATAAAATAGGTATATAATTACAGATGACATCAAGAACTAATTGGAGCCGTGACCAAGTAGTAAAACTTCTGGTGCTCGTTGAGAAAAATGAATGTCTGTGGAATGTTGAAAGCTCAGAATATCACAACCAAAATAAAAGGCGTACAGCATTTACTGAGATTGCAGGTATTGTTGGCATGGTATATGAGGAAGGGAGACTACACAATTGTGGAAGAAGCTGATATGCACGACATAACACTATTATGTCTTCCTAGCAACACAACGCACGAACTTCAACCGCTTGATAAATCTGTATACAGGTCCTTTGAGGCTCACTGGGATCAAGAAGTTTTGAAATTTTGGGGAAGTCATCCAGACATAAGGATTACTAAATCGAGGTTCAATATAATATTCACGAAAGTTTGGTCTAGGTGCATGACAAATGAAAACATTGTTAACGGGTTTCGTGCCACTGGTTTATACCCCTATGATGAATCAGCAATTTCCTTCTCAGCATTTGCTCCCAGTGAACCTACTAAACGCCCTGAAATTCAACCTCGGCCAGATAATATAGAATTAATTGACTCGGAGGATTCCAGCGAAGATGAACTTCCACTAGCAGTAGTAAAATGGCGCATAAATGACAAGCACAGTGAAGATAATCCATTGAAAACCACTTTTCAAGACTTAATGGAAACACCCGATTTGATAGAACAGAAGCAGGAAACACCACGCAGAAAGTCATTGAACTATAAGGCTCAAATAGTAAAGAAAAGTTTATTTGATGCATCCAAAAAATCTGCAAATAAACCAGTTGCAGTCAAAGGTATTGAAGGCCGTCGAAAAGCTTCATCCTCAAATATAACCTCAAGGGATATCTGGTCTAAGGAAGAAGAACCTGTTCAGCCCTCAGCCTGCACATCCAAAACTACGGCAGTCAAAGATATTGGAGATTACAAGACAGCTTCATCTTCGGATGCAATTAAGAGAAAAGAACCACTGTTTGAATCTCGAACTATTGGCTCTGCAGCCAAACGTACTGCAGTCAAAGGTCTTGGAGGTCATCAGAAGGCTTTGTCTTCGAATGCAACTGGAAGCGACTCGTGGTACTGCTTGTTGTGCCAGGAGACCTCCAAAAGAGATATGAGGCCATGTATTGTGTGCCAAACATGGGCTCATGATGAATGTTTGGGATATACTGCATCAGACGATGACGAATATACCTCCAGCACCTGTGAAAAGTAGCAGGCCTTATAATTTCCAGGGGAAGAAATAGGGCCCATTTGCATTGTTTAAAAAAAAATTGAAATATTTGCAATTAGTTTAGTTTTTCATATCAAAGTTTATTTTTTGGTACAAAAAAGTGTATTTTATGTTAATTTACGAGAATATTAATTTTATATGTTCTTACGAAAATAAAAAATATTTTTCCTTAACCGGGCCTTATTTGTCACACTTACCTTAAACTTCATACTTTAACATTTTGCAAAATAGAACCACACATAAACAACTAGGTTCGCCATCTTTTGAGTAGTAGCTGCAACTGAAAATTGTAAAAACTCAAGAAAGTATTCTAAATTAAAACACTAAGGCTCTTTGGAGTCGTGTTGCAAAACTTATATTTCAATTACTATCACTGAGAAGGACCCAAGGGAATTTGGTTCTGTTTTGCGAAATTCATGACTTAAGTTACACGTTCTACTACTTCTGCTCGCTGACTTACTGTCGAAATGATTCAATGGTAATAATTATTATTAGTTTCATTATGTCGACCGGTAGAGGAAAATTACTAGTGGCAATAATGAAGAGGTATGCATAATAATTCCTAAATCATTTTAATGAAATAAATCTAACCTCAAAATATTTACTAATCTACTTATAACGTCTATCATTTTAGGCTGTACCAAATACAGAATTGCAAAATGATGTAATTAATGTTAGCCATAATAATAGTACAAACTCAGAATCGGAAGTTTCAACAATAAGTACATGTTTCTTTAAAAATAATATCTTGGTTCCTTGTTGCAAAATGCATTTTACAGCTGATTTTTGTGTTTCCGGAAAACTCAGATGATTCAATCAAAGACAAAGATTACCAATATGAATCGGATGAAACTTCCTCAGATGATTATCTTGACGAACCTGTAGAACAAGTAGGAGGTATAGAATCTGATATAGAAGAAAATAATATGGAAATTGTATATAAGGGTAGATCAGAAGAAAGGTAGGAAAAGAAAACATGTAGAGCAGGATCGAACGATAAGAAAAATTAAAAAGAAATAGTAATGAAACATATTCTGCTACAGGAAAACTTATCTATAGCTCCAAAATCTTTCGTAGACTTTAAATGTTCATGTACGAATAAATGTAATTCTAAAGTATCTGTGGAAAACAGACAACATTTTTTTACACATTATTGGAGCCTGGCAAATTACAACGTTCAAACAACATTTATATCCACTTGCGTTAGAGAAGAGGCGGTAAAACGTAAGGTGCTTAAGGCAGTAAATCAAGAGACGACAATTTTCAAGAGTCCACAAGGCTCAACTTTGGGACCTTTATTATTCTTGTTATATACCGCTGACCTAGGCATACATATCAAGCATTGTAACATTCAATCATATGCGGAGATACTCAACTAAGCTTTAATTTTAATATGCAGGATATTAATGAATTGTCTCATAGAGTTAATCAGGATCTGGCTGTCATAGCTGAATTCTGCCATAAGCATTGCCTTAAAATCAATCCCTCAAAATCTGTGTCATTATTATATTGTTCTAAAGCTGCATACAACTTTGTAAAAGAGAAACTTACCTTGTCAATTGATGATGAACCTTTATTAATAGTAGACCGTGCCAAAAATCTTGGTGTTATATTTGATGATAAATTAAGATTTAATTTTCATGTTGCTAATCTAATAAAGAATAATTATGTGCGCTTAAAGCTTTTATATGCTAGTAAACATATTCTCAATTTTAAAACTAGAAAAAAGTTGTGTGAAGCTGTTGTATTGTCTACTATTAATTACTCCCTAATAATGTTTTATCCATGCCTTGACAATCTAATGAAAAATAGGCTCCAAAAAATACAGAATAACTGTTGTAGGTTTGTTTATGGTTTGAGAAGATATGATCATGTTTCAAGTAAAATTAACAACTTAAAATGGTTAAAAATTAATTACACTTATAAATATCTCTTTATTACATTTATACATAAACTATTATTTACAAGTTGCCCTCCCTATCTCAATGAAAAATTAGTGGTTAGAGCTAATATTCATGAGCGTAATCTTAGGTTTGTTGGCAAACTCACCATGCCTCAGCACTCCACTGCATTGTTTCAAAGGTGTTTCACATACAATGCTGTTAAGTTGTATAATAGCTTGGATGTTAATTTGGGGTCTAAAAGTATATATTCCTTTAAAAAAGCACTAAAATCAAGTCTATTAAATGAGCAGCTAATAATGTAATTATATAATTTAAATTATAAATATGTATTTCTTTCCATTTTCTTATATATATATATATTTTTATTCTTCTTCTCTAGTTACTAGCGTAAGCTGATGTTTCATAATGCATAATTATTTAGTTAGCCTTTTAATGTATTTATGTGTATACTGATATGTAATGACAGTGATTTAATTATGTGTATGGAAGTTAAGTGGTAGAGTAGCTCTTGAGCTAAACTTCGCCTCTAGGTGAAAATGTTTGTAATTCATTTTTCATTTAATAAAGACGATTATTTATTTATTTATTTATTTATATACAATAAACAGAGTTATAGTATGTGGAGATATGTTTGTTAGAACTTTGGGAATATCCACAAAACGAATCAATTCCTCACCTCGTAAAGTGAGAAGCCTTTCGATACCCGATAAGCGAGGTGTGGCTGGTGGCCATAATAAAATGTCTGAAGAACAAAAGAATGCTGTCGTAATCACATAAATAAGTTCCTCCGGTACAAATCTCACTATTGTAGGACAAAGAAAGATAGCCAAGACTTTTTGCCGATAGGGGTAAGAGCTACATTTATGTACAAGTTATATAAAGATGAAAATATTAACTGTGTCAGCTTACAGAAAAATATTTCTAACAAAGTTTAATCCAAAAACAAAACTTCCCAAAAGATACCTGTAATAAATGTGATTAATATCAGGCCAAAATTCAAAATAATCTAGGTGAAGAAAAGCAGCTCTTGATATCTGAGCATACTGGAGAGGAAGCAGAAAAAGAAAGGAAAGAAGAAATGAATGCGTATGTAAAATATACTGCTGAAAATGTTACTACAGAAACTTTTACTTTTCATACATTACTCGTATTGTAGGAACTGAACTTCGCCTTTTTGTGCCACAGTATTTATTTGTTTATTTTTCTGTTTTTTACCATGGATGTAATAAGTACTTTATATCTGTAATTACTGTGGTAATAAATAAAGACGTTTATTATTATTATTATTATTATATGGAAAAAACTCTCCCCCTACCATGTCTCACTACTAATATTATTTTCTATAAAAGACAACTATGGTTGTATAACTGTGGAATTTTTGCGGGAAAAGAAAACAAATAAGTTTTTAACATTTGGTTAGAAGGACAAGCAGGTCGGGGGGCACATGAGGTTAGTTCATGCTTACGGAAATATATTAAAAGTCATGTTAGTGATATATGGTTCACAACCTACTATTATGAAGCGATTCGTGCGGAGGCCAAAATCGTAACATTAAAATAGTATTGTTGAAGAAAGCAGTTCACTACAAAGCATTAAGTTACGGTTTTTGGTATCGGGACACAGTTTTTTGCGGAACGATAGTGATTTCGGAGATACAGAATGTGCACTTAAAAGACAGCAAAAATTGTTTTCTCCTCAAGATTATATTAAAGTTATGGAAACCTGTAGGAGAAAGAATTCCATAACAGTTAATGTTATGGATAAAGACGACTTTGTTACCACAAAGTCATAAAGAAGCAAATTACAGACGAAGGAAAAGTGAACTGGTTACACATAGAAATTAAAATTTTAAAAGAAAAGCCATATAGCATTTTTGTTCGAAGCAGTTACAATGAAACGGAAAATTATTAAGAAATAAATATTAGAGAAGGAAAAGGAAAGCAGCCGATGCCACAGTGTTTTTCGAGATAGTTTGGAAGATTTATGGCTCAAGAAAAATTAGATGATATCAAATTTTATATGCATTTGATTCCTGATGCATTTTACACAAATTTGATTGGAGAAAATAGTATAGAAGATTTAGAAGGTTACAATGGTGAATTGGATTTTCACTTGGAAGTGAATGAGCAAGAGGTTTAAAAAAATTTAGAAGGAGGGACGAGGTTTGGTGTTGATGTACTGGAAATTTGTGCTATTTTACATATGTTCGAATATTATGAATAGTTAAGTTGTTTAAGCATAAAAGAACCAAGCGTTTTTTCTGTGTTTTGTAAAGTGTATTCATTTATTTAGAAATATATATTTTCAGTTTCGTTTAAGTCGATAATATATTTTAAAAAATTCGAAGAAAAAGTAATATTAACTCGATACTTTAAATATTTAATAATAACTCAACTTCAAACACATTTTACTCAAAACTTTGCATTTGTTAGTTGGTTCCTTATTGCAGAATGGGGGTCCAACTATTCTAAGGTTTTACATTTCTATTTGCAGAATACCCCTCTGGCTGGACCACCGGGATTTCTTCCTCAGCCCCCTGTAAGTAGTGATTTATTTATTGATATATTTAATTTTTAAGGTATATAATATCCCATTTCCTTTCCATCATAAACGCTAACCCACTCACACACACAATCAGACAGGTAGACAGACAGATAAGCAAAAGCACGCACACACTCATAAATTAAAAAAAAAACAAATTTAATTTCATTTCATATTTTTACAGACCTCACCACCGTCATTTTCAAACGAAAGAAGAAAGGTAAATACATACATTTTTTTCTTATCGACGTTCTCCTCCTTTTCCCTTAAATACTTTTTGTTCGTTTATTATATTTCGGACGGGAATACTACATAGAATTGGAGGCACAAACAAAAAAAGAAAGGCAGCAAGAGGTGCATAACACCCAAATGTGCACCCTTATCGACACTCATTTGGTATTATGTACCTTGATGTGCAATGTTCGCCCTTCTCCACCACAACAAAATGGAAACCAACGAGGACGAGGACAAAGAAGACGGGGTGGCCCCTATTAATGTCTTTTTAATTACCTTTCTAAATATAAATTTTTCAACTTTTTGCATGTCTATTATTTCTATACCACATACATTTAGAGTTGCCACTCCAATGTTCCACAAATCGGAACATTTCATCTGAAAAATCGGAACATAACAAACAAATTCAAGCAACTGCGAATAATAATGTACAAGATACAGGGGAGGCAGGTGACCTTAACAATCTTTCTGTAGCAATCACAAACATGCCATCTACTAGTGCCAGCTGCTCAAATTTTCCCGACCAGAGTCCTTCAACATCACAGGTAAATGTAGAATCAGTATAAAACTCACCACGAGGCAGTTTTCGTGTTTCTATTGAAGATATGGATATGGATGACCCAAATGCCGAAGTACAAAACCCAGAACTAATCGTCGTATGGGAAAAACTGCTATTCTTACTGCAAGCCCTTATAAAGATGAATTATTGGCACAACAAAAAAATAAAAATAAAAAAAAGGAAAAGGAAAACGAAGAGTCTTTCCAACGAAAACTGTGAAATCCAAAAAACCCAAACAAACCTACGACAGTTCATCGTCAGATGCAGATGAATCTGACGCTGAATGTCTCTACTGTCAGTGCCTCTATTCAAAATCTAATGAAGGTTGGATTGGTTGATGATGACGAATTAGTTTATAATTGTAGATATTGTCAGTCAGATGATTAGCCCCAATACCTTTACCGTTTTGCCCCATGTATAGGGCAAAATGGTGAAAATGTCTCGGAAGTTATTTTTATCTTTTTTTTTACTGAAGAATACCATATTTTTATTGTTACTATTATTATATAAACTATTTTTTGGGATTTCAATTTGCTTTATGTATTTTTCGAATTTTTCCGGCGGTTTTGGTTTAACATCCCCATTTTACCCCGTGTTCCCCTACAGGGAAAGAAATGGTGGTGGTGCCTTTTTACTCATTTAGTAAATGTATCAGCTGTAAATGCCTGGAGACTACGGTTGCTTGCTTGTAACGAAAAGACTGACTTACTCACTTATATTAGAAATGTCACACGTCATTATTTGAGATTTTATGATAAAGCAATTTACAAAAAAAGACACAGTGCATCTGTCCCTAAAAGTATTCTCCAAGAGAAAGGTGAACATTTTCCAGAAAAAAATTGAACAACCACTGCGTTGTCGATACTGTCATCTCAGAGCTAGGTGGAGATTAGGGTGGATCGAAAAAATTAAAGTTAGAAATTGCACTTGGTTTGGTGGGGGGTAGGTGCTGTATATAATAATATATGATTTAAATATAGAACAAAAGATTTATTTATTATTATTTATTATGCATATTTATGCATATTATATATTTACAAATAATTTTACAAAAAAAAAATGCCAGCAAGCATGGTTCGTATCGAAATAAGCACAAAATTAAAAATCTTAATTATCTGGGTGATACTCGTTTTTGGTATTAAACGAAGTCGGTAATATTTTTCGAGATTCAATTTTCGCCCTGATAAATTCATCTCTGTTTGATGAACCACTACAGCTGACGATTATTCTTAAAATTAACGGCCCATAAACATATGGAACCATTTCACTTGCCAATCCAAACACAGGATATAAAACTTCACTTTTTGAAAGTGCCATCACTGTTTCAATAAAAACTAAGTATAAAAGCTGTAATTTATAGTCCTAAAAACGACCATCTAATTCTAAAATTCGCAGAAAGTGAATTGAACCATCTGATATTAATTTTACTTGGACCAAATTGCAGCACGATTTCACTCATTCATATGATTTTTTATTTATTTTGTTCGCATAAAGTATTTTGCGAATAGTAATTCGTTCTAAAAGCATAATACTGCATTAAACATGGTCTTAAATAGACATCTATCTTAGTCTGTTAAGTTTCTAAACGTATTAAACAATTTTTTTAGTTTTTATAAATTAAGGGACGTTATACATAAGACTGTGGCAGTACTAAAAATAATTTTTCCTTCAAGCGTTTAACAATACTTACATTACATAATGCAACACTTCCTGTAGGAAGAGCCTATTATTGTACTAGGATAAATATTTCTCATTTCTTTATTCCTAGTACAAAAATGAAATAATGTATCCATGGCAACAAATTAAAAATCTAAGTTATGACTTGTCATAAACTGTCATTTTGAAAGTTGACGTCGTGCGTCGAGCCGTTTTTTAAATTTAAAGGCGAAAAAGGCTGAAGAAATGCAGTGCGTACCACCTGAAATATTTGAAATTGCAAATTCACCTATGTCATGTTTCACTGATAAATGAAATGGTTAGTATTATATATATATATATTTTTTATTAAGTTTGAACGCATTCGACCTGATGTCTTTTTCAAAATTAAAGTTTTGATATTTTTGATTTTAACGCTTGAAAAAAAAAATAGTATATGTCACTCGGAGTAGAAGGCTCATTATTTGTTTCGCCCAGTTTGCTGCCTCGGCTGAGCAAACTTCTGGGCTCAACAATAATGGTCGCCTTCTACTCCTAGTAACATAATATACTATTATTGGCCTGAGCATTTTTCACACTTTTAATAACATAATGTTGCCTATGTTTATAAGTTTATTTGCAAAAAATTTTCCAAGCTTTACATTGCATTTTTTTTTAGATGTTTATATAAAGTGACCTAACTAAGTGAACTTTATTCACGTGGGGGCATTATCAAACCTTAATATTTTGTCATAAAATTTGGCCACAGCGCTATTAATATGTTGGAGCACCTTTTGTGTACCAAACAAACTTGGTTGGAAATCTTTTTTTTTTCTACATAAAAACGATCCACCCTAGTGGAGATGTCTCAAATGTAACGTCACTTTATGCATTGAACGTAAATGTTTTATAAAGTATCATACTGAGGTCTAAATTTATGTATTACATTATTTTTATTGCAAATAAACAAGTTTCTTCTACACCCCTTAGATCCCATTGTACTCAATTAGGTACACGTTTTTTTCAAAAATTAGAAATCAAAATGATTGATTGATAATTTTTTCATAAAAATCTTTGTCCTCCAGTTTTTTTATTAAATTTTTATGAATTGACATCATAGATAATGCAGATAATCTTTCGTCTGCAATACTCGATCTCAACCATGTCTTTACTTTTCTTAAAGTACTAAAAGAGCGCTCGGCTGTACAGGTAGTGGGCGGGAGAGTCATGGCTAAAGATAAAGCCAAAAAAATTGAAGGATAAAATTCTTTGGTTTCTACTAATATATGAAGAGGTGATTTTAAGCTGGTAAAGCTGGTGTCGATTATACGATTTTCTACGACGAATTATCTAGCCAGCCAGGCTTTGGATTGGTTTTTAAGTTCTTGAGGACAGATGCCAAGCAGTTAGTTAAATGCAACAATGTACTCTCCAAGTTTCATACTACAACTCATGGTGTACCACAAGGAAGTGTCTTGGGATCCCTACTGTTTGCCTTATTTACAGCTGATCATCCCTGTGTGCTCTTACCTGAATGTAACGTGCACATGTATGCGGATGATAATTATGAATATAAATGATAACCTGTAAATAGTTTATCAATGGTCTCTTGATAATGGTTTATTGGTAAACCCGAATAAAAATGTAGCTCTGTGTGTAGGTTCACGTGTGAATTGGTTAAAAGCTTGTGAATATAAAACGATTGATCTCAAAATTGGAAACTCAGTGAAATATTTGTGATACTGCAAAACACCTAGGTATTGTTCTGGATTCCAATTTAACTTTTGAATCACATGTTAATAGTAAAATAAAAGTATGTTACTATAAAATGAAGGTCCTGTATAAATTTAAGTCTGTATTAAATTCGCATATTAAGTGGAAACTCGTAAATAGTTTAGTTTTAAATCGTTTGGATTATTGTAGCAAAATCCAACAAAGAATTTCTAAGTCCAGACTTGAATGTTAATAGACTCCATAAAGCATTTAAAGTACAACATCCTGAAAGCTTGGTGACCTATCGCTTCTACCGCAGTGTTTTTTTTTAAGGATTTTCCAGATATTTCCTTTAAACGGCCACGTACTGATACATGCAAAATTTGCGATCGGTTGCATTGTGAAGTTCAGGCTAAAAATGAGAGAAGTATTATTGCTAAACAGGCACTCGAGATACATCATAGAAGAGCTGAGACAGCTACCACATCCATGAAAAGAGATATTTTGCTATCCCAAGACCCAGACAGTGAAATTAGTGTGTTGTCCATTGATTTGGAGCAAGTCCTATTTGTTCCTACGTTAACGCCCTCGGACATGTTTTATCTAAGCCAGTTGTCATGTATACATTTAGATGATAATAAACGATCCTACATGTGCGTCTGGCATGAGAGTGTTTCGGGAAGAGGTGGTAATGAAATTTCATCGTGTTTGTTGCGTATCTTAAATACGGGTATAACAAACAAGAAGAAACTTATTATTTGGAGCAATAACTGTGCAGCCCAAAATAAAAATCGCATGATGGTTTTTGTGTACTTTTTTCTAATAAACTGTTTTTTTTAAATCAATAGAACACAAATTTCTTTTCAGCGGCCATAGTTTTTTACAATGCGACTTCGCACTTATTGAAAAACGTAAAAGACAAACAAAAGCAATGGTACCTGATGACCTACATGATGTTATAAGATCTAGCACATATACAGGACGTTTTCAAGTTGTTGATATGACTGATAACAGATTTTTTAATATACAGTCATCTGCTGATTCCATATTAAACCTGAAAAATACCCAGGGGTACTATTTTCCAAAGCAAATTTTAGCGAAGTTGCACCATGGAAGAAGACTCCTATATTAAAGAGAGGAAACGCTTCCTCTAATTTAAATAATATGAACATTGTTGCATCACCAAATCACAACAAAATTGGAGAAAATAAAAAAAGCATTTGGAGTCAATGTTACCTTATTTAGAAAAAGAAGAACACAAATTATTTTATAAGAAACTTCTTAATATTCAGTGAGGCACTTAGTCCTAAATTTTTATCATTAATATTTTTTTCTTTTGTTTATCTTAATCATATTGTGTTAATATGTTCATAAACGAAAGTGGCGTAATGATATATATGCTGTGTATAGGTTGTAGCTGTTTATTTAAGAAATTGCAAAAATAAATAAGTTTTCTTTAAATAAAATGGTTTCTTGTTTTTGGCACTTAGCTCCTTTGATATTTCAACGCTTAATTACAGAAAATTTAGATATTTACCGTTGTTCAGAATATGTAATGCTAGTTCTATAACTACATCCGACAGCCATGCCTTGTGGTTTAATGTTTCATATTCTGTGTAGCATAATTCTGGACAATTAAATTTACTATACATACCGATGATGTATCCTTTTGATCTGGGAAATTGTACATAATAATTACTTTTATATACAAGACCATTGTTATATATGTCAAAAAGTATCGAGAGATTATTGAAAACCGAAATATTTTCGTCCAATTTTGGCAACAGATATTTGAAATAAAATTTTTGTAATTTGGATAAAAATTTTTTAAACAAACTTATATCTCTCGTAATTCTTTGAATATGTATACCTTCAGAGGTATAGACAACAAAGTCGCACCAGTTTCTGTCGGTCACTTCTAAGAACCCTTGAATCTGGTAGAAGTAATTATGCTTGTTCTTTAACTTTCCATCAACCTCCAAATAATACAAACCTCCCATAAGAGGTGGTGTATTTGTAATACTTGCTGGGCACTTTACTTCCATTACCCCCGTCACGATTAACTAAACCATCCGGGGATATATAGTCAAATTTTGGATGTATTATCAGGCCTGCTGCTTTGACTTTCAATCCTGTTTCCTTCTCATAACCTTTAACTGTTTTGCTTTCTGCGTTTTGGCCATAGCGCATTGACTCATTGGCGTATGGTTTTCCAGATGTGTATTTATCAGCTAATTTTTCATATCGTTTCTTTGTTTTGGCTTTAAAAATTTCACCAAAGTTGGAGGTTGTTATTCGCTTTCGTCTCTCAGTCTGCCACACGACAGACTGGCTTTGACCCTTTGTGGCTTTCTCGATTTCGTTTGTATTAAGGTTTAATTGTTCAGTGTTATTAATTTTTTCTGAGCAATATTTGCAAAAAAAATCTACAACTTTTTAATTTTTTGTTTCATTGTCAGTATCACAACACTGATGGATCCATCCATCACATGAGTCGTATTGCACCCATTCGAGTTTCTCATTTGAGGCACCTTCATTGCAATACAAGCAACAAGCAAAATCATACTTTTTTAATGACCCTTCCTTAATATGCTTTTCTAGTTTATTTATATATTTTCTCACAAAATAGGAATTGGATGATTTAGTTTTTTTCTTCCATTCTTCCTGATAATGTACCACATCATCCAATTCATTTTTTTATTTTTAAAACTTTTAGTCCGGCAAGTCAGATAATTTTTTTCAATGTCTAAGTTCATTTCTGAATAGTACGACAGAAGTTGTTCTCTTTGCAATCTTATAACCCTAGAAACTTTGTTATTAAATTTCTTATTTAATACAATATTTTTTATGGTAGAAAAATAGTTTTCCACATTATCATTACTAATCCTGTTCAATTTGTAGCCCTGAATGTGAAGAATCATACAGTAGTATAATGGGAAGAAAGGCAAATATTGGATTTAAGAAAAGAGCCCAAATATCGAGATTATAGAACTCATTAGGTTCATCTCCTATCTCTACCGAAAATTTCATATTTTCGTAAAAATACTTAAAAAATTGGAAAAATTTACTGGAACTGTATAGAGAATGCAGTTTTTTTGTATTTACCGTGTAATTAAAATTTGTATTATAATAATTACTATAATCAGTAACGATTTCCTCATTATCAAGTGTGCATGTGCATAATATTTTTATTTTTAAAAGAGAAACTTTTACTTGATTATTTTTTGTTTCTGAACAAAGAATTATATAACTGAAGAAGAAAAACACAAAGGTCTTGTTCCCACAAAATTCTTTTTTATTGCAACCGGTTTTGTGATCAATAATACTACGTTAAATTATATAATTGTTGCTTTAAATAATTGTACAATTTTCTCAAAATTAGAAATTATAATTGAAGCTGCTATTATTTCCTGATAAAATTTGGCAGCCTGGAAATGTTTCGTGCCGACAATATTATTAATGGTTTCGGAAACCATGTGTAGGAAATGTGAACAACACAGTGTAATAGATATAAAATCATTAAATATTTTTCGATCATATATTATTGCATCGTAGCAAAAATTCAAATAACCCACTAGAGATAGTTTGTTGAAAACATGTGCAGCTGCATGTAGCGTTCTGTAGGAAAAGACGGAAACTATACCCCCAAAAATTGGCCAACAATTATTTTTTTTACAAAAATACATGAAATCATAAAATAATTTGATAAGACTTGATACAGTTCCGTCAGATGATAGATACCATTTCAAATACTGGTACAGTCTGTCGCAGAGAGCGATATCCACAACCCTGTTCAATTTTCATCGGATATAAAAGCAACGTAATTTTTTTAGTTATTCATAGTGGGAGTCAGTTTGAAGTTTTTTTAGAAAGACGATAATAATTGGAATCTCGAAAAAGACAAGAGAATTAGTGTTACGAATAGCAAGTACCAATCCCACGAAGCGAAAGGTAATCTCTTTGATATTTCGGGGCTAATTACAGCGATAAATAATTTAATAATTAGTGCAAATCCGAACCAAAGAACTGCTTTTCAATAATTAATTTTTAAAGTTACATGTTGATTACTTGTATAAATTCTAGTATAGCCAATTATAGTTAGATAGTTAGTTTAATAGTTTATGTTTAAATAACAGGGTGATCGCTGGAACAAAATTTGACATTAACCAAATTCAAATTTATTCTTGCTATAATACTAAATAAATCTATTATTTTATTTTATATGATTTTAATTTGATACCGAAAATTAGTTACAAGGGGGTACACTTAACAAGCTGCCACCCTAAGAGAAATTTATTATAAAACAAAATAAAATAACACCTAATCAGTGACCGTTTTTCTGTATATAAACAAAACATGTAAAGTCTTACCTGATTTAATGAACCTGGGAGAACATCATCCACAGCGCTTGAGGTTGAGTCTTCTAAAAACTTTTACATGTTCAAGCCGCGTGTAAGCATCTGGGTTGAGCTCTGTAAATAAAAGAGAATTATTCTAGTGTTACGTGGACACAATTAACCTACATCGAAACCAAAGGAGGCCAAAACTACTTACCATAAACAAGGGAGACACGATACGGAAATCAGTATCCACCTCCAGGAATCCAAAAACATTACCTGAAATACCAAAATCAAATTCGAATTGTTGAATCGGACTTTATACTTTGCAAATTCTCTTTTTTGACGCAAGATTTTGTTTCGCTTCTAAAATGGCATTTTTCTTTACTTGGAAGGGGTTTGCATGTAATAGTTTTCTCTTTAAAATATTTCTCTCGATATCTTTAACATATCCGGTGATTTTCGCGTCATGACAATAGTTTAATGAAGTGCTATAAACTTTGCATTCAAAGTTTTGTATGACCAACTTAAATTTTTTATATTGACAAGAAAAAGAATAATTCTTACAAAATTTCTTTATTATTGTGAGAATTATTCTTTTTCTTGTCAATATGAACCTTACTCACATGGGATCAATTTACTTACGTTAAATTTTTTACATTTTCGGGAATTTTGTACACATTCTGCAAATATTATTCTTTTGGTATTTAACATATTTCATAACCAATTCACAAACATTGTTCACATTTTTTTTAATGCGATTATTTGGAGAGAATTTAAAGGTAAAGACAAATTTTCCTACTCTTTTGGTACACTGAAGCTGCAGCTAGAAATTTGTAAGTTGCCTTGATTAATTAAGTTTTCAGATGTTTCCAGCATATTTTTGTCATATTGTTACGCGCGGAGTTAAAAAAAAAATGAATATATTATATTTTATAACATTTACATTCGGTGTTTAATCTAATGCCAAATGAGAGGAAGAGTAAGTGGACGCGAATAGTGCGTAACAAATTTGCCGAGCTAGTCAGTCTATTCGACAGTGATAATAAATAAAATACAAGTAGGTTCGCTAACAACTTACTAATACCTCCAGAGCGCCACTGACATAAACAAGCAACCTTGCCAGTAGGTTTCCTGCTGATCCAGGAATCCAACCCCTCTTTTACCTCTCAAGCACCAAAGAAAATAGCATCTACTTATTTTTGTTAATATTTTTTTATTCAGTATAATCCACAATCTAAGTTTTGTCTGTTCAATAAGGTTTTTAAATAGTGAAAAATGAATGATTTATTACACACATAGGAATCAATACAAATAAAGCAATAAAAGTCCAGGGTCCTGGTAGACAATCAAAAAAAAAGTTTATTAACCACAATAAATATTTGTACTTAGGTGTTCTTAGTACTTGAGCCGGGTAGTACCCACACAGATAGGAATACTTAATTATCTTATATTATATAGGTTCGCTTTCCTTACCTTCCGTGATCACGCAGGGTTTACATACTCTTACATATACCTATAATACATAGCGAACACGTTATAACCTATAATAATAATAATAATAATAATAATAATAATAATAATAAGGGGTGCAAAATTCGGACCGGCAACCTCCTCGCGGTGCACCCTGGGCAGGGAGGGGCAACCCTCTCTGGCTAATGTCGGACGTGGGATTACAGGGCTAACCATCCTTTAATCCCAAGCCCTCTGGTTTTCGACCACAACAGAGGACAGGCCCCTCACAATCGACCCCACTCGGATGGGGGTCAGAGACAGATGGGAGGGGCCATACCAGATGGTCTCAACGATGACGAACCTGCTATTGCACACGGACGCTTTAAGTGGACAGGGGAACTGAGGGATGACTTGCTGACCTGCTATGAGAGCAGCGAGCCTGGGCGTAGGGGATACATGGCGCGATTACGCCGGTTGTGGTGCGATATGCACCCGGAGTATCGCGCCTTCTCTCAACAACATCTGAGAGACCAAGTATCCTTCCTGCGCCGAACAGGTTACGTAAGGGCACCTCGTCAGCGTGAGGAAGTGTCTGCCGCACTTCCACCGCGGCAAATACCTGCTGACGAGGGTCATCCTCCACAGTACACCGATGTCGATTTAAGGACGAGGGTTAACCTTAACACCAGGGTTAACCCTAAGCCACAAGACCTGGCACGAATGGACTCGTTGATCAGTGAGGAGCTTCCAGAAGATGCCAACATCTGGCAGATCAACAGCGCGGTGTACGCTGCCGCCAAGCAACTCGTCCCACAACAGCGCCTGGCAAGCGCAGTTGATAGGGTCGAGAAAGCTAAGCGGCGCGTACAGAAGATCGAAGCTAAAATTCGATCAGCAAGGCAACACGCTTCTCGAATCCAGAGTGTGGTGGATTATATAGTCGCAGGTAGACCATTTACACCGAAGGTCCGGCGAGTGGCAGCCGGACTGAGACGCCAACACCACACTCTAAATCGCACAGTGCTGCAGACCATCAAGCAGCACTGTCTAGATAGGATTCGAGCGCTTATGGCTATTAAGAAAACTTTGGTCAGGCGAATGCGGAGTTTGGAACAAAACAAATTGTTTCAAACAAACCCGTCTCGCCAAGAGCCACAGCGTGTTGTCGAAAATCCGCCAACTGTTGATAATGTCGAAGCCTTCTGGAAAGGAATCTACGAAGTCGCGAGTCCATTCGATAATGACACTCCAGCTATAGCACACTTCGAGGCTCTCTGTCGTAGAGTCTTAGAAGAGCCAGACGAAGTGTGCCCGGCAATCAGTACGGAAGAGGTTCAACAAGCACTTGTTGGAACCAAGAACTTCGCTGCCCCGGGTCCAGATGGTATAAACAACTGGTGGTGGAAGAAGTTCCCTTCCACCCACCGCCATCTGGCCCGAGTTTTCAACTCATGGTTGAACGAGGGGCAGCAAATTCCGGACTGGTTTGTCGAGGGGCGAACTGTGCTAATCCCCAAAAAGGGGATCTGTCTGACCCAAAAAATTATAGGCCGATTACCTGCCTCAACTCCTGCTACAAGTTATTTACTCGTATCTTGTATACCAGGATGTTGAGGTCTGTTGATCCGGTCTACCAGCAGATAAACGAACAGCGTGGTGCCAAGAAGGGCCTGGCAGGTTGCAAGGAAAACCTGCTGATAGACCGCTGTATTACACAGGATTCTGTGCAGTACAAGCGGAATCTGTCAATGGCCTGGATTGATTATCGCAAGGCATTTGATACAACATCCCACGAGCTTTTGTTACACTTGCTCGGATGTCTTGCGGTACCAGCACCACTAGTGAGATGCATCGAACAACTGTTGCCGCTTTGGAGAACTCGCTTCACCATAGTTGGTGACATTTAAGAGAGGAGTGTTTCAGGGTGACTCTTTGAGTCCGCTCCTCTTCGGCATCTCACTGCTCTGTTGGACTCCGCCAAACCCGCGGGTATCAGTGTGGGCCACCCAGCAACCGGAGGCATAAGGTCACCCATCTATTTTATATGGATGACCTTAAACTCTATACCTCCGGAGAGCGAGAACTTCAAAATGCTCTCAGGGTGGTCGAGGAATACACGCGGGCAATTGGAATGGAGTTTGGGTTGGACAAATGCGCAATCGTCCACCTCAAGAGAGGACGATGCGGGGAATTCCACGAAGATGCGCAGCTCGCAGACGGAAGCATCCTACGACATTTGGATGCCGGAGAGACCTACACATACCTGGGTGTGGAACAACGCCACATCCAGGATGTGAACCAAATAAAGGATTCTCTCCGTGGCAAGTACAGACACCGACTCCGAAAGATCTGGTCATCAGAACTTTCGGGGAAGAACAAGGTGTCTGCCACTAATATGCTTGCCGTTCCGATTCTGCTCTACTCCTTTGGCGTAGTCAAATGGGGAGTAGATGAGCTGCGTCAATTGGACAGGAATACCCGCAAGATGATGAATATTCATAGGAGTATTCATCCTAGATCGTCCGTTCCTCGTGTGTACCTCCCACGTCAACGGGGGGGCCGAGGACTCTTGAGTCTGGAGTGCATGCATGGCAGAGTGGCACTGAGTATGGCATGTAATGTCATCAGGAGCTCGGACCCACTCCTACAGTTAGTGAGAGATCATGAAGCTGTGGGAGTTGGCGCTTTATTGTTTAGGGCAGCACAGAGGGCCGCAGATGAACTCGGTCTCGTGTTCGACTACAGGCGAGAAGGCCCGGCGAGGTGACTCAGTCACTGAGTCAGTCAAAGCTGCCGAACAGAGAAATCTGTTCAGGCAGCACGTCGATAAACCCCTGCACGGTGTTTTCTATAACAACATAGAAGCACTGGGTTTATCGACAGAGCTGACCTTCGCATTTTTAAGGTCAGCGGGGCTGAAGTCGGAGACCGAGGGATACATTGTGGCCTGCCAAGATGGTGTTATTAACACATTGGTCTATCGCAGTCGCGTGATGGGTGTAGAGGTACCTGATATCAACTGCAGGACCTGCCGTCAGGCGCCGGAGTCGCTCATGCATTTATTATCTGCATGCCCGATTTATGCGACCTCGGTCTACATCCAACGACATAACGCGGCTTTACGAGTGCTATACTACCATCTACGGCACTCGTACCAGATAGACCAAACACTAGTGCTGCCTTACGTCCCCGGAGATATCGAGTCCGTTGTCGAGAACGAGAAATGCCGGATTTACTGGAACTACTCGTTCCCGACCGTCAGGCGAATTCACGCCAATAAGCCTGACATAGTCCTCCTCGACCATCAGACCAAGGTGATGTATGTCATCGAGTTCTCAGCACCTGCTGAGACAAACATCGCCTTGAAGGAGGAGGAGACACAGACTAAATACAGAGATCTCCGGTACGAGCTTCAAGTGCTATACCCAGGCTACTCTGTCAAAATGGTCGTCCTGATAATCGGTGTACTCGGAGGTAAGAAGCCCACGCTGCTCTCCGCATTGAAGACCATGCCTGCCTGCCAAACATCGGCAGAATGGTTGGCTGGTCAAATGCAGAAAGCGGTCATCCTGGGATCCCTTCGTCTACTTAGGGCACACGAGTCTGGAATCTACAGTGACTAACCCTGCGGGATGTGGGGAGTTGCTGTAGATTATTCGCTGGCGCTCTCTCTGTGTGGTGTCGGAGGCCACAGGGAGACTGTCCAGCAATTTCTTCCGGAAACGGAAAAAAAAATAATAATAATAATAATATTTATTTACAAATTAGTTTAGATTACAAATTAGTTTATTTATTCAACATAAAAAATGAATAAAATAAATTTGATGGTTAAAATCAAGAATAGTTGTTTGTTGTAGGCATTTGTTCAGTGTATGTAATGTTTGTATAATTTGAGTTATTTATATTTTTTAAATCAATTAATGAATGTTAAAAAGATCTTGGTTTTGATAATATCCATTTTTTTATTTTAGTTTTAAACATTGAATAGGAGTTTAATTGTTTGTATTCAAAAGGTATGAGATTATAGACTCTTGGACCTAGGAAAGTGTGACATCTCTGAGTTATAGTTTTGACAACTTTGGGAATTATTATTGAGCCTTCTTTGTACCTAGTGGAGTACGGATGGGTTATAGGCGTTCTGTTGGTTTGATTTTTATACTCAAGAATTAAGGCCAAAGAAAATAATTGCCTAGTATCCATAACATTTGACAATTTGTAGAGGGAGTCATTGGGGTATATTAAATTTTTGTCATAAATTATTTTTAAAATCCATTTCTGTACAACCTCTAAATTTGTCATATGTATGTTATATGCTCCTCCCCAAGCAATAATACTATAACGCAACTGAGATTCAACAAAAGCATAATATAGAATCCTAAGATGGTGAATGTCTAATATTTGTTTGAAATATTTGAAATTTGCCAAGAGGGACCTAAGTTTATTAGTGAGGGATTTAATATGGACGTCCCATTTTAAGAAACTATCTATAATGACCCCTAAGTATTTAATTTCATTGATGCAAGGAATTTCAAATGTTTCACTGGCATTGCTATTTATTAAAATGGGTGAAAGATCGGGAAGAATTCCTTTACTTGTTGCAAATGGTAAATATTTGGTTTTGTTAAAATTAATTGTTATTAAGCGTGAGTCGAACCATTTTTTTAAATTCATGAAATCAATCTTTACCTTTTCTAAAAGGTGTTCCCAGGTATCATCTTCATAAAAAATCGCTGTATCATCTGCAAAACTAACTACTTGACCTTCGGCGTTTTGAAGAAACAAATTGTTTACATACAGGTTAAATAATATAGGGCCAAGAACTGTTCCTTGCGGAACTCCGAACTGTACAGTTTTGTATTCACTGGTTACTCCATTTATTGATACGCATTGCTTTCTATTGTTTAAATAGCTTTTAAGTAATTGAATACTGTTTCCACGAAATCCTATTTCTTCAAGGTTATTGATAAGTTTGCTATGGTCCACAGTATCAAATGCTTTGGCAAGATCTACGAAAATGCATAAAGCTGCCTTACCATCATCAAGAGCTTTATATCCCCTTGAAGAAAGAAGTGCTATATATTGTAATTACACCTTATCGGTGGGTGGCTGCAAATTTGAGGTTAATTAAACCAAGAAAAATATATATTTTTACATAAAAACAAAATATAGCATAAGAACACTGGTACTTTTATCCAGTCAAATTAATTTCTGACCTTTTGGGCAGTATCTTACATTTATATGTCTCCCAAACGGAGCAAATCTAAATATAAAATTAAAAAAAAATTAATTTCTTACTCCCAAAGAAAGTAAGGTGCACTACATAATTCTTTCAAGAATCATTATACAAAAAAAATTAAAAAAAGTCAATATCAGTGCAGTATCAAAGTAAATCAATTAAATTAATCAATACAAAATTATGCCATCAAATGGAGCATCACCTATTTGTTTTTGTATAGTTAATTGTCTTAGAAATCACAAAAAAAAATATAAAAGAATGTATTTGGCTTATCTGTTGTCCAGCGATGGAATTTTAACGTGGTGTAACATACAGGACTGTCCTATTTTCTGGAAACTTCCTTACAGTCAAATTCCTAGCGATGGAAATTCCTGGCTCGTTGGTATTGGGATCCTCGATGTAGGATATAATATCCAACCCAGACAGGTCAGCAAGCAGGAGGTTGACACCAACAGGGGGACTCAATATCCTTCAGCTGAAGAGGGAACAGGGACAAACCAATACAGCAAAATAAAATCAAAGCAGGATACGTGGAGAAAAACAACTCCCAAAAATAAAACCACACGTAGAGGATAGAATTGCTCAGCTAAGCAGAGCAGAACAGAGCACAAGGCAAAGCAGAGCAGAGCAGGCCCTGAAAAGACATAAATAATGAGTACCTACTTTCACTAGGCAGGGTGTTAAAAAAAATAACCCCTTAAAAAAAATGAATTACTTACGTCAAGGTTAGAAGTCCGACCTCACTGGTAGCCCAGATCAACAATTTAGGAACACAATCTCTGGGTTATGTATTGTTCTACAGAACAAAAGAAACATACAGATAGAATGTGCACACGAGGTTCTCAAAAAAAAATTACTTACTTTAGCCTGAGTTTTTGAATCCGACAGTAGTCGTATGCAATAATGTAGGCACAGCAAGTTACCTCACCAAAATCACATGTATGATACTTTTCCAATCACTCCCAATTACTTGGATTATAACAAATTATAATTCTCGTTGGACAAGCACCAGTTCGAACTCAAGGCACACAAGTGAGTAATTCTAAGATGTCCGAAATGCTTCTTCCGACTGCATCATTCATACCAACTTGAGGCACATACTCAAAGAAGAATGGCAAGGAAATGGTTCCTATCCAGAGGATACTTGAAAATAATTATGTAAGGCGAATCACAGGTAAGAAGAGAAAGATATTTGATAACGACCAGAATTAATAAGGGACATCATTATGTTTTATCAAATGAAGGGTTGCCAATGGTAAACAAAAACATATCACCATTACATAGCTCCACGGGTTAGTAAGATAACAACGACCGCTGTCGTTTTGCACGACAGAAATCTTGACGATCAATAAACCAATAAATCCAGACTATCCTTAGTTTGACCCGTGATGGACAGAGGGTGCGCATAGCACGTTTGCAATATTTTATTTGTTTCAATTTCTACGAAGTCGACAAAAGCTGCCTAAATGAGCAATTTAGGTCTAAATCGCAAAAATAAACGTAACAATATTTAATGTCAGAACTCAGAACTCGTACGTTTTCAAAAGTTTAATTTTTTGCGGAGTTGCGGAAGACATTTGAATAGCACCTGATTTAAAAAAAGCGGTTCTATAGCTGTTTAGTGAAGACAGACATGTATCTGGTGAGTCAGTAAATCCTCAGAGTTTTTTAGGATTTTTTTATGGGAAGCATTTGTTGAAAATCGTTTATTTCTTTGGAGTTAAGTGACACGGCGACATCGGTTTTTCCAATCGAACGAAAACTAAAATGCAGCTCTGGAGACAAAATAGTATTCGACGAATTTACTTTACTATCGGATTGACTAGGAATAACATTTTCTCTTTGATTTTCACACAGTTCTGATTTTGACAGGTTTTGTTGAGATGTAGTTTCCTTTAAGTTACTTAAAATCTTAAATTATCCAATATTTTTTTTATCTCTCTATATTTCCCTAACAATAATGCTGGGAAATATTTTGGATCTATATTTGGGCGACATTTCATCACACACTTCACGTAATAGAGCATTGGAAGTAGATAATTTTTCAAAATCACTTTTTGTTAACGAACTATCGCGATTCTGCATGATTCTCAAAATATTTCAAAATAATTTGCCTTTGCAGAAAACCATTATTCAATGATTTATTATCACTCAGATGAAAATAATGTTAAATCACAATTTATATTTTAACGTGATAGCTACGAAAAAGAAATATTCAAAGCGCTCAAGTAACTTTGGAAGCCAATGATATAGACCAATTGACGGCTAACCGCGCTGATAATTCATTTACCAAGTAAACATTTTAAGATTTCTATCTAATAAATAAATAAATACACCACATGTAATAACGACCCCCCTTTATCCCAGAAGGCTCTAGAAGAGCCTTGTGCGGGAGGGTGCTACACATTTAAAGACAAGAGACACACATCCAATATCCATGTATAATGGAAAAATCCCTCTCACAGTATTTTTTCCATTGCCGGGAATCGAGCCCGGGACTTTTGGGTGAGAGGCAGGTACTCTACCATCTCGACCATCAGTCATATCTAATTTTTGTCAATATCTTCTTTATTTCTCAACAAAATAGAAAAAGTTGTTAACGAAACTTACTTGATTTTACATAACAAAGGCAGTGACAACATTAATTATATTCGCGCCTCTCTCTAACGGTGGCGCCAGACATGCGGCATTCGGCGAGTACCGAGCGACTGCTCGGCAAATGCCGAGCAATGTGAACGGGTTGCTTGCTGCTTGCCGATGGCCAATTTTAGTGCTTGTTCAGTGTTCGCCTTGTTCCCGTAGTTTGTCGGTCTTTTGTGGCACATCAAAGCAAACGAATATTCGCCGTAATACGCTCTGAATCTGCATCCACATATTCGGTCTTTTGAGAGCAAAAGTGTAGGGTTAAAATTGTAAGTATACTGTAGAATGATATAATGGTTTCTTATTATTTATTGTCATAGAATGTTAAAAGAAATGGACTGGTCTAATGAGACAGTAATGGAATTTTTGGAGTGGTATGAAAATGAACCTGTAATATGGAATGCATCTTTACCAAACCATAAAAATCGGAACGACGTTTATGATGCTTAGAAACGCTTAGAGGTTAAGATGGGTCAGAAATACTCCGTCACTGAAATGAAAAAGAAAAAGGATTCATTAATGGCGTCGTTTAGAACCTGTTTAAATAAAGTAAAGCAGAGTATGAAAAGCGGAGCAGGGAACGACGAAGTTTACAAACCGCCGTGGTTCGCCTATGCAAAAATGGCCAGCTTCCTTCGAGATAAGGATCTTCCAAGGAATACAAGAAATACAGAGGTAAGTATTTTTAACAAGATTTATTTCAATACTTAGTAAGGTATTTGTCCCTACTAAACGGGTCGAATACATAAAGTTAAGCATGATGAAAATAAGTAAAACCAAGAACTTCGCTAGTTAGACCATATTACTTGAGCAATGAAAACATATTTGTTTATCTGTTGAGCTATCGTTAGGTTAGGTTAGGTTAGGTTAAAATAAGCTGCTGTGGAGGCGTGGCTGAAGTACATGCTGGAGGTGTATAACCGGCTACTGGTCGAGGGGCATTTTCCGGTGCAGTGGAAAGAGGCCAGGCTAGTACTGATAGAGAAACCTAGGAAAAACCAGCTCCAACAGGATATATCATGTAGGCCGATATGTTTGCTAGACACGGCGGGCAAATTATATGAACAATTGCTGGCCGGGAGGTTAAATGACGAAATCGAAGAAAAGGGAGGGTTGTCCCCCTCCCAATATGGTTTCAGGAGTGGGAGGTCCACGGTTAACGCCGTGGAGGAAGCGCTCAGAATCGCTCGATTAGCGCACAGAAAGAGTCCGAGTGAGAGGTGCCTGATGGCCCTGGTCGACGTAAGGAACGCCTTTAATACGGCGAATTGGGGGATTGTTGTCAGGGAAATGGAGAGCCGCGGGATATCAGGGTATATAAATACGGTAAAGGATTACCTGTCTGAGAGGGTGCTACAGGTAAACAGTCGCACAAAGAGAACCGTAAATATAGGGGTCCCGCAGGGATCGGTATTAGGACCTTTGATGTGGAACATCCTGTATGACGGGGTCTTAAGGATGGCGGTCCCAAATGGAGTTAAAATTATAGGCTTTGCTGATGACCTGGCCGTCATGGTCACTGATAGGAGTCTGGAAAGCCTAGAGGAGAAGATGAATGGGACACTAGAAGGGGTACGGAGTTGGCTCGAAAGAAACGGGTTAGAGATGGCCCCCGAGAAAACGGAGGTCATAGACCTCAGATACCACAAATGGAAGAGAGAGGTATCGCTGGAGGTGGATGGCACCATCCCCGAGATTAAAGAGAGAGTGAGGTACCTCGGTATAACATTGGATGCTTCGGTATCCATGGGCCCGCACGTAAGATACGCCGCGGAGAAGGCGGAGAGGAGTGTTAACGCACTAATAAGATTGATGCCTAATATCGGGGGTCCAGGGGAGTGGAGGAGGAGGGCACTGTGCTCTGTAGCTCACTCAGTGATGTTGTATGGGGCGCCCATATGGCCGGGCGCGAAGAAAGTAACATCATACAGGAGGAAATGCAGAGTGTGCAAAGAAAGATCGCCATGAAGGTTTGTAGGGCATACAGGACTGTCTCGTTCGACGCGGTGGCAGTCCTGGCTTCCACCATGCCAATACATATCATGGCCCAAGAGAGAAGCGATGTATATACCAGCGACTTAGTGGGGGAGGCCGCCAGAAAGGAGGCCAGAACGGTGGCGATGGACAGGTGGCAGGAGGAATGGTTTGGGAGCGAGAAAGGGTCATAGACGAGAAGACTCATACCGGATTTAAAACGGTGGGTGACCAGAAGTCACGGACCTATGACTTTCCACCTGTGCCAGGCCATGTCTGGCCATGGAGTCTTCCAGGCGTATTTTAGATACTCCAGAGCACACCATGTTTGACTGTCAACGGTGGCAAGAGCTTAGGGAAACCACGGATAGACGGTTGCGCAGGAGAATGTCTGTAGACAACATGGTAGGGTGCATGTTAGAAAATGAAGAATCTTGGAGAACCATTGCGGACATGATTGATAAAATAATGCGCACTAAGGAGGATGAAGAGAGAATGAGGCAGGGTGCCGTGGAGTAACGGGCATAACGGGCATGAGGACCCCCCCCCCCCCCCACTGAGGTTATGTGTAAAATGGTTCCGGTGGCGGAGGGAGAGCTGGTGGCGGAGGGAGAGAACATGGAGGAGTTTTTGTCGGAGTGGCGCCCGACACTACCAGGAGCGATAGATTAAAGGTCCTGGTGCCAGGCGGTTTCTCCTCCAAAAAAAAAAAAAAGAAGGTTAAAATAAATTAAAAATCTGGTAGTAGGTAGTATACTTAAGTGATTAGTACAAAGTGCAATTTTAAATTAGCAGTACTCGTTTTGCCAAGGTATCTTTCCGCTGGTTATGAAGTAGTCAGCAAATTCATTTCTAATTTCTTTTGCATCCATGCTGGGCTTTCTAGGGATGCTTCGAAATGGTAATAGGGATGTCATAGTGGCATCCGCTTGACGCCATGCGCCTTCTATAATGTTTCCATCTTCCTCACAGTCAAAGGTACCAGTTGGCGAATACAGTGATCTAGATGACTTACTTCTTCTTAAAAAATTGTGCAAAACAACACAGCTCATAACTACGAAAGCTCTGAAGGGCCACATGATATTTTTTTAAAAAGGTGAAATTTCAACATTTTTTCTTGAAATTTCAAGAAAAATGTTGAAATTTCACCTTTTCCAAAACTTGAAATTTCAACTTTTTTCTTGAAATTTCAAGAAAAAAAGTTGAAATTTCACCTTTTTAAAAACTTGAAATTTCAACTTTTTTCTTGAAATTTCAACTTTTCTGGAGACACAATGTATGTTCTGTCAGATACAAGCTAGTCTACAATCAATAATGAAATGGTGAGTAAGTAGTGCCAGTTATCATCTTAAATGGTACAATTTTGATTAATTATTACGTATAAACTTTTTTTCACAAGTGTTAAGTATAGGTACAGGGTGGGCCATTGAAAAGGAAACACGCGTTTTGGGACACTTAGGCTAGTTTCTTGAAAAAACGCTCGGACAGGTCGATTCGTGATTTTTGGGGGACAACTTTTGATGTTAAAGTTGACGTTAACACATCAACCCCCTAGCCCCAGCCGCCCCTAACTTAAGAATTTAAATAGGGTCGAACGACCCCTCATTTGAATCGGCTTTCAATTCTCTATGCGACAGCATGGTCGAAATTAGTTTTTACAATTTTTTTTCGTCCCCATGAAAATCACCCTCTATATAAACTAAGGTAGGGGTGTTGTTTGGGAAAAAAATCCTGAAACACGTCCCCTTTTATCTTTTGAACGGCACATTTTAATGTCAAATTTGACTTTGTCAGGTCAACCCCGTAGCCCCAACAAAAACAAAAATTACGGTAAAGTGGTCGTATGACCCCTCATTTTAAAGGTCTTTTGATTCTCTATGTGAACTAATAAAAATTTCTTCTGACGCTGAATTTTGATGTTTTAATTTTTTTTCTACACTTTTCCCATTTTTGGAAACCTAAAAACAATCATGCACTCGCATAGAGAATCAAAAGACCTTCAAAATGAAGGGTCACTCGACCACCGTACCGTAATATTTATTTTTGTTGGGGGTTGTTGGGACTAGGGGATTGACCTGACAAAGTTAAATTTGACATCAAAATGTGCCATTCATAAGATAAAAGGTGAAGTGTTCCAGGATTTCTTTCCCAAACAACATCCCCACCTTAGTTAATCTAGAGGGTGCTTTCCATGGGGACGAAAAAAAAAAATGAAAAAAACCAATTTCGACCATGCTGTCGCATAGAGAATAGAAAGACGCTTCAAATGAGGGGTCGCTCGACCCCATTTCCCTATTTAAATTCTTGGTTAGGGGTTGCTGGGGCTAGAGGGCTGATGTGTCAATGTCAAGTTTGGCATCAAAAGTTGTCCCCCAAAAATCAAGAATCGACCTGTCCGAGCGTTTTTTCAAAAAACTAGCCTAAGTGTCCCAAAACAGGTGTGTTTCCTTTTCAATGGCCCACCCTGTACCTATACTTAACACTCGTGAAAAAAAAGTTTATACGTAATAATTAATCAAAATTGTACCATTTAAGATGATAACTGGCACTACTTATTCACCATACAGGGTACCCAGTCAACTTGAGTTTTAAAAATTCCCTGACTTTTCCAGGTTTTCCAGGAACATTATATAGAAAATTCAAGACCAAATATGCAAATATTTTAATATCAAAATATACAATACATAAATTCATATACAGGGTGGTCCAGTTTATAATAGCAGGACTTTAAATTACCAGGAGCTAGTTCAGCGTAAAATAAAGACATATTGTCCTATAAACTATGGTCGAATTCTGCTTCGTTTAAGATCTACAGGGTGTTAAAGATGAAATTTTTTTTTGAATAATTGGCCATAACTCTATACTAACAAAAGATAGCTCTTTAAAATTTAGCATAGAGAGGTTGTTTTACATTCTTTATCGGAAAATGGTTGCAATTTTTTTATCAAGAATACAGGGGCGTGCGTACGGGCTAGTCAAAAATTATTTTAATTGAAAACAAAAGTACGCCACTGTTTTTTTACAAAATCGATGTGCTTGTGTTATTGCCTGTACCATTTATCGACTTTTTTGTATCTCTTAATATGTCAATTAAATGCATCGTTTTCGAGTAATTCAACTTCAAAGACGGAAGAAACTTGAGTGACTGATTTACCATTGCCACCACAAAAATGTAAAAGACACTAGATAAACAGGACTACCATCTCATCTCACCTTATAGTGAAATGACGAAATCGTATTTTATTCATATTTACTACTAAACTAACCAACCATAGGATCATACCATGATCCAAGGGCGGTTTTTTAGTTTTACAAAAAGAAATTGTGGTAAAACATTTCTTCATATTAAATAATAATAATTTAAAAAAATAATAAATAAGAGGTTTGAATTCTGTTGCATATTTTCCAGAAAAAAGGTCAAAATTCCCCGACAATTTCCGATTTTTTACGATTTCCCTGACTTTTCCCTGCCTCATAAAAATTCCCTGACATTTCCCGGTTTTCCCGGTCGCTGGGTACCCTGTAACATTATTGATTGTAGACTAGCTTGTATCTGACAGAACATACTTTGTCTCCAGAAAAGTTGAAATTTCAAGAAAAAAGTTGAAATTTCAAGAAAAAAGTTGAAATTTCAAGTTCTTAAAAAGGTGAAATTTCAACTTTTTTTCTTGAAATTTCAAGAAAAAAGTTGAAATTTCAAGTTTTGGAAAAGGTGAAATTTCAACATTTTTCTTGAAATTTCAAGAAAAAATGTTGAAATTTCACCTTTTTAAAAAAATATCATGTGGCCCTTCAGAGCTTTCGTACATAACAACTAAAGCGACGTTGTCAGGTTGAAGCAACATTGGCTTCCGAAGCACTCTAAATATATTAGCCAATAATCCGAATGTATTTTCTACCACTCTACGCGCCCGTGATAGCCGATAGTTAAATATTCTTGACTTGCTACCTTTTCCATGTTGGCCTGGGAATGGTTTCATAATGGTTTCTCTTAATCCAAATGCGTCATCTCCAACAAATACGTAGGGTACTGCTTTAATTCGGCCTGTTAATGGCTCTGTTGGAGGGCAATGCAATTGATTTTGTTCGATTTTTTGAAACAAGCAAGTATTTCGGAATACTGCTCCGTCACTAAGTCTACCCTGGCAACCACAATCAGCAAACATGAAACAATACTCAGCATCCACTAAAGCCATTAATACTATACTGAAATTCTGTTTATAGTTGTAGAATTCAGATCCAGTATTAGTAGGCGCCTATGCAGTGGGGAAAATTCCAGTCTCTTTCAAACGTTTCAGCTACACTTTTCCATTTGTTCGTACTTTTTGGAATCTGAAACCAAAAACATTATAATGTAGTGGATTAGTGACATGATTGTACCTAATAGTTTATTAACGTTTTAGGACATTATGCCCGAAGAAGACGACATGAATGATAAAGAGGAGAATATTGCTGGTGTTAACTCGGAAATTGGGGGACCTGAACAGAATACTATTGAAAATGAAGGTATATTTACCAACATAAATTTAATTTTACTTATCTATTGCAATAATTCTTCTGCTGTTGCAGCATTGGTATTGTCTTCGACGAGTAAGCCTGTATTTAAAGCTCCTGCACAAAAAAAGAAAAAAATGGCTGAAGTAGGGGGAATTCAAGAAAAAATGGACAATGCGTATTCCTTATTACCAATTGCAGCTAATAAGCCTGCCAAGGAAAGAAACGTGTGCTTTATATATGGAGAACTAATAGGTGCAAAACTACAGGAAATGGATGAGCAGAGTAGAGAAATTTGTATGCACCGGATTGACAACATACTGTTTGAAATGAAAATGAACCCCCGTTCATATACTACTTATGGGCAGATGAATCCTACCCACCAATTCAATATTTCATGTACACCTAACTATTCACAAAGCTCACCATCACCTAACTCCCAGTCTTCACATTCGAGTAATGCTTTTTCTCACCTTTCGCAGTCACCCAGAGAGTCACCCTCACCTCATCATCAAGCAACGTTTCACTCTAATGCAGCAGCACCTTAAATATCACAATCTACTAACCCTGGAATACCTCAAATTTTATCACAGCAGAATGTAACTCAAGATTTTGACAATCTTGGTGACAACGAGGATCCTCAGCCTTTGGCAACTTATTTTACTAATTTTCAATAATGTGATTTGTATTTTCTTAAATAAACATTTTTAAAAAAGTTTAAATTCGTTTGAAAAAATTACCTTAACATAATCCTGTAGAACTGCAACGATCGCACTGCAAACTTCTGGGATTATATTAGAAATAAGTTGTGGTGAAACTTTAAACAAGTAGTGAAGACTTTAAAACTGTCTCCTGTTGCAAGAAAACGGAGGGTTATGGCAAGGCGCTCATTTGCTGGAATCGCTTTTCTCCACTTTGTATCTTTCTTACAAATCATTGGTCCCACTTTCGAAAGTAGATAATTAAAATCCTCACTTGACATTCTGCAGAAATTTTCAAATTTTCCGGATGGTTCCTTTAGCAGATCTGTCAATAAGTTTGTGACACTATTCCTAAAATAAAACTTCAACTGAATGCTCTTATTACCCAACTGCACATAGAGATGAAACAATAATTTAAAAAGGCGAATTAAAAACAGCAAATTAGGTGCTTCAAACCAATTTAATACCTACGTTTCTCTGCTTTTATTCAGTGATGCCATCCACCATCTTCTTCTTCTTCTCGGTTTTTTATTTTTTCTGTTCAATAACATACTGCCACAAGACATAACTACAAAAGCAGCGGAACTAATTACGAGCTCTGTATCGCTGTCCATTTGTCATTCGTACACCAAAAAATTAATTGATATTCGTTGTTCCCGCTGTGACTCGATAAATAACAAACTGCGTATATCTGGTTCCAGGTGCTCGCCATTTGGCGAGTACTCCGCGAACACTTCTCCGAGTACCTCAATTAGTTTCAATCGACGAGCAGTTGCTCGGTATTCGCCGAATGCCGCATGTCTGGCGCCACCTTAAGATCATATATGTAGTTTCCCCTTCTCTACACGAGAAGTCGCCACTATTCCAAAGCAAAACCATGCCCCCACCACTCTCGCACAGCTCATTGTTTTTCTTGGCGTAGAGGTGGCCTCGTGTGAACTCTCGTTGTTGTTTATTAAGTGTTAAGTGATGGCTGGAAAGAGACGAAGAAAGGAACCAAGCAGTTCGGCGGAGGATGATGGGAGTTTAACAAGCATTTTGAAATGGTTCGTCTGAGAAAATTAGAACAGCGCCAGCGTAGGCATAAAAGACCACGAAAGAAACGCGACCACGAAATCTCGTTTTTGGGGTCGCAAACAGAGGATTCAGAATCGTCTATCTCAGGTACAGACTAAGTAACCTTTAAATTGTTTTTCTTTAGGATAGGTACGCAAGGCATAATTTATCATGCATGTGTACACACAGAGCACGTATGTGCATTACGTGCAATATCGCATCATACGATCGATGACGAATCAATGAACTGTGTGTAAAACAGACTATTGCTCTTTGAAAATAGACGTATGTCTAAAAAAAATATCACGATATGTTGGTGGGGACTGTGTGGTTCTATAATTCCAATGTAAGAAGTTATATATGTTTATTCTGTTTTAACGGAAAGTTATTCAGTGGTAATAACAAAAAATGGGAGAAAACATGTATCCAAGGAAACCAACAGTGCAGTTTACTACATATAATTATATGTATATATAATGTAATGATGCACCACGTTGGGCGCCGAATAATGTAATGTGCACCACGTTGGGCGCCAAATATTGTAATGTGCCCCCACGTTAGGCGCCGAATAATGTAATGTGCACCACGTTGAGCGCCGAATAATGTAATGATGTGTTTGATTTGAAAGTTTTCGTGTTGTATAAATGTAATGATACTTTATTTTAAATTTTTTTATTTACGTTTTGGAATGCTTTATTGATTTATCATATAAATTATGCTTTTAGTTTGCATTCATACACATTTGAGATATTTTGTTAATTCTTACCTGCTTTTTACAACATCTGCTTTATAAATAAATAACACTCTGTACTTTACAATTGAAAAATGCTTATTTGGAGCCTTTTTACTCCTTGTCTATTTTATTTCAGGGCTTGGATTCGTTCGAGACTTGGGATACTTACTTTGAATTACTTTTTGTTTTGAATTGTAATGAATTAATAAAATTTAATATTGAAAATTTTGTATCTTATTGTCAATCTATTGTTTGTGAGATCTTTGGTTCTACCTGACCTTGCTCAATATTATGCTGTGAAGTTAGTTTACTGTAATAAAATTTTAATACTGCTTTTGAATAAAAGATGTCGCTCTGCTTATAGACTTTCAGTTCGATTTATTTGATAAATAACAAGGGTTTCTTAACTACCTGCGATAACTTAAACTAGTAATGACAAATTGTTATTAACTTTTACAAATATCTTAAATCTAAATTGTTCAAATTCGCGTGAGTTCTGATTAAATTTAATAATGTTTATTTGAATTTTTTACGATCACTGAATTAGTTAGTGGTTTTGCCACGAATTGTTTACTCTTCTGTCAAATTGAAATAATGGACGCTTGTTCTGCAAATTTTGTGAAGTTACAAATTTCTGCTCCCACCGTAGGTTGCTGTGACTTTAAATTTGCTTGCAAATGGTGCCAGAAACTGCTGGACTTTTATCCTTACTTTGGATGTATTTGCAGCCCACAGGTACGTGAATTTTATAGTTAAAATCTATAATACTGACTTACTTGTTTATCTGTAGTGTTCATGCACGAAATTTATATTTATTTTTAAATATTTTCAAATTTATTTTAGGACTGACGTTTTAACGTGCGGTTGCTTTCTAATGCTGGAGTCAACAACTTTCATTTATTTCTTTGGTTGCCTGGTGGAAAATATTCCAGAACATTCCTATGTCATGGCATGCTGTGACATTTGATATGAATTTCAGTAAGTATTTTCTTAATATTCTCATAGTACTGCTTATTTGCTGGCTGTTTGGAGCTGGTTTCATGTATTTAAATTCATTCTGGTTCCATTAACTTGCATTTGCTTTTTATTGCGTTGACATATTTTTCGACTTTCCGTTGCTGCGTAGTCACTCTTGCACATTTTCTTTCACTCGCGTTGCACTGTGTTTTAAACGTTCACATTCACTATGTTTTATCGTTATGCCTTAATCTAACTTAATCTATAACAAAATTTCCTTAAATTATATAAATAACTGACTTTCTTCAATTTTTCTATCTACCTAGTGACATCTCTTATCTGTTTCTTTATGATTTCTCACTATTTTGACCTTTTTCTGTAATCATTAACATTTTCCTTTCTTATTTATTAACAATTATTGACCTTTTAACCTTAGTTTTGTATGTGATGTAATTTATTTGAATTTTTAGGTGGTCACCGTTCACCTTCGGAGAAGATTCTACGTTAGCTGACTTTACAAGAATTCTTTCTGGATATCCTGTGTCTCCTTTGTCTGGGTTTTATCAACTTTGTGCCAGTAGTGATATTTGCAATTTGAGTGATAATTTGTAAGCATTTTTCATTTGTGGTGTACCTTTTTATTACAAATAAAACCTTCTACCTTCTACGATTGCATGTTATTTTGAATCTGAATATCTTTTAGTTCTGTTTTAGTTTTTATTTGCTATTTTTATGTATTTTAGAATGGATTTTATTTCTTTGTAGTTGTATTTTATTTTATTGAAAGCTTGTTTTGCATGTAGAATTTATTTTTATTTTATTAAATGCATGTTTTTGTGAATATTTTAATTTTAACTTTATCTATTTATATTGCATGTTGAATAATATTACAATAATTATTTATAATTATTTTTATTTTTCGTAACAGAATTGTACGACGAGGAGGACTTTCCAGGTAGACAGTCTGTTATAGAGGGAATAGACCAGCCTCAGCCTCCTTTGGAGGAAGCAGTTCCATGTTTATTGGGGGAGGTTACATCTGATGTAGTCGTGACGGGAGAAAATATTCAAGAAGATATAGGAAAAATATTCTAGCCAGTGGTTTGAAAAAGGAAACGCTCGAAGAACTTAATAAAAAATACCCACTGGTCAAAAATTGTCTGGTTACACAAGCCCCTAAATTGAACAAAGAAGTAGAACTAGCGGTTGGTGACGCAGCGAAATCCCGAGATGCATGGTTGGCAACAGTGCAAAGTCAAATGGGCGTGGCACTCTCAGCTCTTGGAAAAGGCTTATCAAAGCTGATAAATCAAGAAAGCAAAAATGACACTATGCGTCCTTATATTGAGATAATGTGATGCTAGAATTTTGGCAGATATACACCATTCTCAATCGCTAAGTAGGCGTAGCCTAGTTTGTTTAGGTTTAGAGAAGGGGCTGGACAAAAATTTAAAAGACACCGTCGAAAAGAGTTCAATTGATGAAATACTGTTTGGAGCTGATTTGAATGACAGATTGAAGGAGGCAGAATTGATGAAAAAATCTAGTTTGGGGCTTAAGGTTTCAAGAACTCAGAACAAGAGCCGTGGTTATGCTGCAAAAAGCATTTAAACTCAAAGGGCGTGTCTCGACAGGTGAACAGGGTAAACTATCAAGGCATGCAGAAGTTCCAGTACCAATCATCGTACCATCAATATCAACGGCGTCGAAACACAAAAATAACGAGGGAGGCAGCCAGAAGGTCGACATCAAATCACGAGTTGAGGAAATATCGTTATTAAATGTAAAGATCATATGCGGGTAGGCTTAAGTACTTTATTAATGCATGGAAAAATATAACGAGAGATCCAACCATTATTTCTTGGTTAAAAGGATATAAAATTGAGTTTCGTATGAAACCCTGTCAGTATGTTCCAAATAAAGAACCAGTGTGGTCTTTAGTAAAGATCGGGCATATAAAAACATTAGTAAACTATCTAATAAAAATAGAGGCTATTAGTGAATGTCTCCCTTGTAAAGATCAGTATATTTCTAGGACGTTTTTAGTTCCTAAATCGGATGGCACATTTAGAATGATTCTAAATCTGAAATCTCCAAATAAATTTATAATATGCCCTCATTTTAAATTAGAGGATCAAAAAACTCTATCAAAATTAATAACAAAAAATTGTTTTTTAAGCAAACTAGATTTAAATGATGCTTATTTTCTTGTACCCATTACTGATTCTTGTAAAAAATACTTGAGATTTCAATTTCAGGGAAAATTATATGAATACAGGGTGTTTGGGTAAAGGTATTCAGAAATCCAAAGGCATGTAGCACTCATCAAAATAAGCCAAAAAGTTCATATAAACTTTGTTCCAAAACCTGTTCCTAAAGGAGCTACAGCCCCTTTAAGAGGCTTCTAAAAAAGATGTTTTTCTCACATATCTCGAGAACCGATCAATATAAATTAATAAAATTCTCTATGGTAGAATACTTTTTTGTGCTTAACAAAATAGTAAACCTTAAATTTGAAAATTCTTCAGGGGCGTCCCTACATGGGGGTGTGTTAGGAATGTCGCCCCCTCATTTTCTTTGCATGTAATTTTTTCACTATTCTGATAGAAATTTTCAAAATTTCAAGCAATTTTGCTTTAAAAAGATCCTCTTTCTAAAACTTCATAAATCGAACCGGTTTTGAGATAAATGAATTTGAAATTTAATATGCACATCTACAAAACACTAATGATTTTTAAATAATTTTATTTACTTTTATTTCTAATACAAACTGATGCATACTATAGAAAAGTATTCTACCATAGTAAATTTTATTAGTTTATATTGATCGGTTCTCGAAATATGCGAGAAAAACATCTTTTTTGGAAGCCTCTTAAAGGGGCTGTAGCTCTCTTAGGAACCGCTTTTGGAACAAAGTTTATATGAACTTTTTGGCTAATTTTGATGAGTACTACATGCCTTTGGATTTCTAATACCTTTACCCAAACACCCTGTATAACTGTTTACCCCAGGGGTTGTGTATGGCCCCGTTTTTATTTACGAAATTAATGAAGATATTTGTCAGTTATCTCAGAGACAAAGGCTTTTTATCAGTTGTATATCTGGATGATTTTTTATTATTGTGCTAAGTTTATGAAGACTAAAAATTGTAAATGATACTTGTCAATTATTACAGAAACTGCTCTGTAATCCTGAAGGATACAATAGTTAGTACAATTTTAACCAACAAGAATTTATTGTCCTAATTTCTTGTCAAGAAAAATAAAAAGTAAACGATGCTGAACTAGCAACATATGAAATGGATTATTGACTAACTTAATTCAATTAAGTTAACCTATAAAATTGTAAATGTACCGCTGTTGACGTTGATATTGTTTATGAAACGTGAGTTTATGATGTGTGAACTTTTTTTTATTTGTTTTAAAATGTCTTGGTCGAATGATCAAGTAAAAGCTTTAATAGAACTATATCGGGCTCGTTCTTGTTTATACGCTATTAAAACTGTTGTTTATAAAAATAAACATGCAAGAACAAAAGCATTAGAGGAAATCGAGACTGAACTCAAAGATATAAAAGCTATTTCTAGCAGGAACAGAATCTCTCATAAAAGTGTCTTGTTTCTTAATGTCGTCACTTATACCATTTAATATTTTTTCAAATTGCTCATTATTAAGCCTTAAAAAGTTTTTGTAAGATTCAAGGTCGTCTAACAATAATTCATTATTTAACATGTTTAATACACCTCTTTTCTTCTTAATAACCACTTTCTTGTCCATATTCTTCGTGTTCTTTTTCGTTTTTGACTTCGACGTATCAATAAAACTGTAACTAATACAGTAAGTGCAGTTCCTGTTAGCAATAATTTATCCATTTATGTTATTTACAATAATAGGTATTTACATTTACATGAGTAAGCTTATGAACAAATATTATGTCATATTCACTGTCACATCTATAATAAAATTATTGTCAGTTGTCACACTTTTGTCATAATCTGCCTGCGCAAATCGTAAATTTAGCAAAAGATATTGTAAGAGTGTAAAACGCGATTCTCATACCAATTTTTGGCACTAAATCTAGTACTGAAATTACTACTAAATTCAGCATCATGTCATATGAGCTTTATGCAAGAAAACGCACGGACTGCAGTGTGAGCCTGCAGTGCGCCAAGATATGTATAAGACGCTTGAAGTCAGCTTTGCGTTCAAAGCGCAAGATTAAGTAGGGATACGCGTCATCAGGCGGCTATAAAACTAACAAACCCGCCGTTTAAAAATCAGTTGGCGATTCGCCTGATCCAGTCCAGACCGCCAGTCCAACAAGAAGTCCGCACCGAACCAAGAGGAAGCTGCTAGAAAGAGTAAGACATATTAGGTTAATCTCTAGTATTTGACCGGTGATTTTTATTTAATTATTTGTTATTATGTTCGAATAATTCGACCTATCAATATATACAGGAAACCATAACTGAACAGAAAAAAAAACAAACTATTTGCAAATTTTGTCAAATTAGTATCACGAATTTTGAGCATCATTTAGTCTAACTTAGAAGAGAAAGAAGTGCAAGATATTTTAAAATTCCCAAAAATACAAAAGACGGTAAACAAATGAGAAGAAATATTCTGGCTCTATTACGTAACGAAGTGAATTTTGAAGAATTTGTACAAAGTGAAGAATTCAATCCACCGAAATTACCATGTGCCCTTTGCAAGCGAATAATTGCTGTAAAATATTTGAGAAGACATTATAAAAAACAATGCTTTGTCAAACCAATTAATGAAACAGGCCGAAACATATGCCATCAAGCAGCTTCCCAAACATTGGTCGCTTGTGCTAGTGAATATTCAAATATAACAGCAACTTTGAGAGTGAAAAAAGAGGTGTTAAGCAGAATGGCGTCAGACGAAATTGAATTTTTAGCAAGAAAAGACCCAGTAATTCGACACTTCGGTGAATATTACATAAGAAAATACAAACCGGGCCAAGATATCGCTCGCCTGCTCTAATAAAATGAGAGAAAGCTCCAGTTTGCTTTTGGAATCAGAGAAGGCACTTATTTTAAATTATAAACGCGTAGTGGCAGGCGGAAAAGGTAGTAGGGCAATTGTGATTTTATTCCCACCAAATGTTCAAGAATACATAAACTTCTTACTCGAAATAAGACAAAAAAGTGAAATAGTACCGCAACAAAAAGTGGGTAAGAGGAGATGTCGTTTTAAAAAAATTAGCTCAATCCAGTAATATAAAAAATCCTGAAATAATGACGCCTAGCCGATTACAAAAATAAATCGCAACATTAATGCAAATACTGAATTTAGATAAAACGGAATACTCCCAATTTGCCAAATTTATGGGTCACACTGTGAAGACACATCAAGAATTTTACGAAATAACTCAAGATGCGTATCAAGCCGCAAAAGTTATCTCTTAATTTTATTTGACAAAGAAAAAGGGGCGGAGTATAGAAATATGAATTTAGAAAATATTGATATTGACCCAAAGAGTGTATTAGTTGGATCTGATAATTCTGAGGACGAGAAAGACTCACTAGTATCAGATAAAAGTAAACAAATTTCAACTTTAAATAATAATGACGAAGAAGCAGTCACGAATGTGAAAAAGAATAGAATAGAATAGAATTAGGTGGACAGCTCAGCAAAAGAAACTGATCATCTCGCATTTTAAACAACATATTCGGAAGAAAGAAGCCCCTAAAAAAGATGAGTGCCAACAGGTTATTAGTCAGCATAAAGACATTTTAGATAATATGGATTAGGTTCGAGTTAAGACAATAGTTTACAATACATACACTGCTTCAAATAAAACAACCAGATAATTTGTCATTGTTATTTTTTAAATTTAAAGAAAAAATAATCTGATTTATAATATGGAACAAGTTTTTTTTAGAGCTGGTTCCAGAAATTACTTTTATGAATATTTTATAAAAAAAACTGGCCCCAGTACCAAAATGGCAGCCATGTTTGTGAATAAAAATTGTTTTTCTTAATATTCCAAAAACCAAAAAAGTATATTAAATAGATCATTTTAATACAAGAGGTTCGAAAAAAATATCACCAAAATTACTGTAGTTGATAATATAAAAAAACATTGGTTTTAGTTTATTTTTAAAAATAAAGTTTTGCAATAAATTCATAAATTTGACTGTCATTTTGGAGGTAAGGCCATTTTTTTCATTCTGAAACTGAAATCCAGTTGTTTTATGAAAAAAAAATCATTTCCCTTAGAGTTCGGGCGGTGATTCACAAATCTGGGTACTCTTTTATATTTTTTTAAATTTTTATTTGTTACCTATAGAAACGTAAAAAATAAGAAAATGGTTTTTTTTATTTGATTGCTTTATTATTCTGCATTTAATGTTTCTTTTATTTATGCAAGGTAAGAAAAACAGTAACTTTTTGTAGACCTTTAAAGAGAAACAATTCCCTAAAAAAATTTAAGAAGTTCAAAATTAACAATGTCTCTCTTTCATTTATTTTTTATATTTAAAGTGCTTAGGTATGTATGTGAAGGAATTTTAAGTAAAAGTCTACTTCATCAGTGATTTTATTTCTTTTATTGAAATCGTTTAAATAATGATAATATTTATTTATATTACTATACAGGGATTACACGTGGTGCGTATTTCTTTCATAACTTAGCCTTAGCTATTGTAGATAGAATAAAATCTTCAAAACAAAAGTTGTTCAACAATCAACACTTCATATTCCAAAAATATGTCTAATTGTATAGGGTGCTCCATTTAGTCTTATATATTATTCCAAATTTGATTAGAGAATGTCAAGAGCTTTCCAATGAACTACCATAACATATACTTCTTTTGAGCGGTTTTTGAAATATTCTAAATTTTGTCGAAATTTTGACAGATGTAGATCCGAAAGAGAAATGCCATGTTTTTCAAATTAAAAATAATTTTAAACTTTTTATTGTGGCAGCTGATTAAGCTAGATATGAACTTTCAAATGATGTATTAGAATTTAAACTTTCTTCTACAGGGTGCTTATAATTTGATTTAGAATATGTAAATTTAAAGAAATCAATAACTTTCTTATTTTAAATGGCACATCCTGTATATTATTTCATAATCAAATAGAGAATTAACAAGTGCTTTCTGACGATCCCCCACACATGATATTAATTTTGAGTAGTTTTGAAGATATTAGGGATTTAAGGTAATATTTTGTTAAAACATTAAAACAAATGAAAGCGTTTCATCAAATATTGTTTATTTGTTTACACTTTTTCTCTTATTCATTAATAAATAATAGTAAAAAATATTCTTTTCCCTTGATTAGTGACAGGTAATTTTTGAAAATTAGTGAAGAAGCAAATTCTTAATTTAATAAATGTTGAAACAGTTGACCGTTGATTTGTGCACAAATTAATTCTGTCTTGGAAGGATTATAACATTTATTAACATTTGTGGAGTTCAATCATACTAATTATTTCGTTCAGAAAAATTCATCTTTGCTTTACTATTTTTTGTCACCTTAGTAATACAAGAAAATAGATTAAAACCTAATTGAGGGGTCCAATGCAATAACCTGGCAAGTCTATTTTTTAGGTAAATTTAGTTATGAACATGTTCTCAGACAGCATAAAATTCTCTATCGTTCTGTGCAAGAACGAGGTCGATAAGTCAAGAAATAGCGGATACATAGATGTATTGGTGGTTGCCTGCCTAACAAAACTGTTCAATAACCTGGTGTGTTCAGGACTTGCCAGGTTATTGCAAAGTATTCATATTGTGAGTCATTTGTGATTGTAAAAAGATATGTGGTGAAGGCTGTGTACTAAAAAGAGCCTAAGAAGTGTTAAGAACTGTGTAGTGTGTTTTCTAAAGGTAAAATGTCATCATCTGATGTTAGTGACTCTTATTCTACAGATAGTGACGAAGAATATTTGCCAGAAAATGATATAACCCCTAACAGAAAGCGACGTAAAATATTTTGTGACTATAAATAGTGATGATTGTAGGGATTCTGAAGTCCATGAAAATGTTTCCCTTCCACAACTCAGCACTTTTGCTGTCACACGTCTTGCTGCTTCGTTGCCTTCGTTAGCTGTACCAAATGTCGAAAGGCCCTTTTCCTAGTGACGAGGTTGTTAATGAAATACAACCAGGAGCTGCTACACATACACCACAGGTTGGAAAGAAAAAGAAATTGCGGCAAAAATTCTGGCAGAGAAATGTTATAAAAGAAAGTAGAACCCACGGACATGAATATGTAAATGCAAAGGGCAGAAAGGTTAATGCGGCAAAAATGGGACCAAACTGTAACTGCAAAAACCAATGTTTTCAGAAAATTGGAGGCGACCGCTGTCAAAAAGTATTTTCTGATTTCTATTCCATAACTTTAAAGGATTTGCAAGATTCCTACTTATATGGTCTTATACAAAGACATGAGATTGCTCGAAGAAGACCACGCTCAGGAGAAGGGAAAACCAAACTGTCATCCTTTTCTTATATGGTGAGTTCTGTTATTACTTTATTAGGCATTCTTTACTTTAACATAATTTCTTAGGTTCGGCTAGCTGGCAAAGAAGAAAAAATATGTCAACAAGCCTTTTTATCCCTCCACGGATTAGGCAAAAGTAGACTCGAGAGACTACAGAAATATCTAGCTTGTCAAAACAACACTCCACCTGTTGACACAAGGGGTGTTACGGTTTTATTTCGACGTCAAGCCTAAGTCGACAACTCTGTGTTGGAATATATGTAAATTTGGTTGCATACCCGTAGTATCGCGAATTAGTCATTTTGAGTTTCTAGTTCTCGTGGCCGTCAAATTTCATATTTTACTTCCTTGCCGGTGTGAGTGGAAAGAGACGTAGTTAACAAGTATTTTTGGAAATTGTTATCCATCCTGATTGGGATTTGCTTTTAACTCGTCAAGACTTAATCATTTGGATTGTTTGAGTCCGCTGGATATATAGGTATCCATATTTTGTTGATTAAAACTACATGAGTAGGATTTTCTTTTCAACTCGAGGTAAGCCATGCTCTTAAGTGTGAGGTATCGTTGCAATTCACATGTATTCTACTCCTTTTTTAGGCTGGCATATTTTCCTTTTCTTTTCTCGTCTATCAACTGGAGACGTGAAATTTGTTATTTGAAGACGTAGCAGACACAGGGCTTAGAAACCACGTTAGGTTAGGTTGGCTGCCGTAGATGAGCACAACCTGTGGTTCTCTGGATAAGTTACCCGTACCCTCCACACATTTGAGGTAGATTACGTAAATCTTTTGTACCTTCCATTCTCCGAATTCCTTCGACACGCAAAGTCTGGTAATAACAACACTGTTCTTTATGGTCCACGTACTGGGTCCAAGTTGTGAGGTTCGCGTCCTGAAACAAAGAACTGTGTCCACGTCTAGGGCCCACATTCTGTGTCCACCTTCGAGAGGCTACGAGTGCGAGTCCAGGTTCCGGTGTTACATGTTGGGGGTTTTAGGAAACCAGATGAGGGTTTTCTTGATATGAAAACCATATCCTTTTTTCGATCTTTTGTGCCATACTGGAGGTAACAGCTGGCAGATTACAATAATGTTGACCATTTTCTTTTGTGTGTACACCGTGTTCAATCTAAGGCGCACCCTTTTTGAACGTCATTTGCACAGTTATTAAAGGAAAATGTTTGTAACGTTATATGCGGATCTATGTAACTTTTTCCAGAGAATTCGAATTTGTTATCAGAAAAACAATTGAAAGTCAAATAAAAAAGTTGCAGATATAAGTTGGAGTTTTTTAAATGGAACACCCTGTATATTTTTACGTGGTTGGATAGAGAATTGAATTTCCTTTAAGAAAACATAATATATAAAATATCTGGCATCAACCGTTTGAGTTAGAAGTGTTTATAATGTGCATTGTAGATATTTCGTTATGTGCAAAGATTTGAGATTGAAACAATGGATTTCACATTGTTGTGGGTTATAGTTTGACATTTCTCATCGTAATTGATTATTGCTAAGTTAGCTGCGATATTTCAATCTCAAAGCATTCTCAAACGAAATACAACAGCACCTACAATGCACATTATAAACACTTCTAACTCATAAACGGTTGATGCCAGATATTTTATATATCATATTTCTTAAAGGAAATTCAATTCTCTATCCAACCACGTAAAAATATACAGGGTGTTCCATTTAAAAAACTCCAACTTATATCTGCAACTTTTTTATTTGACTTTCAATTGTTTTTCTGATAACAAATTCGAATTCTCTGGAAAAAGTTACATAGGTCCGCATATAACGTTACAAACATTTTCCTTTAATACAAGAGATAAGATTAATGCCATATACCCCAAAAAAGAAACATGATGCAGCTACGGACACGTGTTTCGGAGTTATTGCTCCTCGTCAGCGTAGCGTAGCTAAATAAAGAATATAAGATCTAAAGCAATAACTAATAAAGGTTAGAAAGCACAGTACACAGTACTCAAATTCGTGCTTTCGTGCATCATGGACCACGATTGCAGCCTCAAATGACAGCACTCGGCACATTGAGCTCTATGCGTACTGCTCTATTTCTACCTAGGCAAATACAAACAAAAGAGTGACGTTTAATAGGGTTAAATAATACAAGAGATAAGATTAATGCCATATACCCCAAAAAAGAAACATGATGCAGCTACGGACACGTGTTTCGGAGTTATTGCTCCTCGTCAGCGTAGCGTAGCTAAATAAAGAATATAAGATCTAAAGCATTAACTAATAAAGGTTAGAAAGCACAGTACACAGTACTCAAATTCGTGCTTTCGTGCATCATGGACCACGATTGCAGCCTCAAATGACAGCACTCGGCACATTGAGCTCTATGCGTACTGCTCTATTTCTACCTAGGCAAATACAAACAAAAGAGTGACGTTTAATAGGGTTAAATAATACAAGAGATAAGATTAATGCCATATACCCCAAAAAAGAAACATGATGCAGCTACGGACACGTGTTTCGGAGTTATTGCTCCTCGTCAGCGTAGCGTAGCTAAATAAAGAATATAAGATCTAAAGCAATAACTAATAAAGGTTAGAAAGCACAGTACACAGTACTCAAATTCGTGCTTTCGTGCATCATGGACCACGATTGCAGCCTCAAATGACAGCACTCGGCACATTGAGCTCTATGCGTACTGCTCTATTTCTACCTAGGCAAATACAAACAAAAGAGTGACGTTTAATAGGGTTAAATAATACAAGAGATAAGATTAATGCCATATACCCCAAAAAAGAAACATGATGCAGCTACGGACACGTGTTTCGGAGTTATTGCTCCTCGTCAGCGTAGCGTAGCTAAATAAAGAATATAAGATCTAAAGCAATAACTAATAAAGGTTAGAAAGCACAGTACACAGTACTCAAATTCGTGCTTTCGTGCATCATGGACCACGATTGCAGCCTCAAATGACAGCACTCGGCACATTGAGCTCTATGCGTACTGCTCTATTTCTACCTAGGCAAATACAAACAAAAGAGTGACGTTTAATCGGGTTAAATAATACAAGAGATAAGATTAATGCCATATACCCCAAAAAAGAAACATGATGCAGCTACGGACACGTGTTTCGGAGTTATTGCTCCTCGTCAGCGTAGCGTAGCTAAATAAAGAATATAAGATCTAAAGCAATAACTAATAAAGGTTAGAAAGCACAGTACACAGTACTCAAATTCGTGCTTTCGTGCATCATGGACCACGATTGCAGCCTCAAATGACAGCACTCGGCACATTGAGCTCTATGCGTACTGCTCTATTTCTACCTAGGCAAATACAAACAAAAGAGTGACGTTTAATAGGGTTAAATAATACAAGAGATAAGATTAATGCCATATACCCCAAAAAAGAAACATGATGCAGCTACGGACACGTGTTTCGGAGTTATTGCTCCTCGTCAGCGTAGCGTAGCTAAATAAAGAATATAAGATCTAAAGCAATAACTAATAAAGGTTAGAAAGCACAGTACACAGTACTCAAATTCGTGCTTTCGTGCATCATGGACCACGATTGCAGCCTCAAATGACAGCACTCGGCACATTGAGCTCTATGCGTACTGCTCTATTTCTACCTAGGCAAATACAAACAAAAGAGTGACGTTTAATAGGGTTAAATAATACAAGAGATAAGATTAATGCCATATACCCCAAAAAAGAAACATGATGCAGCTACGGACACGTGTTTCGGAGTTATTGCTCCTCGTCACTCTTTTGTTTGTATTTGCCTAGGTAGAAATAGAGCAGTACGCATAGAGCTCAATGTGCCGAGTGCTGTCATTTGAGGCTGCAATCGTGGTCCATGATGCACGAAAGCACGAATTTGAGTACTGTGTACTGTGCTTTCTAACCTTTATTAGTTATTGCTTTAGATCTTATATTCTTTATTTAGCTACGCTACGCTGACGAGGAGCAATAACTCCGAAACACGTGTCCGTAGCTGCATCATGTTTCTTTTTTGGGGTATATGGCATTAATCTTATCTCTTGTATTATTTAACCCTATTAAACGTCACTCTTTCATTTTCCTTTAATAACTGTGCAAATGACGTTCAAGAAGGGTGCGCCTTAGATTGAACACGGTGTACATACTTAATTAATTTTAGTAAATGTGAACCTGCGGTAGCTACCCTTGGGGAGGTTTGATTTTTATTGATTGCTTTTGTCCGTTGCTCGGAATATGTACTGAAACAAATTGTAATAATGTGTAATATAGTCTGTGTGTGAATTGCGTTCATTTAATTTCATATACCCGATAACAGATGAAGCTATAATCTTTTGCTTTTATTATCAACATTTTATGACTACGTTTTCCCTAGTATCGTGGGCACATATGCCCTGAGATAGAGCTAGTTAAATTTGGTCGTGGCACTTCGTTACTGATCCGGGCTAAGCTGTGCCTCGACTCTGTAAGCCATAGTGCCCATTTAGGAATCTGCAGAACAAACTCTGTTGGGGTAGTTAACTTGCTGGCAACCCCAACCGATGAGCTTACAGGGGAAGACATGAAACTAGGCCAAATAAAATCCCAGGTGACATTATTGCCCAGATACGAGAACACATTTTGAGTTTTCCGATATGCAAATCCCATTATAGCAGGAAAGATAATTTACCTCACCACTACTTATCGCCTTTACTGAATGTATCTAAGCTGCATGAGTTGTATTTACAAACATATGAGCCTGTCCAATATCAACTTGCTCAAGATGATAAAGAAAATGAGCCTATTTTAAAATAAGTTTTGGGAAGCCCAAATCTGAAACCTCAGAAGTGCGATAAATTAATGAATAAAATAAATTCTGCTAATTCTGACACAGAAAGAGTTGCGTTGGAAACTAAAGTCTCTGCACATAAGAAAAGCTGAATGCTTTTACTCCGAAATTAAAACTGCAACAAACTTAGCTAAGACTGATCCGATGGTGGAAGTCATCACCTTCAATTTTCAGCAAAATATGCTTTTGCCAGTATGTTCAAGTGGAGTATTTAGTATATCGGGTGTTGACGGGTTGACTAAGGATAGCTCCTACTGTCGAGGAAAGTAAAAACGTGATTTGACTACAGCGGTCGGCGTGTCACTTCCTAGTCAGTGTGATGTGTTTTTTGTCCAGCTCGATCTGCTACAGGAGACATCTTTTACTTTTGCCTTCGCGAGTTTTGATACGAGTGAACCTTGTAAGTGCGAATTTATGCATCCAATTGTTTAGGATCTAACGTTCGACGTATTGGTTGATTCTTGTTGTGGGGAGTATATTGAATTCATTCAGGAGCTCCAAGAATCATTTCTGCTTAGCAGGATTTAGAAAACTTGCAAGATATGTCGCCATTTGTAAAAATCCGTTTGCGTTTGTCAATCTCGAAGTTAAAAATATTATATATGCTAATTCCTCTTTTAGAAACCCCAGCTGTCCCTGAAAATCGGATGTCTTATTGTGCCTTTTTGGGAATTGTGGGCGAAGTTTATTCGCAATATTTTTGAGCTTACCACCCCCAGTGATGTGACGTCGACCTGATTGTGATAACTGCGAATTTTACTATACTGGGCGCTATATTGGAGAAGTATCGTGCCCTCAGAAATTGCTGAGGTAAATATCTTTGATTTTATTTATTATTGTAACATATCAAATGTTGGTTCTAAGTTTTGATCTACGAAAGCCACCGATGTTGTTACAACATTTGTTCTTAAGGTCCTAGGGTGAAGTTCAAGCTTTCTAGTATTGGGTTATTTATTTCTCTCTTACCTAAGGACGAACAAACCTTTGTCTTTTGCTCTTATTAATAACAATAATTACTTAGTTAAACTTTATCCACAATTTAGGGGTACGAGGCCCTAAGTAAGAGCTAGTTTATAAATTAAGGTCGTGACACGGAGGACTTTTCGGGCAGACCCAATTACGACCCTGTGCGACCAATAGTGCCCTGTTGGAGTCAATAAAATCTAACTTCTACTAAAGGTCGTATCACAACATATAAAATTCCTGCAAATGGTCACATATCGGACTCATCATATCCACATTATTTACAAATGTTAAATCCTACAACGTGAGAGAATACATGCAATATTCAAAAATAATCTAGTTTAGCATATTAGTATGTCTTTGTTCTTTCATTTTTTGTATTGTTATTTTTAGTATTATGTAGAGCTATTGCCAATTTTAAGCTTGTAATCTATGACGCCCTTTCATTCCTTTAGATCTGTAAAGGCTGAATTTCTGAAATAAAGTATTTTCTATTCTATTCTAAATGTAACAGGTATGTATTTTCCAATAAAATTTAGAAACTGAATAATACGTATATCGATAAACGTATACGGAGTTAAAGGAGAAATGGAATAATAAACAGTTTTTACTTAGCAATCGTCGATTGCAAGTAAAAATGAACAATTACAAATCTGAAATATACGACTTAGACCTGGGCACACCGCAGGGAGATGTCTTAGGTCCCCTGATTTTTTTAACTTATGTTAATGATCTCCTCCTTAATGTCACAGACGGGAACGTCCTTATGTATGCGGATGAAAATGCAATAATTCTTCACGGTAGCAACGCAGATGAAGTTGCACACAAGGTGAAAATGGTGATAGAATCATATAAAAAATTTTGTCACAAAAGCAGATTGATACTAAATTACGAAAAAATTATCTACATCGAAACACACTGTCTGTATAGATCAGGAAATAATTTTAACTTCACAATAAATGGCACCATGATTAAATCTGACAGGGCCATAAAATTTTTAGGAACTAATGTAGACAAACCCCTGACCTTTGTACCTCATATTGGCGAAATCTGTAAGAAACTTAACAAAACATGCTATAACCACATTAAGAAACGATCTCAATAGAAATAACCTGCTTAATGTCTATTATGCTCTGGCATACTATACATTAAGCTACAGTGTCATAGTCTGGAGTCAATCAATTGAAATTGGTAAAGTCTTCGTCTTGCAGGAAAGAATTCTGCGGATTATTTTTTAATTTGCCATACGTATCGCGGAATATTTAAGGATAATAAAATTGTAACTGTTACATCGATCTACTTGTTCAAATTCTTAACATACATACATAATAAGAAACCCCATCTTATTAGAAATAGTGACATCTATAAACATGACACAAGGAAAAAACCGATATCCACAAAGACAAACATAACCGCGTTTGCTATTCGTAACCTTTGTAAGATCTAAACTAGAGTATGCACCAGTCGTCTGGGGTCCAATATACCACTTACACATAACATCCATTGAAAGAGTGCAGCGGCGTTTTTTCAAATCTGCAAGCTATGCCTTAGATAATTTCTATCCTCAAAGAGGTACTCCACAGGAGGTTTTTATGAACGATTTAACATGAGCAGTCTAATCAAGAGACGATCTATGCACTCTGTTATACTCTTATTTAAGATTATCAATCATACACTCAACTTCGAAAGTATCATTGCTTTATTAGACTTTCATGTATAATGCGAGAAATAACCACTTGTTTTCCGTGAAAAATCATAGAACAAATATTTACAAATGTTCCCCCATTTACCAAATGATTACCGACTACGCCAGTATTGAATCTCGGCTTGATATACTATTCTGTACTAACAGTGATATTAAAAAATATATATGTAACTTTAATTTTAATCAAGACTATGTTTTGCTTGAACTTTTGTATGTACTATCGCGGCCGAAAAAGAGTAATCGATTTTTTATCAAGTAGTATGTTTTTTCGAAAAATTTTCCATTGTAAATGGGAGTGTTTGCATCAGTTATGTCAATGAAATTATTTTGACAAGAAATCATTGGTGGGGTCGTATTTATTAAAAAAAAAACTAATAAGAAATAAGTTGTTAATATTTTTTAATTATAAGAAAACAATTTAATTAGTATGGTTTTGAGAGAAGCAGAAAAAGGCTACTTCATCGCCAAACTTGGAGAAGGGTGGTCTCTTAACAACGCATAGCAAGTGAAATAAATTGCAGCAAAGGCACAATTCAAAAACTAAACAAAAAGACAGACCTTAAGCTATTATCTGTTTTGTACAAATATTCTTCATCAAACTTATGACCCCTAGGACGGTAAACTCGCAGTTGACCATTGTAGCAGGACTGAAATATCTTTTCGCGGGAAAAGACCACTCTCTCCCAGTAACGATCTTATTCATTAATAAAAGTATTTGCAAACTGCATTCTTGCCTCTTTATTATCATCTGTTAGTCGGTGCTTTTTAGCACTGGCACCAAGACTGACACAGTTAAATAGACCTTGCTCTCGCAACCGTTTTATTGCTGTCCTAACAGACGCTGGGAAGTTAGTTTGCTCTTTGGCTTCAATAGAATTAGATAATGGGTTTAAATTCATTGTCGTTTTCTAGAGAGAACTCTTTCTTGGCCGCCCAGAACCTACTGCCCTGCTCAGATCATGAGTTTCTTTCCACTTTTTGTTTAGTTTTTGAGTCGTGCTTTTGCTGCAATTAATTTCACTTGCTATGCGTTGTTGAGACCACCTTCTCCACTTCTCCAAGTTTGGCGATGATGTAGCGCTCGATGTACCCTTTTTCTTCTTCACTCAAAACATGATAAGGCATGATTATTATAATACAAAATTTATTTTTGCTTAATATGACAATGACGTTGACACTAATAAAAAAATATTGGGATTGATGCGACACTGAATAGAACCATAATTACAACGGGAAAATCAGTCGATTACTTTTTTTCGGCCGCGATAGTACTTATTTTTATGTTACATGGTATTATTTGATGATTTTACTTAACTACCTATCTGTTATTTCGTGCGTTAGTTTTTGAACTGTATTCTTCTTTTTTCTTTTTGTATTGTGTCACTTATCCTGTAACTGGGTTTTTTAACCCGTTGGATATTTTATTTAAATAAATAAGAGTTGTTCACTCATATTCTTGATGTTGAGGGCAGAATGTATGGAATTACTACACGAGATGTTCGAAGACTAGCATATCAGTTAGCTAAAAAAAATTGGCTATATGGATTTCAGAAAAGGCATCCGGAAATTTCTCTTAGATGTCCTGAAGCCACATCGGCAGCTCGAGCGAGAGCATTTAATAAGCCTGCAGGAACAAAATTTTTCAATCTTCTTGATAAATACAATTATCCCCCTCATAAGAGTTTTAATGTCGACAAAACGTCTATTTCCACAGTTCCAGGCAGAAATTCTAAAATCTTCGCCAAGAAAGGCGAAAGTTGCACGAGTTACTTCAGCGGAACGTGGGGAATCTTCAACTACCGTAATTTGCATGTCTGCGGGAGGTGTTTCTATTCCTCCTATGATGATTTTCAACAGAAAACGCAGAACTAATGGAACTATTTTTGCGTGCAATGACACAGATTGGATGAGACTAGAAGTAATCTCCACATGGTTTGACCATTTTCTTTCATTCGTTAAACCATCTGAAGATGAACCTGCGTTGCTTATTCTGGAAGGGCACTTATTCACACAAAAAATTTGAATGTGATAAATAAGGCACGGGAAAATTTTGTCATAATCTTATGCCTTCCTCCACATTTGTTCCCATAAGTTAAAACCACTAGACGTGGGTGTAATGTTCCCACTCAGTACTTATACTGATCAAGGTGGAGAGGTGGATAAATAATCACCCCGGACGAACTGTTACGACATTTCAGATAAGCCAAGTTTTTTGCGAAGCTTATCTGAAAGCACGTGCACCAAGAAATTGTATAAATGCATTCCAGAAAACAGGGATATTTCCTTATAACCCGGAAGTTTTTACTGATGTGGATTTTATTGCAGCCGAGGTAACAAATCAACCCCTACTTGACGAATTTAGCCAGCAAAATGCCTCCTCATCTCAACCAGACATTACGTCAGATAATAATAATAATCTTGATAACTCGCAACCTGGACCTAGTTCACGATGGGATATTCCTAATTCATCAACAGCAACTGTTACCATCCGAAACCACTGCTTCAGAATTGAGCTCGTCATTTGTCCATGGACCTACAGAATGGCAGCCTTTACCAAAGATACAAGGTAAACGATGCACCACTAAGCGAAAATCTGGAGGCTCCGTTATACAAGATATGCCTATTGTCCTTTTAAAAGCACATGCATAACAATTCAAAATCCGCGGCTAAATTTGTTCTAAATATCAACACATAGATGGCGCCACACAGAAATAACGTTCAAAGAGTGTAGAAAGCAATAGTATTGACATATTTAGTTTAAATCTGATCGTGAGTGTGTGAGCACGTGGAAAATATTGATAAACAAAAAACATGGACCTTAGATTAGTTAGGTTAAGAATAAAAATTGTAATAATATATTTTTACGCTTTATTATTGGAAGATTGGTCTTCTTACACTTTTAGTTTATTGCCTATATTATAATAAAAATAATATTGGAGTTGTCAGTGGCTTTTTAAATCGCGGTGTCCTTTTAAAAGGACAATAGGAACATGGGGGTATTTTATGAAATATATTTTTCTTGCAGAGGACTTACACTTCATGAATCATTGGCCAGTTTAGAGGAGGATGAAAGTGATATCACTCCTTTGGGTACAACCATGATGCCACCGACAAATGCCTGTGATGACGTTACTGACGAAGATTCCGGCGATGAAGATGTTGTGAACAATCTACCAGGCACTCAACTTATGGCTGAAGCTGAATATGCTGACCAGTTTGACGATGAAGGTGATATACCTTTGGCCATAATTCAGCTGAGTTGCAAAAAAATCAACAAAGTTGGACTAACAACGACATAAAACTGAACGAGGTAGAGTGGCTAGTTTACATGACCGTTAAAAATAACAAGTCTCCAGTTGAGTTGTTTTACAACTATTTCGACGACGAAATTGTGTATGCGGCTAAGAAAAACAGAAATGCTGACGTCACTGCCGACGAAGTAAGGTCATTATTTGGCATTTTACTTTTAAGCGGATATGCTTCTTTGCCTAGAAGAATGTATTGGGAAACGGCAACTGATACACACAATGAAGTGGTTTCCAAAGCGATGTCACGAGATAGGTTTGAATTTATAATGTCCAATCTTCATTACTGTAATAACGATAACTTGGACATGTCGGATAAATTTGCTAAAGTTCGCCCATTCTTCAATGCCATAAGAAATTTTTAGAATTCTCAGATCCAACTGAAAATCATAGTATAGACGAATGCATGGTTCCCTACTTTGGAAAGCACGGATGCAAACAGTGTATTCTAGATATATTTGTCAGATTCGGATACAAAATGTGCATGTGTATGGCTGTACGACCGTACAAGCAACGGTTACATAAATTGGGTAGAGCCATATCAAGGCTCCAAGTCAGTAGTAAAAAGTGTCTATGAAGATTTTAGTTTGGGTCCATAAGTAGTCTTAGATTATGCCGACGTCTCATCTTCAATTGTTAAATTGCCCTATCATTTTTATTTTGACAACTTTTTTACTACGATACCACTAATTGAAGCTCTCTCACAAAAAGGTATACGTGCCACAGGAACTATAAGAGAAAATCATAGCGCAGATTGTCCAGTAAACAACAAAAATGTCATGAAAAAGAAAGAACGGGGTTATTATGAGTATAAGTCAGTTATAGATAAGAACATAATTGTAACAAAATGGTGTGATAACAATGTTGTGTCCATTGCCTCAAACGCTCAAATTCCAGTAAATACACCACAAAATGTTCAAAGGTACGGCCGGAAAGAGAAGAAAAAAATTACAAATAAGCAGCCGCTTAACATTTACAGGTATAATAAATACATGGGTGGGGTCGACCGTTGTGACCAAAATGTTGTCTGTACAGAACAAAAATAGAGGGAAAAATGATACTTCTCTCTTATTGCCTTTGGTTTTGACATCATGGAACAAAATACTTGGCATCTTCATAGAAAACAAGGAGGAAAATTAGACCACTTAACCTGTAGAAGAAGAATTGTCAATTCTATGCTAGCAAGAGCAGAAGGCAGGAAAAAAGGAAGACCAACAAGCATTGAAAATATAGATTCTCGCTTTGATAGACTGGATCACTTTGTTAGTCAACAGGACAAACAAACTCGATGCAGAGTGTGTCACATGAAAGTGAAAACAATTTGTGTTGTGTTAAATGTCAAGTTGCTTTACATAATCACTGTTTTATTCCCTACCATACTAACTAAGAATACTTGTTAAGAAATGTGTTTGTTCTTTTTTATGTTTTAAAATTATACGCAGATCTTCCTATTGTCCTTGTAACACCATAAATAAAATACTATAAAACTGCAAATTAGTAAAATTGTTTTTTATTTACAAAAAGTTGAAGAATTTTAAAGATAATTACCTAAGAAAATAACAAATTTAAAAAATAATAATAATTCAGGCATATCTGGGCTTTTAACCAGCAATCCATATAAACAATATCTAGATGATAAAAAATGAAAAGCTGAAGCTGAAGAAAAGAGAAAAGGAAAGTGCAAGGTTACGAAAGAAAAATCAGGGAAATAAAAAAATACTGTATCAAAAAAGAAAGAGATAATAGTTCTAGCTCTGAGTCAGATGACAGCGATACAGAGTGCATTTACTGCTGTGAAAGTTATTCACATTCAGCGAGTGGGGAGGGCTGGATTCAGTGTGCTACCTGCAGAAAGTGGGCCCACGAGCAGTGCACCTGTGAGGAAGACAAAGATAGCTACATCTGTGACTTTTATAGACATTCTCATTAGCCGAGTGCGCAAAGTGTTAAAACTCTAAAAAAATATTATGTTAAAGTTATTAAAAACTGTTTTTTTTTTGCTTTATGTACCAGTACCTACCTAGTTTCTAATCCATTATTTGCTCTAATGTTCTTAATAAATTTTCAATTTTGTTATTTTTCTTTTATTTATTTACCTCAATTAACTTAATAATATTTGATGAGATTTAAACCATACCCCAAGTTTTCATTGGGGTATCATTTGACCACACGAGTGAGGGTAAAAATCTCCCTATATATGTATTGTCATGAAATTTTATAGTTAGAAATAACATTAAAGATAATACGAGTATTAGAACACAAAGAAATAAAGTTAAATGAGAGAAGATTTAATTTGTACAGTAAAGATAATAAGTAAATTATAAATTTGTAAATAAAAGACTTACAAAATTAGATATTGGTTTCTAAATTATAATAGTATACAACTAAGATAATATTAAAGTATTTTAAAAGAATATAAAACCAGTAGATCTTGAAAAAATATATGTTTTTGCATAACAACTCATGAAAATATCGATTAAATTTCAGAAAATGATAAAATCTTGTTAACGAAATATATTATAAAGTTAGTATAGCATATTTACTGAAATTGTATTAATAAATTTCATAAGTTTTGATCATCAGAATAAGGAGAATCTTTAAAAGATATATTTTAATTAAACCTATAACTTGAATGGTAATATGTAATATAAAGAAAGTAAACTAGAGAATAGAGAGTAAATAATTATATAAGAATTGTCATTTATGGTGCGATATAAAATAAATTTAGTGATATTTAAAAGTGCATAATGCAAGAATTTAACAGAATATGAAGATATGACAGGTAGAAGAAGTAAGGGAGAAATATAGAACCAATTTGGACATATGGTATATCAAATTTCATAGAATTTTATGGACTACAAGATAGAAGTGAAAAAGAGACTTGGGAAAGAAGAATTAACAATTTTTAAAAATTTATTAATCAAAATTTATGTCAAAATTTGAAAATCAAATTAGCCATACAGGCGAGTATAAATAGATTTTGACAAGAAAAATAGTCAGTCGTCCTAAAACCATTGAAGGGTCAACATCTCATAAATTTATGAAGTTGACATTTGAAGACGACAAAAATAAATTAAATTTGATTTGATATCAAGCGAGATCATCAATATCCAGGGTATCCAGTTACTAAGAAGAAGCAAACAATAAAGCTAGTTGGAGTAAACATTCTATTTTACTTTTCAAGAAAAATATTGAAGATATATCCAAATTCTAATTAATATAGAATCCTGTATTCCAGTTTTAGGGAATGAAATAAAGCATGACAACCTAGGAATAATTCAGGATAGAACAAGGAGTATGTCAAGTCCATATTAAGAAATACCTGTTTGGAAGCAATAAAGAAAATTAATAAGTTGAGACAGTTGGTTGCACTAAATAATTCCAAGAACACTAATTCAAGTTTAGGTATATTAAAATAAATTATTGTTTAATAAAAACTTTACATGAATTTCATATCACCAAATGTTTGATGTTTGATAATTAAAATCATAGAATATAAATGATAGAATAATCACAGCCATAGACAAACATCAAATATTTTGTGATTAGAGAATAAGTTAGACAGAGTTAGGTTTTGAAAATAGGAGTAGGTAATTAGAAAATTTTTTATGAATTTCCTTTGTTGATTTTAAATATTTATTTATAATAAATAATTATTGAAATGATAAAGGTTTAATTAAAATTAAAGTGAAATAAGATCATCAACTTCAGAGGAGTAAACTAGGCAAGTATAGAAATAGAGAACCTTAACTACCTGAGATTACGGAATTTTCATATATAATAAAATAAATTTTAATAAATAAAAATTCAATTTTCATATCATATTATCAGTGGGCAAAACTATTTCAGATTATCATATTAGCAGTGGGAAAAACAATTTTATTTCTATAATTTAAAAGTTATTAAAGTTCAAAAGGGGAGTACATGATAGTATATGTATATTTCCATGTATTCTGTTGTTAGGGAAAAATTATAAAAAATATACAGTATAGAGCAATGCTATTAAAGGACGAACTCAAAAACGTGTACTTTAGATAATATCATTTTATTCTTCTTAGGGGGATCATTATACCCCAGTCTCCTTAGTTTGAAAACGCAACCGCATGCGGTATGCGAGAAGTCAATAGAAGAAGGTGACGTGAAAGTTCAGAATCATTGCCACTTAACGGAAAACATAAGATTTATCGTGATACATTCTGGTTGTAAATTATAAAGTACCAAGTTTCATACCGGTTATATTTCATACGAGTTCATACAATGGACATTTATTCGTAAAAGAGCTATGTGCTCATAAAGACAGAGTGGAGGTAATGGCACAAAATAAAGAGAAATACGTATCTTTTTCAAAACACGTTTATATGCATAACTATTGATAAGAAGAGGGAGAAAACAAATATTTTGAGACTGAGATTCATTGATAGTTTGAAGTTCTTGTCAACATCGCTGCAGAAGTTTCTATACGGATAACAAAAAATTTCGTTTAATGAGGCAAAAGGACGTATTTCTATATAGCTTTGTGAATGGTTTATATAAATTGAATAAACCAGGTTTACCATCCAAAGCCGAGTTTTATGACAACTCAAACGATCAGCATATATCCGAAGATGATTATCAAAGGGCTAAAGATGTTTGGAAGTTGTTCGCATGTCAGATTATTCAGATCTGTATTTAAAAACAGACGTACTGCTTTTATGTAATGTATTCGAAAATTTTGGAAAATCAGTTTAGAGAAATACATATTGGATCCCGGATTGTCGTAGGATGCTATGTTAAAACTGACGGGGGGTAGAAAATTATTAACTGATATAGATTAACTTCTTTAGCAAAGGAATTCGTGGTGGAATAAGTTAGTATTCTGAAAGGAAATATCGCAAATAACAAATTTCTCACTGATTACGATTCCAAAGAATCTTCCATCATTTATAACTGAACCTATACGGTCACAGTATGTCCCAACCGTTACCGACAGGTGGATTCGCCTGGTTGTTCTAACAAGAAATTGCAAATATAGATATTACGAGCATTTCAGATGAAAATCTGCGCGGGTACGTTTTCGAAGTAGACATTCATTATCCCAACGAATTACACAATCTACATTCGGACCTCCCTTTCCTAGTAGAAAAATGGTTCCTTCTAATACGGTTTGAAGAAAGGACCAGTAAAGGCGAAGAATTATTTACACTTCTTTGGATAGTTGAGAGAGAATAAGGGGGAAGAAGTTGTGAGGTGTGCAAGTGTGTAAATGAGTGCTCGTTTCGTGCTTTTTGTGTTAGTTAATAAATTAATTTCAATAATTTTCAATATGATAAGGAATAGCCAAGTATCTGGTGATAGCTGCAGTAACAGCGAGAGTAATGCTGCATGGGGTGTGCAATTGTTATCGATTTTGACATCTATAATAAACATAAACACACCACAGAAATTAAACAACCTCTAGATCCAAAGTCAAGGCTGTCCGGAGGGGGGTTTCACATTTGAAAAACGGAAACATCCATACCCACCGACATTGCCAATGCCGGGGTTTGAACCCGGACACGAAGAAGAAGATGAAGAATTTATTGAATTAGGTAACCCTAATATACAAACAAAAATAACTATACATACTGCACATTAACATGAAAGGTAGAAGGACCATATACTTAAATAATATCAAAGATATACTATAAACGATGATATAAATATAGATAATTTAAAGTCTTACTGATGAGCTCGATTTAATGACAGTCGGTAGCTTATTATAATGGTCGAGTCCTTTAAAAAGTAACGAATTCATAAGCATCGTTTATTTGTTTTAAAAATATATAAATTGTTATTATTTCTTGTGTCTTGTACAAATATGAATGTTAGAATGAAAGGTAATACTCTCTTGAAAATATGTTGGAGCTAAATTATTTAATATTTTGTAAATAAACACCATTGTAAGGTAATATAATTTAATTTTTGCTGAACGGAGAGCCATTGTATAACATAATTGATATAGGTGTTAATTTACTACATTTAAGAACCATGATTCTGGAGTTTAATACTCTCTTGAAAATATGTTGGAGCTAAATTATTTAATATTTTGTAAATAAACACCATTGTAAGGTAATATAATTTAATTTTTGCTGAACGGAGAGCCATTGTAAGGAATATAACATAATTAATATAGGTGTTAATTTACTACATTTAAGAACCATGATTCTGGAGTTTCTGTAACTGAGCTTTTCGATTCAAATTAAACAGAAAAACAACCGAGGCGCAATAATCAAAATGTGGCTGTATTATTGAATGGTAGACTGTTACTTTGGATTGAGCTGACAATTTGAAATTCTTGAAAAGAAGAAGAGTTTTTTTATATCTTTTTAAAAATGTAATCAAAATGATCCCTAAATAATAAAAGGTTCAAACGATAGGCAGTTTGACCACAGTCATGACTCACTCAGGCTCTAGTCTGCTGCGCTACCAAGTCGGTAATTCCGCCAAACATCGGCCCCAAACTCAACGGGTACGGCAGACTGCACAGAATAGCAAGATCATGCTGCAAATAGTTCTTATGGGGGAGGTCGTGTGAGCATATTTCAAAACATCAGAATCCCCGAAGACAATGTTACCGGGAGCCGCATTTTTGTGTCGGCATTCCGTGATGTCGGGGGCCTCAGTATGCTAATAATTCATGATACTGAAGGCCCCAATGTTCCTGCACTCCATAGAGCATTACAGCCCGCTTACCATGGCTATCAACAGTCAGCCCACCCTGAAGTTGAGCTGCCGGTATTGCACATCATTCGAGATGACGATAACGAGTGTTAGCGATGTTGAACCGGCCAGTGCGACCGTAAACAGTCGCAGTGATTCGAGTTCAGAGCATCGTCAGGGTGGCCGAGCAGTTAATAAATTTCAACGTCCATCGTTATTCTTCTCGCTGGTGATGAGTGATGCCTCGGACTTTGTACAGACGTAAGGCGTCATCGAAAAAAGGTAGAGGAAAGAAGAAGGTCCAAGCGAAAGCTGCACAATCCGGTTTTTCCATTTCAAAAAAAGCAAGAATTTGCAAAGAAAATCCTGAGAGAACCGAATACTGTTCTCTTCCCAGCCGGACATAAAAAAACTCCTTTAAACTGTTGAGAGGGCATGAAGAGAACACGAGGGCCTCTGAAAACGATATGGCGGCTCTCTTTAAGGTGTACTACTTAGTTTGATGAAAAAATATAAAGATTTATTAGAATGTAAAAACACGGAGACTAACACGAACAAAGTAAAAAAAATGCTTGGATTGAGCTTACTAAAGAATACAATGGTATTTGTGCTGAAAATCACAAATGGGAATGTGAAAACATTAAAAAGTAAGTATGAGAATATGAAAAAATGAAAGAAACAGAAGTTTACTGATCAAAAAAAATATGTAAAAGGTACAGGAGGTGGACCCGAAAAAGATATCATTGTCACAACAATAGACAATGATACATATGAAATAATAGGATCGCAGTTAACAGGCCATTCCTCAGAGTTTGACGATGACGCTGTAGCAGGTATACCTAAATCCAAACAATAATAATAATAATATAAGACCTCTAAAAGTTTCACTGAACAATCCAGAAGAATCGGCAAAAATTATATATAATAAGAAGAAACTCAAACAAAATAACACATACAATGTACAATATTGTACAACTAACATTTAATTTAACCATTATACAGCAGTAGTTATCTGAAAACTGTAGTTGATGAAATGGAAAATAGAAAGAACAATGAGGAAAATCTCTATATGAAGTATGTAAATGGAAAACCCACAATAGCTAAAGTAAGCAACTCAAAAAACTAAAAGCGAAATTTGGCCATCTGAAGTTACGCTTAGTACACACAGGGTTTAACATATCGTTCATTCAGAAGAAAAGGGTTACATCTCAAATGCTCCAATTTCCAGTTTCTTTCATATTATCACTAAATAAGGCGCCTACTTTTTAAAAGAAATAAAGTCATGTAAAGTTATGTAAATTTCGACGCCTACCCAAAAGATGGCAGCACATAACACGGGGATATTCGTTACCTTAATCTGTAAAGCTCGTAAGTCCACATTTGATCGAATATTTGATTTTGGTACCATCTGTTGACAAAACTCTGTACGCATCAACTGAATATTTGCTATTTCATTAAAAATTTACAGAAATTTTGTTATTTTAGTTTCCGTTTTAATCGCAAGTCCGCGCTCACCTAATCTCTAAGGAAAACGCAGTAAGTCCGTTTAGTTGTAATGGCGTGATACCGGTTGTAAGCAAGTGCATTGTTTTTAACTGAAATTTTGTTGAAATACACATTTTTTATAATATATTAGTGTTTAATATCTGAGGTAAGTCTTATTTAATTCAAGTTATATAATTTTATATACTGGTAGTTTAACTTTAGCAGCATTATGATTGGCCTTTAAATATCTATTGGACTTACATTACGATGTCTTCCTATAAATACCTACTCTAGGAGTTACGACCTTTTCTCCACGATAGGAAATGGACTTGTGACTTTTACATATCACTGTTTTGGACTTACGGTTCTATCCCTTAATTTTGATATTCGTTAATACTATATTTTTTTCATGAAAAAGAAAATAAAAAATTCTTTTTACTTTCAGAAAAATGCCAAAGAGCCGAACATTAGCAATACTGAATTTGGCCAAGAAATCGTATAATATTCATGAAAATTACTATAATTCAAATGAAGGCACCAATAGTTCCACCAAAGAATACAATGTTTTGGATAAAGAGAATAGCAAAGAAAAGAAATCTTATTTAAATATACAAAGTGCAATGGAAAGAGATATACCTAGGAAAGTTTTAAATGAAATTCGCCCTGAATCTGTACCTATAAATAATAATAGGTTGCCGTTGGAAAATAATTACAAATTGAAGAATAGTGAAAAAATTTTAATTCTTAATATTCCCGAAGTAACTGATACAATATTATTTGATACAAATTCACAAAGAAGTTCTAGTGAAGAAGAAATTGGAAACATACAAGAGGACAATAATAACGTAGGCAGAAAACGTAAAAGAAGGAAACGATATTTTGTTAATGAAAAAACATGGGAGGAAATGATACAGAAGAAGAAACGAGAAAGAGGAGAAAAATACTTAGGCAGGAAAAAAATAATACTTGGAGTTATGATATAGAAAGGAAAGAAAGAACACTCAAAGGTAACTGCAAATTGTCATTAAATAAAACCGCAATAAAATGTAATGAAATTATGGAAAATCAAAGACTTCAGATTTTTGAAAACTTCTGGAAAGGAATGACATGGGATCAGAGAAAAATTTACATCAGGTTACTGATCACCAAAAAAGAAATTGTAAGAAAACGAAATCGAAAAGATGAGGAATCATCTAAGCGGACAACATCTTTAGAATATTATTTAAAGAAAGGCGAAGATAGGATAAGAGTTTGTAAAAATATGTTTATTAATACTTTAGGAGTGGGAGAAAAAATGATTTCTAATTGGCTGTGTGACGAAAGCACTTTTCCAGCTAAAACAACTGAAAATAACAGTGAGCAAAAAACGGTTGAAAAAAATAAAACAAATAAATGTTATGAAGGATATAGACGTCAAAAAGAAGAGCTAAAGGATTTTTTTAATGAGCTCCCCAAAATGGAATCCCATTACTGCAGAGCATCATCTGCCAAGCTTTATTTGGAGCCAACTTGGCGTTCAAAACAGGAACTGTACAACTTCTACAAGAATGGTTGGTGTTTAGATAAACAGGAGAAGCCGCTTTCAATCGCATCCTTTAATCACGTTTTTGATGAATTGAATTTATCAATATTTACTCCCAAAAAAGATGAATGCGATGTATGTGTATCACACAGAACAGGGAATTTATCAGATGAAGCTTATACCTACATCAACAAAAAAAGGACGAGGCTCGAGGAGAAAAAAATAAGGACAAAGATTCCACCAATAGAGTGTTTTGCATGGATCTACAGTCAGTCTTATTATGTCCCAGATCCAATGTTTCGTCTCTTTATTTCAAAACTAAGTTAATAGTGCATAACTTCACCCTTTATGATATGAAAACATCTGAAGGATATTGTTACTTATGGCACGAAGCCGCAGGGGGAGTCTCAGCGAATAATTATTGTTCCATTATCTGTAAATTTTTAGAGGACCAGGTTATAACAACTTTGACACCGGGGCAAAAAATTATCTTATATAGTGATGGTTGTGCATCACAAAATCGAAACAATATTTTAGCTAATGCTTTACTTAACTTGTCTATGCTCACTCAGGTCACAATAGAGAAAGGGCATACCCAAATGGAAGCCGATTCCATGCATTCGATCATTGAACGCAAATTGAAAAATCAAAAAATAGACGTACCGGCTGATTATGTGGATGTATGTTTAAAAGCTAGACAAAACCCAAAGCCTTATAAAGTGCAGTACTTAACGTATGAAAGGAACTTCAATCAATTGCAGTTCCTTTCATCTTTACGCCCCGGAAGAAAAGCTGGAGATCCAACAATTACAGACATAAGGGCACTTAAATATACACCAGATGGTTTAATATTCTATAAACTAAGACATAGTGAAGAATATACTCAGTTACTTTGCCACCGCAGATCTCAAACAAAAAACAAGCCATGTCCATTAATACAATTGCCTAAATTAAATAAAGGACCACTTCCAATCAAAAAAGAAAAGTTTGATCATTTACAATCATTGAAAACGACTTTGGAAAAGGACTACCACAACTTTTACGATGGTCTGACATACTTATAACATAACTAACTTGTGATATGTTGTATGTTATATAATATTACAATTGTTGTATTTTTTTTAATGTGTTCACATAGTAGTGGAAGCGCATACGGCTAAATTAGGGGGTTCGTGGGAAATAAATGATTAAAGTTGGAGACATAGTTATTTTGTTAAAAGGCATCTTTCTATGTATGAAAATCCATGTTTCCACCTTCAGCTTCGCGGGCCTCACCTTCTGCACCTTCTGAAGGTTAAAATATTTTGATTAAGATATCTCAAGAACTATTCATCGTAGAATATTCGTTTTTTCGCCAAATTAAAGGTCTCTTTATTACGAAGAAAAAAATTTATTATGGATTTAGTCGTATCTCTATGCGTTTTTAACTTATTCGGAAAAAACATTAAAAAAAAAAGGTCTCTGTCCTTTCATCGGTGTAAAACAAGCAGAACACTTTCTCAAAAATATCCCTAAATAAAAAAGTTGCACTCGTTCTTTAGCTTTAAAACGATGTATATAACAATATATTTCGTTTAAATGTCAACGTGTGAAATTCACATTTCACGCCCCCGACCGAAAGCCGCAAATATAGAAACACCGTTAAAATGTGGATCAGCGCGCAGACTGAACTGGGCCTTGAAGCTTATGAAAGTTTTAAGATGACTCGGATCCACAGTAATGACATGCATCTATGGAATCCAGTCAAGAAATTAAAACTTCATCTCTGCCGTGAAGGCAATAAAAAAATAGTTACCAAAAAAGATAACGCTATCACGGAATTAATAGCTGACCGATTATTATTCTCAAGACTTTTAATACTGTGCCGTTCAAGACCCGACCTAAACCTGAAACAAATACTAGGAGATTATGAACTTTCAGCAGTTCCTCGGTCATTGTTTGCTCTTGATGGAAGTTGAATCTATCATCCAGAATGACACTCCCAATAGTAAATAATAATAATAATAATAAGATTTATTTATAATTAATTTAAAGAAGCTACAAGAGCAAACCGTTATCTAAACAATTTCATATATCAGAATATATCTACGAAATATTTGCTGTCTCATAATAATACGAAGAACGACCTAACTGAGTACCTACCTTTCAGTGAAGTTAATGAAATCGGCTACGTTTGAATCTAAAAATCTGATAGTATCGTGGCATCTGCTTTTCTAATAAAATAGGTCATTTGGAACATTTAGCAAGTACGCAAGAGGAAGTGGACACAAAACTTACTAGCAGCGACCAAGTTACATTCAACATCAAGAGAATCGCTTACTATTTACTATTACCGTATGCTCTCCAGATTCTGATGTATTTTTTCTCTTATTGAAGTATTATGACGACTTCTCCTGCCATATCACATTCTAAACAGGAAGTGGATCCAAGAGAAGAGGTGTAACAGTTGCATCCGTAGCATCTGTGCATTGCGTAAAAAATAATAAAGAGGCGCAACTGTCAAGGTTTCGAGATTTTACTGTTTTATTTTTTTACCAATAGCTTCATGATTGTCTTCAATTCTAAGGGCTATACAGCCACATTACAAATACCTTTCTGTAGCACTAAAAATTGATGACAATCATGAAGTTATAGGCAAAGAAATACTAAAATCTCGAAACCTTGACAGTTGCACCTCTTTATTATTTTTTACTCAATAATCTGTGCTAAGCAAAGTACAAATGGAGGCCCTGCTAGCAATGCATGCATTATCGGGAATCGGGATGCGACACAACGGGAGTATTCAGTAGAGTTCAGTAGTGACGAGGATCAAGAAGAAACGTCAATAACTGACCTCAGCGAGGAAGATTTGCAGAATGTCTTGAACTTGCTGTTCATTTATTTATGTATTAGTTAATTACGTTTATTTTATTAGGTTCGATTTCTCAAATTTCTGTACAGGATTAAAAATATAACATTTTAATAGACCGACTTTTATTATAACATTCAGGTCGAATAGTTTCAATGCAACAATAATCACTGGTATATATCATATGAAAAAGTTCTCTTGAAACTACCTACGAATATATTCATAATTGTGGCAAACGATGTATAAATGCAATTCATCTATTTAGGACAGAACATTTTGAAATAATGCATCATTTTAGTTCAAAACTCAATTTGTATAGTTTCCACCAAAGCAACGTAGATACCTCACATCTCCTTATCCTGTTGAGTGTTCTATTGCATAAATAAAGTAAATTAATGACAGGTAGGTATCCATACCATTTTGAAGCTTGCACCATCACCTATAATTGTTTTGGAAGCATGTTTCAATTCAAGTGCGACAAAACAACATAATTTTCCAAATTACCTCCCTAACTATTCGAAATATGACAAAAGTTTATCCGACCTTTTTCTTTCTATACAAAAATACAATCATTTCAAAAAAAAAATCAAGTCGCTATCTCATACCGTTCACGAGATATGAAAGATTGAAGAAAACACCCCTTATGGGGGGGTGAAGGTCAAAGCCCGCTCGTCCGCGGGTGGAAACATGAGTTATCTTAAATAAAACAATGTAACTCAACAGAAAAATTATGTTTCTAACTTTAATCAGTTATTTCCCACGCCATGACACATGCGCTTCTACTATAGTTTTTTAGGGTGTAAGTTTAATTTTTAAAATAAAAGTCTGTTGTTTCCCTAAAACTTGTATCTATGAAAGAGCATTATGTCCACTCTGAAATAATGGAAATTCTCGGGAAAAGTCATAAGTCCCATAATTTTTACAAAAATTGTACCAACAGCTAAAACCCTTAATTACATTAAAATATTGATAATTTATTACATAAATGATGACGAAAGTACCGTTTTTTAAAAAATACTTCTTTTAAAATTGTTTTTGCTCTCTCCTGTAAAATTTGCTATTTTGGACTTAAGAGCTTTACGGATTAAGGTAACGAATATGCAATATTGTCAGAATATTCCCAAGATACCGCCACATTTCTGTTTGCCGCGAGTTAAGTACCGTTCACGTCAAGAGTTTGTGGTTAAAAAGTTATATTTCGATTTAGTGCATTTATATTTTAATGGTACATTAAATTTACATCCATTTTGCGAAAATACAGGTCATCCCAAAATACAGCTCTATTGTTTTAAAATAAAAAATAATTTTCTCTTCAGCTTTTAGAAGAGAAACACAACATTTCGTTTTGTATCACTTTTCTTGGTAATTTTTATATAACTTTAGTGTTTTATTTATACATGTAACTGTTTTCTTACGAAAGAATTTTAATATTTTTGTGTCTTGTTGAAGAGAAACATTTTTTTGTAACACTTTTGAACTAAATTTTTAAGATAGTTTATTTAGAGGTTATGTTTTATTCTGGGATGAATCACTTTTCTTGGTAATACACTCACAGGCAAAATAATCGATCCACGCAAATTTTCGATGATTTTCAATCGCAAATAACTTTTTTATTTGATGTTGGGTTTAAACGAATTTTTAAGAAAATTGTAGACAAATTAATCGAGAATCTCTAACATTTTAAAAATTTACCAAAAAATAGACGTACGTTTATAATATACAGGTTTAAACAGAAAGATGTTTATTAGCATAAGTTTAACACATTCTGTGGAGTGACGAAACAGTAAATTGTTCTAAATTAAGATTTAATTATCAAGTCTCATCAATTCTTAACATTTTTGTTTTTGGTTCACCTCGATATATTTATTTTTATGGAAAATATGGATTTTTTAAAGAAACATTGCAATTTCCAATAATTTTTTTGTACGAAGAACCAAGGTTGCTATGGAGGATGACTGACAGTTTTGTTGACAGTTTTTTTTTGTAAATTAATGTGTTACTTCTGAGGTGTCTTCTTACTTTTAAAAATGGATATGTCTCCGACTGATGTTGCCATTGCTTTAATCCAGGATGGACGATCACAGTATTACGTATCAAGAGTTTTAAACGTCACAAGAAGTACAAAGGGCTGTAAATCGGTTTAATCGGTTACAGAACTTCTTGCGTATAATCCAATGTCACATAACATCCTTCTTATCGTTCTCTCGCTTACTTGGACCTGCCGTACTGCAGCCGTACGTCCTCCAATCTGTTTTTTACCTCCACAGATGTTCCTCTTCCGTCACACAAAACATTTAGTGTAATAAAGCGATCATCTTGTTCATTCGTACACCTCTTCCTACCACGTTGACTTCGTCTACTGTACTCGCCATGTTGATTAAACCGATTTACAGCCCTTTGTACTTTACTTCTTGTGACGTATTACGGCTTAAAAATAATTAAAATATCTGTGGAAGATAACCACTGAACATAACCGATCGCTAGTTGAGATACGGAACGTACCCTCATAACTGATTCAGTGAACCATCTGAAGTCGGTCGACGGTCATTGATAATACAGTTCTCTCAACCTTACCAACAATTAATTATTATTCGTTTGGAATAACGTTGATAAATAAGTATGCTGTGTAAATATTAACCTTTAGAAATTGTTTTAAAAAGCAAGTTACTTTTAATAAATAGTCCATCGCATCGAAATATTCAATGGTCCAGAAATATAGGTTTTTATTGTGTAACATAGTGAGTTGGCAACCCTGCTAGATTAGCTAGGTGCTATGTGTTTTTTTCTTCAAGCGTATTAAAATGTATAAATTGTGCTACCAAAAACAGGATTAGAAATAGGACATTGTTTTACTAATAACAAAATGTTAATACAGAACGCCACCATGGTGCACATTTTTTTACTAGTAACATAATGTGGAAAGCCACCAGAGCGGCCGGTGACGTGCTACAAACCATCTGTCATATATTATGTCATTACTCAGTATGGGCCGCGATTGCATTCGAATCATATGTGGTTGTATAAAACGTAAAAGAAAGAAGAAGAAAAAATACTAGCCCAGGAAAATTAAGTTTCAACCCTTAACAAATTCCTTGCAAGCTAATTTTTGGCGAAAAATGTTCATTTGATGTCTCTTATTAATGAACGAAAAGTCTCTAGAGATCTGACTGGAGCTTCATTTTGATCTAGTCAAAAAGGTCGATAGTGACCGAATTCATACCGTAACGCGTAATAAATATTTTGAGAAGCGATTAAAATCCACTTTAACACTTGAAGAATTAATATTTAAAAGAAAATATTTAAAGAGGTGTATTAAATATACAGTAAATTCACTTTTCAACCAAAGCACTTTGTGAGTGAATAGGAGAGAATAAAGCGAGAGCGCTAACATTCTGAGATCGACATGCAGTCACGCATGTGTAGTGCTCTCGCTTTACTGCTATCTCCTATTCACTCACAAACTGCTTTGGTTCAAAAGTGAATTTACTGTATATTATAATCTTTAAAAATAATGTACAGGGTGATTAGATATAAATGCCACCCCCCTTAACTCCCTTATTTTTTAATTTAGAAAAAAAAGTTTCAAATAAAAATTGTACAAGCTAATCTGAAGTTTTTAAGGGTGCTACACAAATTTATACAGGGTGTTCAAAGAAAGCGTGACCGACCAATGTTGTTTTTTTATTGGAACACCCTGTATATTATTGGATTTTCGAAATCTACGACTTATTGCGGTTCCGGCGATATAAATATGTTGTATACATTAATCCAATCCTTTCCACGACATATTGTTATAAATGAGCCATAAGTAAAATTAAGTTAGCCATGAAAAAATAACAACGATTGTGCATAATTTCTTGTCAGTGCAATGTGTGCCATATTAAGTTGAAAATGGGCTTGTCTGACGAAAAGGAACGAAAAATTTATGAAATTTATGTAAAGAGCAGAGATACAACATGCATGAAACTCAGCGTGAATATGCCAACTTATGGCTCATTTATAGCAATATATCTTGGAAAGGATTGGACCGTCTCATTAAATCTGTCAAATAACTGTGTCAATGAAAATTGACAGTTATCCTCATATTCCAACGCCTGGCAAAATTTCAAGAAGGCTTCATGTTTTAAAGCATCGGGAGGCCTTCCGGCAGAATCATGTACTACACTACAACTTCTTTTAAACTCGTCAAGCAACGATTGTGATAGCGGGCTTCGGCAGCAACCAAATCAAACTCACCTTCGACTCTTGATAGAACTAATCTGCCCTTTTCGTCATTGTATGAATAATGCGAATATCCTCACGCCTATTTTTTGGTTTCTTCTTTTCTTTAATCACATCGGCTGTTCCGGCACATATAACACATTTTTTCTTAAAATCGAAGTTAGGAACCTGGGAACGTAGCAATGGTTTTTCTACTGCGGCACGAGACAGATCGATTTTTTCAGCTTCCCTAACTTTTTGTATTTTCTTCAAATTGGAAGGTAATGTGTATCCCTTTCGACAATCGGTATGGAGGATCAGGGGATTCTAAAGATGCTGCTAATCCATCTTCTCTGATTTTACTTGCAACAAGAATGGTATCAAGGCCCCGTTTTATTGTGGTCGTGTTTTTAATTGCAAGTGGTTGGTTGCATAGCAAACAGTTCTCCATTGTTTTATTGGGTCTAACCTACAAATGGAGAACCTAGAAAATTAAAAACGCCCTACTTCCAAATATTTATACATCAAAACCACTTCGCAGCCTTTCTTACTACTCACGTTCTCGTTTTATTTATTATTAACATTAAACTTACCAGAATTATAGAATGAAATTAGGTCCTTAATCTTTTAGTGTTGCTGCATAACCAATAAAATTCTCAATAACAGTCAATAACATCACATAGATAACACACAAATAACGCACTTCTACTACCACAGTTGGAAATGTGAAACAACCTGTTAGAACGCGATTGCTAATTCTCAATAAAAGTCAATAACATCAATTAGATAATAGATAACACACAAATAATACACTTCGACTACCACAGTTGGAAAATGTGAAACAACCTGTTAGAACGCGATTGTTAGTATGGGTACACGTGTGGGCGCTGCGGCGCAGCACCTGGGCACTTCCTATCGAATACATCAAATTCTAAAAAAAAAAAACAGTAGCGAATTAAAGCGTGCCAACCAGTAGGGAAGTTAAAATATTAACACACTGATTTACAAATAAAAGTTGGTGTTAAAACAGAATTTCATATAACTAATCTATTTACTTAGACCCCTTTTAGAAAAATCGATGTGACGCATTGAAGCTCCAGTCGAAAAATTAGAGACTTTTGGTATGTTATACGGGAACACCTAGTTGACATACCACAGCAAAAATTTCTTTGCAAGGAATTTGTTTAGGGTACCTTTAAAATTTTAATTAATATTCCTGGGCTATACAGTGTACACCACCAAAACTAGTGAAAATTGCTAATTCTGCTGTAGAAAATTTAATTCCTACGAAATCTCGCAAGATTTATGAATTTGCATACGAGCGACAAATGAAATGGGCCCAAGAAGAAAATGTTCGCAATTACTCCGAAAACGTTATGTTGGCGTATTTCTCGAATTTGGCCGAAAAACATAAATTGAAAAGTTCAACTCTCTGGGCACAGTATTCAATGCTTAAAGCTGAATTAAACTTAAAAAATAATGTAAATATTGCAAAATACGCAAAACTCAATGCTTTTTTAAAACGTCAAGGGGAAGGTTACAATCCGAAAAAATCCAAAGTGTTAACAAAACAAGAGTTCGACGGTTTTCTGCAAAATGCACCCAAAGACACTTATTTAGCAACAAAGGTAAGAAATTTAGCATCCTTTACTAATGAACAAATAGGTAATTGTCGATCGATTGTAGGTTAAAATATATATATATATATATATATATATATATATATATATATATATATATATATATATATATATATATATATATATATATATATATATATATATATATATATATATATATATATATATATATATATATATATATATATATATATATATATATATATATATATATATATATATATATATATATATATATATATATATATATGTATATTAATGCGGAAATGAATATGTGACATTTCACTGATTGTAAATGTGTATCAGATACCTACATATTTTTTACTTCCGGTTTGACCGGAAATTGCTTTAATTTTTTTATTTTAAGTGATACACCCTGTATATTGAGCTTAGTTTAAAGAACTTTTCTTTCTGAATTCAGCAATACATAACATATCATTGTCTTTCATATTTAATAAGATATTGGGGTTTTAATTTAAAATAACACAAATATACGTTATGAAATAAAGTCATCCATGAAAACAAACAAAAGCATTTAAATTATTTATTTATTTAAAAAACAAAAGAAGATATAGCATAATAACTTATATTCAGATAAATTTAGATATCCATTAAATTATTATTGTAGGAACTTATTATCGATCGCGTTCAAAAAATTAAAGAAAAAATTAAGGAAATGATTAAAACGACGGGCTTGGAACACAATATTCCTAATTATCTTATCGACCTCTTGGCATATACAAGATATTCGAGCTGCGAAGCTATTAGTCTCATAAAGGATGAAGACATCATAAAAATCGAAGAATTTGCAAAAAATGTGCTTCCAGATATTGGAGGAGGAAGAAAGAATAAGCTTGTTTGGGATATTTAATAAAAAAAATTCACTGTTTAGAATTGTAGATGGAGATAAAAAAATGTTGGAAATTTTTATAAATATAAAGTGTAATCAAGGTAACGAGTCACATGTAAACTCGAAAATTGAAAAAAAAATGGGAAAAAAAGAAATCTGTCTACCGTGTTCCAAGAAACAGGTTCTAAAAAACGGTATGCAAAGACACAGAAACAATCTGAAAACACAGAAAATATCTCGGGTAATTCGGAGAATAATTCTGGACAAGACTTTGAACTGAACAATTCAAGAAATAGTGTCGACGAGAGTGTCGAAGATAATAAAGAAAACATAAAGGAACATATAAACAAAATTGCTAAGTCCTATCAGATAAAATTTTTGAATACTTTACCCGAGAATTTAATGTCTGAGGAAGAAAAATTCGTTATCTTGTCTCGTTTGGATAATATAGGGATAGAAGTTCATCATGATTTTGTATTGGTTGAATGTAGTTTGTGTTCCTTTAAATCAAAAGCATATTGTGAAAGGGACGGTTTAAATTTGAGAAAAAAATGGGTACTTTCAAATATCAACAGACACTTCAGAACACATTTTACGAAAAATTCAAAACCTATATTAACCCCATCAAGAAATTTGGTAAAAAATGTTCCAATCACCACTTATTTTAAAACGTTGGAACAAAAACAACAAACACCTCACAGTACACTTACCTCGAGAATAACAGAAAGTGATACCCTCGGTGATACCTCGAAAGATATCAATGCAAAAAATGAACACAACTTTGAAAATAATAAACCCAAATGCAAAATATTGTCATCAATAATTATTACAAAAGCTTCAGAAACTGCTTATTTGGCTGTTAGTAACCGAGAGGATAAACTCTCTAACTCGTTCTCTGATAACCTACAACCGTTAGATATCGATCCTCTAATGTCGTCAAGTGTGCACCCTATGTTTAAGAAAATTGAAGAAAATTCCCAGGAAAATGTTTCATGTCGCGGAACTATAATTGAGGAGTCCTTAGAAAAAATGGAACGTGATTCTGCCCCAACTTCCGAGGAAAATTCCCACAAGGAAAATTCCAACAAGCGTTCGAGGTCATCAAAAAAAATATCCCAAAGAAATGTAACTTATATTAAAGACCAAACAAAATTGACATTATTATGAGCTATGTGAAAACATTCAAAGTGAAGTTCTTGCCAATTCCAGAATAAGATCTGAAATTTCATCCTCGATTTTAACTTCTCTGAAATGTGTACCTCTCAGCTCGTCTACAAATGATATTTCTGAAAATATCAAAGTAAATATATCCTCGAATACTCGAATATATCAACATTCTTTTACATGATCAAATCTGCAGTTTCAAGAAATAAAGCAAACTCCCCAGTCTCGAATCGTTTTCCAGATGCATTAAAGAAACTTTGCTTATATTTGTTCTTAACTGCTGGTAGATTGGCGTATGAGAGGGGATAATAGCACCCAACATATTTTAGAAAATTCATATTTTCGTTACTATTCATCGGAATCGTTTAAAATTTTTATGAATGATATAGAATTATGTAATCTAGGGCTGTGCGCATACATATTTGAATCGGTAGAAAAAAAATCGAAAAAATGAGAAATTTTCCAAACCCATGCACATGCATCTAGAAAATGTCATTCTAAATACGGTGCTAAAATTCAAATCATTTACCTGCTGTCGTTTGCGTATAATAAATTTTCAAAATTCATGGCATTTTGTGTTCCAGGTTCAAAATGCCATGAGTTTTGAAAATTCATTATACGCAAACGACAGCAGGTAAATGATTTGAATTTTAGCACCGTATTTAGAATTACATTTTCTAAATGCATGTGCATGGGTTTGGAAAAATTCACATTTTTTCGATTTTTCTTTTTAATTTTTTCGGCCGATTCAAATTTGCATGCACATTGCACACAGCCCTAGATTACATAATTCTATATCATTCATAAAAATTTGAAACGATTCCGATGAATAGTAACGAAAATATGAATTTTCTAAAATATGTTGGGTGCTATTATCCCCTTAAGGCGAACATTCCAAAGGGATTACCATCCATTTCAACGTTATGTCGGGAACTGCACGATTTTCAAAAGTTGGCGGAAGACGTATTGGCAATGCATGAATTAAAACTTTTTTTAGAGAACAAACAATATCCTCCTCACGTGTTTATTTCGGAAGATCAAACTGCCATTGTGAAGGACCTCGATACAATCTCCCTACTAATCATATCGTTGGATACGTTTTGAAAAATTCAGAAGAAACTGGCTTTCCCACAATGAACCAAAATGAAATTAATACAGTTTCTGACATAAAACGAGTAACAGATAATGGAGAACTTTCTAAAAATGCATATGTTTATATGGCACAACCCCTAGTAGATGGAGCTCCAGCATTTTGCACTACAATCTTTGAGAGTAATAATTCCTTTCAAGTCAGCGATGTTTTAATGAGGTGGAAACATATGTTGGCAATGGCCAAAAAACACAATATAGCAGTCGAAGGATTTTCATCGGATGGGGACAGTAGGTGCCTAAAAGCAGTGAAAATTATGGCAGAGCTCCCTACCAGCAATAATAATAACGAGGATTCACCTAAGGATACCCAACCATACTCACCATTTTTTAAGGTAACAAGAATGTTTTTCTACAAACGATTTGCTTTTCCAGTTATTAAGAGTTTTACACCGATAACAATAGTTAAAATTATTTGTATGAAATTTATGATAATTATACAATTTCGGATATCTATATTACCAGAGAGAATTATAGCAACTCGAGTAGCAACTATAATTTTCTTTGATATTGAGCAGTGAATTAGCATTTGTCTGAATAAAGATAAAAAATACTTTTCTTTTTTTAGGTAATATTCTCAACAACTGCGCCAATTGTTATTCAAGATGCTATAGACATAGGTACAAAACTTAAAACGAGACTTCTAAATCCTAAAGTTAACCTAAAAATGGGAACTTACGAGGATTCCAAAGAACATCTTAATATTTTAATTGAAAATTTTTCTAAAGACAAGCATTTGTTGTGCCCTACATATTTAGATAGTAAGTATTGTTACCCTCGATGTTACTAGATTGGATTCCAATTTTTATTCTATATGAATAATTGGCTGTATATCTGTTCATCTACTTTAAGTATTTGTAGTAAGTGTCTATTTATTTCAGATACCGATAAAATGAATTTCGAAGCGATAGACAAGATGTCAGACTTACGTGTAACAAATTTGTTAATGCAAAATGATTCTGCCAAAGCTACAGGTCAACTTCTAATCATAACACGATGTATTCTGGACTCATTTCTTGATAAATCATTGACAATAAAAAAACGAGTGTTTTTTATATGGTACGCAGTTTTATTTTTGAGATTATGGAGAGCATGGATAAAACAGCAAAAAGATTGCACTCTTTCGAAAAACTGGATTACTTTGAACACATACACGTGTGTAGAACTGAACGCTCACGGTCTTATACTATTAATCGAAACACATCGTACCAAACCCGATCTTATACTCCCCTGGCTATGCAGTAGCCAACCTTGCGAACGATATTTTAGACAGACACGTTCAATGACTTCAACACAGTCAACAGTCGTTAATTTCGATATATTAGATTTCTTACAAAGGAGACACCGGATTCAAGCAACTAATAGGATTATTAGTGAATCAGGTAATAAATAACAATTGTTAAGTAACAGAATAATTATTATCAACCCAAAATAAAAAAACTAGATTAATATTTTTTTCCTTACAGATATTTGTCTTGATCTACACTCCCCGGCACAAAATTCCGCCACCCTAAAATTTTGGTTAATTTTGATGGTTTATAACTTTTTTATTTTTCATCTGATTTTCATGAATTTTTCGCCAGTTTGTAGATCCATTTATTGTTTATCTTTTTAATTATTTTAATAAGTCACATTTTTCGTTTAGGCTATGTTATACAGGGGTAAATCAATATGTTGTTTTTTGTCGAAAACTCAAAACACCCTGTGGGAAAATTGAGGCGAACAATTTTGTTTGCAAACTGTTTGATGTAATCTTAGACGTATTTCGAACATTTTGTTTTTTGATTCATGCCATTATCTCATTTCATCTGCGAGCAGCAACATTTTAGATGAAACGCTGATTTGAAGCTTATTTTTATTAACAAAAACAAACCCTAACCCAAAACAAACATTTTAGTAACGTATATTTCGTCCTCTCACAGCAATGATAGCTTGCATTCTTCGTGGGATCGAATGAATAAGATTACTTATTCTTTCTTGAGGAATAGCCTGATATTCTTCTGTCAGCGCCAGTCGTAAGTCTTGCAAGGTTAGTGGTTGCACAGGACGACGACGAACTGCTCTTTTAAGAAGATCCCAAAGATGTTCGATTGGGTTGAGATCCGGGCTACATGCGGGCCATTCCAATCTTGGATTTTCAATATCATCCAGATATTCGCTCACTACCCAAGCAACATGAGGTCTAACATTATCATGCATTAATGTAAATTGGTTCCCAATGAAAGGATCAAAAGCAACGACAACTTCTTGGAGGATTTCCTCTATGAAACGGTGGGCGGTTAATGCTCCATTTTCAACAAAAACAAGATCGGTACGTGGATCGGTAGAAATACCCGCCCAAACCATGACTGAACCGCCGTAATATTGCATTCGCTCTGATATGGTACAGTCTGCATATCTTTCATTTCTACATCTGTATACCCGTTCACGACCATCCGGCGACCTTAAACAAATCCTGGATTTATCTGTACTGTCAAACATTTTGTTAAAATAACCGCATACTTAGCCAACGTCGATAATTTTTAACTAAAAATACAGTCCAATTAACAGTGTTTCATTTAAAATTTTGCTGCTCGCAGAAGAAATGAGATAATGGGATGAATCAAAAAACAAAACGTTCGAAATACGTCTAATATTACATCAAACAGTTTGTAAACAAAATTATTCGCCTCAATTTTCCCACAGGGTGTTTTGAGTTTTCGACAAAAAACAACATTTTGATTTACCCCTTTATAACATAGCCTAAACGAAAAATGTGCCTTATTAAAATAATTAAAAAGAAAAACAATAAATGGATCTACAAACTGGTAAAAAATTCATGAAAATCAGATGAAAAATAAAAAAGTTATAAACCATCAAAATTGACCAAAATTTTAGGGTGGCGGAATTTTGTGCCGGAGAGTGTATTTTAATTATTTAATTATTGTTATTACAGACTATATTATTGTATTTTAAAATCTACCCTAGACTAATTGTTATTTTAAAATCTTTATTTTTTGTTGGTAATTATCCTAGCTAAATTGTTAATAAACGTTTATATAACTTTTTTAAAACACGTCTCTTATTGCTCTCGATAAAGGATTAATAATACCCTGGACCTCACTTTATCACTACGATTTTAGATCGTAACAGACGTTTAAAACTCTTGACACGTAATACTGTGACCGTCCATCCTGGATTAAAGCAATGGCTCTGGCAACAATAATAGTCGGAGACATATCCATTTTTAAAAGTAAGAAGACATCTCAGAAGTAACACATTCATTTACAAAAAACTGTCAACAAAAACTGTCAGTCATCCTCCATGGCAACCTTAGTTCTTCGTACAAAAAAATTATTGGAAATTGCAATGTTTCTTTAAAAATCCATATTTTTCATAAAAATAATTCCATACAGTAAGGACGTAAAGTCGGTTCCCCCCTGCTAACTTTTTAATGAATTTTAATACATTGAAATAAATTTAAGGTCATTAGACAGTAAAGCAACTTTTTGAACGAAAAAACAATTGATCTTTTTTCCAAAATGGCGACCGGCCGCCATATTGCTTTTTCCAATAACGTCCTAGAAGACCGAGTCCTCCGTCAAATTAAAGGTATTTTTATGCTTAGTACTTGCCTAGAGTTTGGTTATATTTTATTGACGAATAACAGAATAGCAATAATCCGTATTTCGTTGATGGATCTTGACTTTAATAATTACCTACTGCCATAATTTGTTACGATAAGAGAGTTTAAAAGCAATAATGAAAAAGTAGTTTTAAGTCAAGTAGGCCATTATGGTTTGTTGAATTCAATTCATAAACAATGTAATAAGCGTCATTTGTGTCTGAGACATTTTGTTGTCTAAGAATTATGTTTGTTATTATTAATTTGAATAAAAAAATGGCACGTAATGCGAATGAGAAAGTGGAAGCAATACTGATATTTGGAGAAGCTAACAGAAATCACCATGAAGCTTACCAATCGCTTTCCTGAACGCCAAATTTCAAGGCAGTATTTAAGGAAATTTTTTAAAACAGGAAGTGTAAATAATGCCAGAAAGACGACCGTCAATATCAGTTCAAATCAAGAATCAGGCTATTACCTGATTCTGCTATCAGAAATACCAAATACCAAAATACCAGAGAAAATACGCGAAAGGTTTCTAATATTTGTCACATATCAAAAGCTGAAGTTTAAAAATTTTAATGAAAAACCATTTTACCCTTTACAAATACAAACTGTTACATTACGATACGATTATATGAGATTTCTAGAAAATATTGAGAGAATGCCTAATTTTATTAAGAATATCTGTTTTACCGACGAAGCTACATGTTTTCTCAATGGAAAGATGAACAAGCAAAAAACTAGGTACTGGAGCGATGGGGGTTCACATGTACCGGTATTTTGGGAAATTACATCTTGGCACCGATAATTGTTCAGGTAACTTATCGGGACCATTATATTTGAATATTCTGCGTACGGAAATAGTCCCACTTATAAATGAAATTATTGAAGGCCATCCTGATGAATTAATTTCAAGAGAACATCATTTTCAGCAGGATGGTGCCGCGCCTCATTTTTATAGACCTGTAAGGGATTACCTAAATGCCACTTTTCCCGGACCTTGGATTGGTCGAGGGGGCCCCATAGAGTGGCCGGCCCGGTCACCGGATTTTAATCCTTTAGATTATTTTTTATGGGGGTACGTGAAGTCAAAAGTATACCACAATCAGTCCCAAAATATCGAGGAGTTGGAACAAAATATTACAGAGGTCATATCTCACATAAATGGGTGAATTTAACTAAAAGTTCGTGAGGAATTTGAAAGAAGAAATCGAATGTGTTTTGATCAAAATGGAGGTGTAACCAAATCCTAGACAAGGACTAAGGATGAAAATACCTTTAATTCGACGGACGACTCGGCCTTCTAGGACGTTCTTGAAAAAAGCAATATGGCGGCCGGTCGCCATTTTGGAAAAATTGCTTTTCGTTCAAAAAGTTGCTTTACTGTCTTAGAAAATGACATTAAATTTATTTCAATGCATTAAAATTCCTTAAAAAGTTAGCAGGGGGGACTGACTTTATGTCCTTACTGTATACATACTATAATACATAAGGGTTTTAAATATAATAATTGTTTGTGATGATAACTAAATATAAGTATTATTATCAATATTAAATAAATAAAAATGGATATTTCTAAAAACCTAAAAGGAAACAAATGCGTTATAATGTAAACAAAACAAGTATTATCACAAAAAGCTGAATGTAAAAAGGCGTATATTTAGGAAAATATCTAATTCGCAAAGTTAGATATTATTTAAAAGCAACCTTTAAAATATTTTTTATGCCAGTTAATGTTGAAACAACTTTGCTATCTAAATCAGATTTTTTATCTAAATATGCACCTTTTTTCCAAGGTATTTTCATTATAATAGTTTTCTATTAAAGAATTCCTGCTCTGGACAACATGTTTGCCATCAATTGCACCGATGCAGTGATCGAACTGACGCTTGTCCTTAAAATCATTTGCAATTTCTAACCAATTACTGGTGGTAGGCTCTTTAAGTACCCGGGGTTGAAGGTGGTTCCACAATGCATCACAAACCTCTTCTACAATTTCAGAAACCGTTCTCTCACAAATTCTATAACTATAGGCCATTGATCTGAATGTGTCTTCCGTAGCTTGGGTATCTGGAAAAGAATACAATATTTTTATTTTATTTTAGTGAAGGAAGCCAAGTGCATGTGCAAGAAACTAAGAGATAGCCATAGACAAGCATTAAATAAGAAAAAAACAACAACGGTGCAAGCAGCAAGTAATGGCAGGCTCTGGAAATATGAAAAACAAGTGGAGTTTCTACTACCACATTTGACAAATCGACAAAGAAGCACCAACGCCACCTCTACTCAAGATATTATACAGACCTATACCGAGGACCCCGTTGAAAATACCCAGGCAGAACAAAATTCTGAATTGAGCACAACAAATAATGAAACGCAACAGGAAATTTATAATATACCGCGAAATAAAAGAAAAAGTGACAAAATTACTGAATATTTTTAACAGGAGCAAAAACAAAGGGATGGAAGATTGAACGAAAGAGACTTGTTTAGAAAAGAATTACTTAGCCAAGAACAAAGCGTGACGCCAAAGATACTGCGCTAAAAAAAATTTCTATAGTATGTGTGACATAACTATGGATCTGCCAGAGTATTTGCAAATAAAAGTTCAGCGACAGGTATTTAACGCAGTAGTTGAAGCTCAAGAAGCAGAACTGGAAAAGCAAAGTGAAACTCCAAATCCAGTTTTTCCTTCTCAGACACAATTGAAACCATATGTCATCCCTCCATGTTCATCAGACTCAAGTGCTTCCGATATTGCAAATTATGAGGTTCATTTTCCAATTACTCTCTCTTCGAGTCTATCACATGCCAGTCATGCCACTTCTCCAAATGACCAATACTTCAACGTTTTCTCTCCAGGAACAAATGCAAATCAACATCAAGACTTACAAAGTGACGTAACTAGCCATACAACATACACCGATTTGTAGTTTTTATTTTTTGTATTACGTTGAGAATAATAAAGCCCTAAACTGGTTTTTGTAATAATACACTTCGCACATAAATTATGGAATAGGTAAAAAAATGAGTCAAGTTTATACATTCATATTTTTGTTAATACTGAAGCAATCTTAATAATTTTTTTATTGCGGATAGGTCATTTCTTCTGCAGTTTAATACCGTATGTTCGATTTAACTCCGAGTTTTGTTATACAGGGAAACGCGAAAAGTATGAGGGCATGTAAATTCCCTAAAATTTCAATTTGATCTGTGGCAATTAGGAGCCTATGAAAATTTATTTTTATAAGTGTTTCAGTTACGGCCTATCCTATTGTACTCACTGCGCCAAGCAATTTGCCATACGGTTCTTGGTAAATAAAAAATTGGCAATTCTTTGAAAATTGTTCTGTTGCCAATAACTGTTAAAAAACAATAATTTTAGTGGATTTTCTTCCATTTTCCTCTCACTAAAGAGTTATGAAACCAATATCGAGGTTAATAATACAAATTGGAATAAAAATAACTTAATAAATTTGTTTATCAGGAAAAAGAACGATAACAATAACAAAAAACTAAGCAATAATGCAAACTAATAACGGGTATTACCTTCCCTGGCATTTATTACAGTTTGGCATCGATTGAACATACTTAAAATTAAATCTCGAATGACCATTTGATCCACATTTTGTCAGGCTTCCAACAAAATAGTCTTAACAGGCAACAGAAAAATTTTCAAAGAATTGCCAATTTTTTATTTACCAAGAACCGTAGGGCAAATTGCTTGGTGCAGTGAGTACAATAGGAGAGGCCGTAACCGAAACACTTATAAAAATAAATTTTCATAGGCTCCTAATTGCCACAGATCAAATTGAAATTTTATGGAATTTACATGCCCTCATACTTTTCGCGTTTCCCTGTATAACAAAACTCGTAGTTAAATCGAATATAGGGTATTAAACTGCAGAAGAAATGACCTATCCGCAATAAAAAAATTATTAAGATTGCTTCAGTATTAACAAAAATATGAATGTATAAACTTGACTCATTTTTTTACCTATTCCATAATTTATGTGCGAAGTGTATTTGCCTGTATCAAAACATTGATGTACATACCTTAAAGTAACTGCTAGTCGCTCCAAGAAATTAATGCTAGAAATTAATGCTTTCCCGCATATTTGTATTTTACTTCTTTCATCTTTTATAAAAACATGAAGTTCAGAAAATTTATTTCTGTCCACTCGAAAATAATTTGTGAATTTTTCATCACTAAAGTCATTGAGATTGAGAATTCAATGGGAGTAGGGGCCTTTGCCCGTCCAGTAGTTGTTTCCTATAAATCCTATTTATCATGCACGTTTTAGTCCATCAGGGCTAGAGGTCGCCGCTCTTGGTGCTTGCTTGGCAAGCCGCTATCGGTCACAGAGACATCTTCGATGTCTCGACTGGTAGTAGCAACTGACCACCAGAGGGATGCACTTATCCCTCACTACTTACTTGTGCTGGGTCTGCCATAGACTAGTTTGGTTTGCCTTTGTTATTTGTCTTTTCAGCTACCTATGGCACACTGATGAGAACATAAAGAGTTCGAAACCGGTCTGTGTCTGGTGGAGAAAAGACAAATAACAAATTTGGCTACCAATTTGGATTTATAGGTATAATTCAATGGGAGTAGGGGCCTTTGCCCGTCCAGTAGTTGTTTCCTATAAATCCTACTTATCATGCACGTTTTAGTCAATCAGGGCTAGAGGTCGCCGCTCTTGGTGCTTGCTTGGCAAGCCGCTATCGGTCACAGAGACATCTTCGATGTCTCGACTGGTAGTAGCAACTGACCACCAGAGGGATGCACTTATCCCTCACTACTTACTTGTGCTGGGTCTGCCATAGACTAGTTTGGTTTGCCTTTGTTATTTGTCTTTTCAGCTACCTATGGCACACTGATGAGAACATAAAGAGTTCGAAACCGGTCTGTCTGGTGGAGAAAAGACAAATAACAAATTTGGCTACCAATTTGGATTTATAGGTATAATTCAATGGGAGTAGGGGCCTTTGCCCGTCCAGTAGTTGTTTCCTATAAATCCTATTTATCACTAAAGTCATTAAAAAGTATAAATTCGCCTTGATCTTTCCTAAATCCGATATGATCAGATAAGCAGTACTTCGGCTGTTTTTTTTTTTTTTTGGTGGATTGCAATCATGGCTAAAATATCACAATCTGTATTTGGTTCATCTTTTGATGAGCTAACGATGGTATCTCATTTTAAAAAACTATTCAACACTACACTACGATAGAAATAGATCGGCCGACTATTTTAAAAATTAAATAACATATTCCCAGTCCGCAACACTCAATATACAGGGTGAAATAAAACGAAAAAGTAACCCCAACAGAAACAAAAGAATAGTGCAGAATTCTATTTTCTTAGAACCTACAAGCCCAAGTGAGGTTAAAAACGTTATCCAACAATTAAAAAATAACAAGTCTCCTGGAATAGATAACTTAAAGGCAGAAACTCTAAAAATAATATCAGAGCATATAGCAACTCCACTGGCATATATTATTAACAAGTCAATTGAACTTGGGCACTATCCTTCTAGCTTTAAGACTTCCATAGTCATTCCGATATATAAAAACGGCGATAGAACTGAAGTAACCAACTATAGGCCCATATCTCTAATAACAAACTTCAGCAAAATATTTGAAAAAATCCTCAAAATAAGACTTACTAGTTATCTGAATAAATACCAACTACTTTCAGACATGCAGTTTGGCTTTAAGGAAGGAAAATCCACACAAGATGCCATACTTAGCTTAACATCGGCTATATATGAAGCTATGGATAGGAGTGAACCGTCACTGTGTGTATTCATAGACCTCGCTAAGGCTTTCGACACCGTTAGTCATTCTATATTGCTAGATACAATGAAAGACATGGGAATTAGAAATAACGCTCTAAACCTGTTTAAAAATTATTTGAGTGATAGAACACAACAAGTAAAAATAAAGGATATTCTAAGCCAGCATCAAACAATTGACTGTGGTGTGCCACAAGGGACGGTGTTGGGGCCTATTCTATTTACTATATACATTGACGGTTTATTCTCTATCCAAACTAGTGGCAAAATAATTAGCTTTGCGGATGATACAGCCATATTTTTTAAGGGCAATAATTGGGACGAGATTAAAAACAATGTAGAAAAAGATTTAGATCTTATTAAGGATTGGTTTGATTATAAGCTCTTATCAATAAATTTTAGGAAAACATTTTACTTACCTTTCTCAAGTTATAAATCGACATTGCCAAATTATTCACATATTAAAATACAAAATAATATTAATATATTACCAGCAAAAGAAATCAAATATCTTGGAATTGTACTAGATAGTCATTTAAGGTGGGACTTGCATATTAAATACGTTTTAAAAAAATTACGTGCTATACTCTGTAAATTTAGACAACTAAAAGATTGTACAGATTTAAAACAACGGAAAATTCTTTATTACAGCCTAGTCGAGAGTCACTTATCGTATGGTATATTAGGCTGGGGTGGAGTATCTAAGACATACCTACGACCACTAGAAGTCATTCAAAAAAAGTTTCTAAGGTTAATTCTTCATAAGGAATTGAGATATCCTAGCGATTTGTTATACAGCGAAGCTGAAATTCTTGATATCAGGCAACTATTTTATAAAACTGTTAATATTAGGCAATACTGTAATAAAAATAAACTACTAACACTCATTCACGAATACTTCACCAGACAACAACAAAAATTTATTAGTCCATTAATGTCTAAAACAATAGGCCAAAAGTCTTACAAATACTTAAGTCCGAAATTTTTTAACTCACTACCGGAGTGCTTACAAACAGAAAGCTCGACTTATTCTTTTAAGAAAAAATTAAATTTGTATATTAGGAACATGCCAAGAACATTCGTCCATGAGTTGATAGGCTAAGGCCTTAGTTGGTCAGTGGGCAAAACTTTTAAAACCTTTAAAATTTGACTAAGATATATTCTTTAAACTATTGCATACTTATTTATTGTGTTGTACCTATGTGTTTTCGTTATTAATGTTGTCTGTCTTAACTAATAGCATATAAGTACCTATTATCTAATTTTAAACTGTTTGTATTCCTCACGCACAGGCGTAAGCTTCTGTGAGAAGTATTTTAATGTTTATTGATATTAAATTTGTTATACATTGTTATATATAGTATTGTACTAATGAATGCATAATGTTTGTGTCTAATTTTATACACCTACTATCACCGTTGTTGCATTATTGTTCTTGTTATTGTCATTATTGCATAATAAACATATATTATTATTATTATTATTATAATCTTAGAGTGGGGGTCATATTTATAGGAGGCGACACCTTTCAACTATGGGAATACAAAACTACAATTTTTTTTTAACGTGCTATGAACAATTATAATTGTTTAAACCCTTTTCTTTGAATTTGGGTATGCCGCCAGTGGAATGCGCTAGCGAGAGTAACGTCTAAAACTGAGACGCACACGCGTGTCTTGAACAGTGCGTTGTTGCCAAACTTCACTATTGAGATAAAATACGGGGAATTTAATAGTAAAGCAAATTTCCACACCACCCACGAGGTTCTGCTTTTTGGCGCGATACTTTTTTGAGTGGGTGTTCGCCAGGAGCCATATTTTTCCACAGAAACAAAAAAAAATACAAAACATCAAGTATCCACAACAAGAAACTAAATAAAATGTACTATCTAAACAATAACAAAGAAAAACTATTCTCCGCGAGTGTAACAATAAAAGAAGTAATAACTAAAAAACTTAATAGTAACAAATAATGAACAGAAAATTATTTTTTCTAATAACAATAAATCTTTACTTATCTAGGATCGGCATTTCTCATATCATATTCTGTAACTTTCAACAAATCGAACAGAAATGAACAGGTCAAGTAGAAATGGATACAAATCATAACTTTTATCGCGTCTATGTCATGCTCACATAGGTATTCTGTAACTCGCATCGAATAGGCCACAAATCGGAAACCAGAACTTCTATTTGACGCGGTACGGCCACACCGGCAACCCCGCATTAGTCATGCGAATATGAACTTTAAGAACCAACTGACGATTGATGAAACTCCTAACCATAAAAATATTAAAAAGTATCAAAAGATTAAAGACATAACATCAACAGGAGGTTTATTAACATCTTTAATAGCGGTGTTTATTTGCAAATATATAACAATTGTTGTGCAGATAGAATAGAATAGAATAGAATAGAATCTTTATTTTCCTTTAAGACAATTAACATGAGAATTGTGTAGGAATAGTCAGAGGTGAGTTTTGAAATTTCCAAGTCACGTAGGTAATGTAATAAAATATTGTTACCTTGTATTTTCACAAGTATTTTAGTTTTAGTTGGTTATTTGCTGTCGAGAAGAAAGAATCGAACTATTTGAAAATGTTTACAGCTACACCTAATAAGAAAAAAACTTCACCGGAGCAGCTTAAAACTATATGGTAGACTTTATTTTTAACCATAAAATATTGCTACACGGAAAAACAAAACCTTCCGAAGCTAATAATAATATTATTGAAAAATTGTGGGATGAACTGTCCATATCATTAGATGCAATGGCTTGTGGGCCAATCAAATCTAAGGCACAGCGGAAGAAAGTAAGTTATTTTAGGACATATTTCTTGTGATTTTCTAATAATTTACAATTTTGTTTAGACATTTATTGACTGGAAAAGTCACAAAGAAAAAGGCAAGAGAATGTTTGAGATGAGAACAGAAGACAGGTGGAGGGAACCAGATGGAAAAAACTCACTCCGCTTGAGGAAAAATTAATGGCGTTATTGTCCTGGATTACGGTACGAGGTGTGGATGTCAATGAAATAGGATTTGAGGAAGAAAGTGAAAAGAGTGAAGAGACATTCTTGGACGTTCCAATCGAGATATGTTTAACCGAGGGGTCATCCACAAGTGGCATTCGGTGTACACTCTACAAGCATTACGAGCATTATAAGCAGTAATCAGCATTAATTGGCATTAATAATAGTAACTGATATTATTTAGGAAGTATGCTCTAGAATACGTTTGATTTTATGATCATTTGTGTTGTTTTGGTGTGCGCGGAGTAAAGTGACGGTGTTTTTAGTGAATTCAGGTGCAAAAAGGTAAGTTATGAATGCTAGATTTGATGAAAGCTCGGTTATCTTGTCGGTTATATTATTACAAAATTGGTTCTGGCAGGCTGCAACTTTTGCGTTTGGCGCCATAATTAGGTTTTACGGCTGTATTATAATTATTACAAAGGTAGTGGCAATATTAAATGCAATCAAAATAGACATTCGTTATAGCACTAATCTGGCACACCAGTTTTTACGATTAATTTTGCCATGCTTGAATTTTAACCAAGATTATAATTTTATTCATACAAATAATGTATAAAAGGATAGTCAACAACGTCCGACTAAAACTTTTACTCGTTTCAAATCCATCTGGAATAATTTCGACCATACAGGGTGTTTCGGGAGGAAAGGGAACCAATGTTTCCTTTTCGAGATGCAGGGTGTCAAAAAAATAATTTGTACCCCAAGTTCCTCAATAATAAAGTGCTCAACAATTGAAACAACAGAAAGAATAATTTTGGGAAAATTTGAAGTACCTAGTCTCGGAAGTAGTGTAACTGGAAAAATGTATCTTCAATTTTCAATTAATTCAATTCACCTTTTTTCTATAAGACTTCAATTGAAAGCTTACCAAAATTATTGTTTGATTTGTTTTAGTGTTGAGCACTTTATTTTACACATATTTTTAGATAAACGAAGAGGTAAATGATTTTTTAGCGGAAAAGCAAGCAAATTTGCCCCAATATCTGAAAACGCTCTTGATTTACACTGGTTATGATAATTTAAAATCGTTTTCTTTTATGAATGAGGATGATATCACGAACCTCGAAAAATTTGCAAGAGAAGAAATATCAAACTTACTTAATCCTGATGATCTGATTACATTTTACGAAGTATACAGAAATAATCCAATCAACTTTAAAATTCTTGATGGCCACAAAAAACTTTTAAGATACGTAATAGAAGAAAGTAAAAGAAAACTAAATAATATTAGTAAAAAAAGACAGAATAATATAGAACCCACATCTACCAAAGTTAAGAAAACTCGAAAAGAAATGAGTTACAACACCAAAAAAGAAAACCGAGAAGAAAACCCAATGGAATAAGCAAATGACGATGAAAATCACATTAGAAACGTGGCAAAGAAGTATATATCTTCATTAGTACAAACCCTAAAAACTAACGCTATCAATCCTGCTACTGATGATCAGACCAAGGAAATACAAATTTTAGAAGATTTAGAAAACGTAAATGTCAGAGTAAAAGGGGATAATGACTATGCCGAGATTACATGCCCTATATGTAATAGTGCATGCAAAATAAACAGTTCAAAAATCAAATCGGTAAAAAAAATGGATATTATCCAATTTCAACAAACATCTTCGAAGTCATGCAGACAAATATACTAAAAGGAAGAACACCCAAGAAATAAAGATAAGAAAAAGACTTCAAGTATTCTGCAATTTTTTTACAAGAGAAAATAACATTCAACACGAATCCGGCCCTAGCAGTGATATTTCGATTATAGGTTCTACTTCGGGTTCTACTTTGTCGTCGATTCGTGTCCAGAACCAAAACGAAGCAGGTAGATGTAGTTTATAAATTTTATTTTCAAAAATAAACTTCAAATAATTTAACAAAATACAAAACAAAAACCACCATAATTTGCTTGAAATTTATTATACACATTTTTGAAACTGTGTTTTGCAGTGACCCGAAGTCTGGGGAGCCTTCTAACAAATTCCCCACAGGTTGCAGCTTGATTTTTATTACACAAAAGATAAACTTCGACCATTGCACAGCTTTCTTCTACAGAATATCCCATTTTGCTCGTTAATTATATACAAGTTATAACAAAACATTATGAATACAATATGAACAATGCAAAAATTACATTCACAATAATATTCAGTCAATTATTTTGACAGCAAAAAATTGTTAGTAAATTAATTAAATAAATAAACCCTCTTTAACATCTTTACTTAGTTATCAGGTGATTTAGATGCAATCAAAAAGCGATGGAGGCAATTAAGGGACGAATTCATGAGGGCCAAAAAAAAAAAAAGTAAAGCCTATGTTCCAAGTGGCTCAGGAACTTCAGATTTACCTCCAAAGCCAACTTTTAAATATTACGAGATTATGAGATTTTTGGAGGATCCTGAAGACACAACGTATGTATTTATTTTTAATATTATTTATACAGACCTTCTATGCTCGGCGGAGAGCACGTTCCCCGCCAACGTGACCAGTAAGTATAACATAATATTCTTTGTGTTTAAATAATTATAGCGCCTGTAACTGTTGTCGTCTATTCTACAATGTTAGTATGGCGTATTTTCAATAATATCAATGACAAAGGCAAACTGCAGGGCGTTTGCATCAGTTTATACTGCTTATCGGATTTACAAAGACAAATCTTTTACAGGGCACGACGAAGAGGAAGTCAACGCCGCAAATTAAGCTCGTTGCCAAACTTTTACAATACATTTATTTAAAAGAACAACGTTTACACTTAGATGGATTAGAACAAATAGAACCTCGAGTTTATGGTTACTCTGGCTTTTATAACTTCATTACAGGATGTCTAATCACGTCTTTTAGATACATGTGTCGTTTATCGGAAATATAAAGAGTATAATGAAACTGTCGAAATATTACTTAATATTAATTGTCATCAGAGTCACGGGTTATCGTGACGGGAAGCCATTGATGGCACGTTCCAATAATGATTGTATTGTGTTCACATACATAACTCCTCCATCCTTAAGATGAAAACAAAAGGGACTCTTTGTTTTCTGAGGTCATATTTGAAATTTTTATTTCATTGGATCCGTGTTGCTTTCTCTTTCTAACAATATTAACTAAAATTGCCTTATTAGGTAAAACATAAAACTTATAAACACATATTAAGGAAATAATAATTACAATACAAAGAATTATATAAATTAAATATGAGTGTTTCTTCGTTTGCGAGTTAATTTGTGTCAAGTCGTGCACTTTTAAAAACTCACTATTTTTCTTAATGTCTTGTCATTTCACTAAAGATACATCGTGGGGCAGTTGAATTTTTCTTTCCATCGATGCACTGTTATCCAAATGAATTTGGGGAAGTTCGAAAGTTTGTTCTTTTTCCGAATGGGTAGCACAAAAGGTGTCGTCGTTGATTATAATGCAACAACCTGGTTGGATGTTGATTAACTCAGGTGAAGTTGTCTCGTGTAAACCATTTGTTTGGCATTTTTGCTTAATTATTACCTTTTTTATTGGTATTACTACAACATTATGATTGTTAACTGGCTCGATAATATTGTCGGTAATGGCGATATGTTTAGCAGAACAGGTGTTGTTATATTTGCCTGTTAATATTTTAGGTAAACAGTCTTTTGAAGTAGTTGGATTTACTACATAATATATGCAGGTGTCTTCTATTTGGGTACATTGTTGATCTTCGTAATGATGTTAGTATTATTAAGGATAATGTAGGTTTTTTTCGGAATTATAATTTGGGAATTAAATGGAATGGGAATCAATGGAAAATAATCGTAAGATTTAGTACCTAGTATTGGTATACCGGGTGGCCACGAGTCAATGTACGCCCCCAATTTTTTGGTTGTTTTTGAATTTAAAAATTTCGTTTTTGGTATACGAGCATAAGACAAAAGTGGGCTATTTTTAGACTAACAGGAACGAAAATATCCGGTTGAACCGGAAGTGACATCAACTTTTTTTTCTTAAATGGAATGACCATGTTTTTTTTGTGGCGATTTATAAAACATGAAATTCTAATTGCAGCAGTTTTTTCGAATTTCAAAAATTCCAAAAAATAAGTGAGATACGAACGATTTTTTATTTTGTACAAAATGGCCGCGTCAGATGAATGCGATGTAAGAAAATTACTAAGTAGGCTATGGAAATTATTAGCAAGGTAGTAAGCTTGTCTGTAAACAATAAAATAGTTATTTAAATTACTGATAGTGTTCGGGCGATAGCTAACTTTTTGGTTTGGAAAATGGACTGTATATAAAAAAAATGTATTTATAAACCCACTACTCAATTAAGGAAACAAAGCGGCACTGAAATAAATGACTTACCGGAATCTCTTCCTGGGTTAATCCTGGGATGATGGGATGTTAATCCGAAACAACACGTGTTTATAACACAAAGCAAATACACAGCGGTTACAGCGTGAGCAAAATGCGATAGGTCGATACTGCGGTCGAAGCTCAACTCTCTACTATTCCTGCTGCACTGCTGCCTCCTGTCGGCTAAGAGGCGTTCTTCTTTCTTGCGACGAGCCGGAAAAGTCCATATTTCAGTGATAAAACCGCGGTAAAGTTTAAATATGAACCCGGACAAATTGAGTGGGTTGTTTCCCCAACATCACTCCCGCCAAAAATGCAGTTATGGCATTTTTAAGCAAACAAAACAAAATAGAATGCGAAAAATCAGAAATAGTTATATAACAAAATGGCACTTTAGCAGCGTATATTCAACAATAACAATCCAGCAAAAAATACTAATAATAAAAAAAACAAAAAATTATTGTATTCTATATCTAACCTGCGCCCTAATACACCCTGCATTAGGCAAACTTAAGTACTTTAGACTATTAAAATAAACAAAAATTGGTGAAGAACGAAAACAAAAAAAATAAAATATAGAATAGAATGGAATAGACTGACACAAACACGGGCTATCAGTCGATAGGAAGCGGGCTTAGCGCATTCAAGGGACGCTTCAATACACCGGCTTGAGTTTTGACAGTAGCAACCCGGGCGATACCGTCATCACCAGGATGGAACGTCATCAACCTCCCCAACTTCCATTGAGTGGGAGGAGCGTTGTTATCGCGAATTAACACAAGGGTCCCAATTTTGGGAGTATTCTCAGGTTTCAACCATTTTTCGCGCTGCTGCATGGTATGCAAATATTCTAAATGCCAGCGTTTCCAAAAATCACGTTGAAGGCGCTGGAGCAACTGCCAGCGTGATAAGCGATTCATCGGCGTGGCAGAATAATCAGGGACCGAAAGCGCGGACACAGGCTCGAGAGTCAAAAAATGGCTTGGCGTCAAAGCGGTAAAATCGTTCGCGTCCGAAGTCATCGGAGTTAGCGGCCGGGAATTAAGTATGGATTCAACTAAGGTGAGTATCGTATAAAACTCTTCATACGTAAGAACTTGATCACCTATAACTTTAGAAATGTGTTTTTTAGCGGATTTAATTCCGGCTTCACATAGGCCATTAAAATTCGGTCCACTAGGTGGTGAAAAAGTAAAGTCGATAGTTTCGCGAGCGGCGGCGTCTTTCATCAACTTAATTTGTTTAGCGGCGCTAACGAAATTGGTTGCATTATCGCAATATAATTTAGATACGCGACCACGACGAGCGATAAAACGTTGAAGGGCGGCCAAGAATGTTTCAGCGGTCAAATCACTAGCCAACTCTATATGGACTACCTTTGTGGCAAAACAAACAAAAACACATATGTACGCCTTAACAGTTTTGATTCCTCTGTGACGACTGGGAGTTATCAAAAAAGGTCCGCCAAAATCCACAGCAGAGTGGGAAAATGGTTTCACTTGCGTAACACGTGCAGCGGGTAAATTTCCCATAGGGGGTTGGAAGCATCTAGGGTTTGATTTGTAACATTGTATGCACTTGGTTATCCGAGAATTAATAGCACGTTTAAAAGATAAAATCCAAAACTGTTGCGCCAACAAGTATTGCGTAGCACGGGGACCGGTATGAAAATACTTTTGGTGAACGTGATCAATGATCAGCGAAGTAAAGCGACTATGACTGGGTAACAAAATGGGATATTTTGTTTCATACTTCAAATCAGCATGTTTTAAACGACCGCCGACGCGTAAAATAGAATTGGAATCAAGAAAAACGGAAAGTTTTTTAAGCGGTTTCGAAAAACGGCGACTGTTTAACTCGTCAGAAAAATAGATATGTTGAGTGAATTTTACCAACGCCAGCGTGGCATTGTAAAGTTCAGATTTTGTGAGCGGACCTAGACGTCGTTCAAAGCGAGCATTATGTAAGAAGCGTAAAATACAAGCGGTTATGCGTTGAATTCGGGAAAAAGAAGAGTTATCTTCGAGGAGCGAATGCAAACAATTATCTGCGGGCGGATAGTTCAGCAAAACAAGTTTTTTCTCTTCTTGGCTTATCGAGGCAAGAGTGATGTCGTCTAAATCGGGAGTGGTATGCGAGGGAAATTCACGATCGCAAAGAAAGGAGGGTCCTTGGAACCACAAGTGGCATGATGTGAAAGAGCGGGGTAAAATTCCTCGAGAAGCGACATCAGCAGGATTATCCGACGTGTTTATATAACACCAAGACGAGGGGGGAATTTTACTCTGAATATAAGAAATGCGGTTAGCGACGAATGTTTGAAAGCGAGATGCATGGCTGCGTATCCAAGCAAGGACGATTTGGGAATCGGACCAAGCATATATTTTAAGTAAATCGAGGCGTTGAGCATAAACGTGCATGACGTAGCTAAGAAGTTTAGCGAGTAATACAGCGGCACATAATTCAAGGCGGGGTATGCTAATGGTCTTAATAGGGGCAACTTTAGATTTGCCGCATAAAAAGTGAACCGAAATACAATTGTCAGGGTGGAAAACACGCAAGTAAACAACGCTAGCATAGCCTCGCTCGCTAGCATCACAAAACCCATGTAATTCATAGTCTAATGGGTCCGAAGACAGAATGCAACGCGGAATTCGAATAGCTGATAAAAGAGGCAACTCAGCTTTGTACTGGGTCCAAACTCGTGCAACGTCAGAGGGTGGGCTTTCATCCCAACCAAGGCCAGTTAGCCATAATCTTTGAATCAGGTATTTAGTGTAAAAAATAACAGGTGACAGAAAACCTAAGGGATCGTAAACCCTAGCGAGTTCTGAAAGCAACATGCGCTTGGTACAGGGGCGATTAGCCAAAGGTTGAACTGAAAAGAAAAGATGATCAGAAGTAGGGTTCCATTGAAGGCCAAGCACCTTCACGGACAGATCAGAAGCGGCGTCATTAAATGTTAGCGGATCCATGGACACGTGAGAAGGAGGTAAGTCGTGAAGCAGGGAAGGGTCGTTACTACTCCACTTCCTAAGTTCAAACCCTCCGAGTTGCATTAGGGCCCTCAGCTCGCAAATGAGAGTTTGAGCAGCAGCAAACGTAGAGACAGAAAAGCAAAAGTCATCCACGTAAGAAAATTGACGAACAGCGGCGGCAGCAGCGGGATATTTAGAGCATTCATCATCAGCAAGCTGAAGAAGTGTCCGCAAAGCGAGATAAGGCGCGCAATTTAAGCCGTAAGTAACGGTATTTAGGCGATAATCACATACAGGTTCATCTGGAGAAAAACGCCAAAGTATTCGTTGATAATCTCGATGCAATTCATTAACTAATATCATACGATACATCTGCTTAATATCGGCGCATAAAGCAAAAGCGTGGAGGCGAAAATTAAGCAATATGGCAACCAAATCTTGCTGCAGCTTTGGACCGATAAAAAGGCAATCATTTAGTGAGATTTGACCCGGAATTGTAGCTGAACCATTAAAGACAACGCGAAGTTTTGTAGTGGAACTTTCCGGCTTAAGAACGCAATGATGTATCAAATAATATGAATTATCAAGAGTACTACAGGCGGGCGTAATTAATTCCATGTGATTTAATGTCAAATACTCACGCATAAAATTGGAATATTGCGCATATAAGTCAGGATGTCTGAGCAAACGGCGTTCAAGAGCATAAAAGCGATTCAAAGCGAATTGGCGAAAATTCGGAAATGCAGGGCGATCAAATTTAAACGGCAGAGAAACAATAAATCGTCCAGTGGCGTCACGAGAATGAGTTTCTACAAAAAACCGTTCGCAAGTCTCTTCATCAGCGGTTAAGGTTGATGTAGGCGTTGGAACATTTTCGACTGTCCAAAATTGTTGCATGGTCGCTTCCAAGGACGTTTCTTGTGAAGCACAAAAAAATGTAGTGAAAGCGGGCGGTGTAGTTAACTTAATTTTACCCGTTATTATGTAACCGAAGATGCTATTTAAGGCATCTGGTTCTCCATCGGCGCCATAAATGCGTTCATTTAGCAAAATTTTAGAAAATAAATCAGCACCTATAAGCAAATCTACTGGACCGGTGCGTGCGAAAAAGGGATCAGCAAGTGGCAAGTTAGCAAGGTGAGACCACTGAATATTACACAAGTTCGTTGTAGGCATAGGATCGCAAATTTTATCTAGAATTATAGCGGTGGTAAACAATATGGGCGATAATTGATTTACAGGTTTAAGTGCGAGCGTTACTCCAAAGTTAACCGATGACGTCATAGTACCCAAACCTTTTAGTTCAGCAGAACATTCAAATTTTTTAAGATTTAATTGATTTACAGCGCGTTTACTAATAAAAGACAACATGCTACCCGAGTCAAGTAGGCATCGTAAACGATGATAATTTCCCTTACTGTCACATACGTCAACCAGAGCGGTAGCAAGCAAAACCGTGGGAGATTGTTTGGAAACAATCCCAGCGCCTACCAATAAATTTGACGTACCAGGTTGTACCGGCAAACCAGCGTTTTCGGTAGCAATCGGTTGACTTTCGGCCACGACAGGCAAAGCGTTTAAACTCGAGGAAGCGGCATTGGTGTCAGCGACGGGAGCACGAAGCTTACGAAAACACAATAAAGTGTGATGTGTTTTAGAACCACATTGGCGACATTGTGAAGTTGAGCGACACGAGCGTAAATCATGCGAACCGCTTAAACAATTAAAGCAGAGCCGTAGCGATTTGCAAATATTATGTCGCTCGGCAGGCGTCTTTTGAGCGAAAACGGAGCAAGTATATAGCGAATGATTAGCTTTACACAACGCACAAGCATTAGTAGGCGATTTATGAAGAAAAAACGAAGTTATGGCAGTACTTGCACGACTACCAGCAGCGGGCGAATGCGTTTTATAATCAGGTTTGCGGGTAAATGGTTTTTTAGGCGTGTCCGTAATGCTTGAGGATAGCGACAAAGTTGCTAACACAATTCAGTGCGAGTTCAAAAATTCAACAAGGCTACTGTAAGTGGGAATTGCAGAAGATTCGTGTTTCATTTCGAAACGCGTTAAAGTGGCCTTATCAAGGCGTTGCGACAGCATGCTAAATAAAATAAAATCCCAACTTTCAGTAGGTTGACCTAATGCCTTGAGAGCAGACAGATTTTCCGTAAACGTGTCAAGTAACTTACGTAGGCCGTGCACATTTTCAGAAACAATTTTCGTAGTGTTCTCTATAGCCGCCCAGTGAGCTTGAGCCCTACAGCGTTTATTTGAAAAGCGTTCAATAAGCGTGTTATAAGCAATTCCATAATTGTCGGAAGTCAGCGGTATCAGACGCACCACCCCCAGAGGTGGTGTCTAGTGATGACACCAAATAATTGAATTTTTCAATGTCAGTAATGTCAGGATTATCGTGAATCAGTGCGTTAAACAAATCAATGAACGAAGAAAAAGTGCAATAATCGCCACTGAATTTTGGTAATTCAATGCGAGGCAAACGTACATTAGAGCGAGCGGGGTTGATTGAAGTGACAGGTGCTAGCGACTCACGTGCCACTTTTTCCTCGAACAGATCAACGTAAATAGCTTTAATTTGATAATATTCATGTAAAAACGTTTCTCTGACATTGTACTCAGCCTCAACATCTTGAGTCGCGTCAGTTAGAAGTACCGCAAGAATATTGTTGTGATTTTTAGTGAAATCATCATGCACCTCATGTAAATCTGCATAGCGTACTTTAAACAAACTTCTGACAGTTTTGTCAGTGGCTGCAGTTCGGGCTAAATTACCAAGGATGCTAATTTCCTTAACGCAATTACTGCGTAGCGTTTGATATTTGCGTAATTTATCCATACTTGTAAGTTACAATAAAGCGGACGGTAAGAAACGAAACGAACCGCGAAGTGATTTCAAAATATCTATGTAAACAAAACAGAATATACCGAGTTGACAATCGACGCGGCAATGAAGTAAACAGCAAACAGCTGTGGGCATACAAGTAGATATACTAGGTGCGTTCAACGCCACTTTCAAGGCCACGCATTCTCGATGGACATGGGCCATCAGGAGAGCCCTTGGTTCTTGTAGCTACACTCTGGGGGTCGTGCAGAGGTCATCCTTCGTCTTCAGATGACGTCTGCTGCTGCTGCTTTAGCGGGGGTGCTAGGGGGGTGGTGGGGTTAACGCTTAAGAGCTCTTCGGAATCCAGCACCCCAGGTCTGATGCATTAGCTGGAGGATGACGTTTCTTCAGACCTAACGCAAGAGGTGCAATGCACTAACGCATCCTGCATCCTGCACCCTGGTCCCTGGCCCTGGAACCCTGAAGGAGTAGTTCAACGACCAGAAGCTTTAGTTCCAAAATTAACCGCCGCATTTTACCGTGATGGCGCTGTAGACGATGACGTCATAGCGATAAGCTTGAGGCTAATGTAAACAAAGAGAGAGCATAGGCGTACCAGCTTGAAAAGGGGGTATAATTATATTAATTTTACTAGAGTACGTCTATGGTAGAAAAATTTATATATACCTACGTGCCTATAAGGTAAACAAACCCGACTTCTGGGAATTTTATTTATAAACATTTGCACGTGTTCACATGTAGGCTTCACAGCTTGTAAGGCAAATTGAACAGTTATTTAATTATTTTTTATTCAATCTCAATGAGTAAGACAGAGATGGATAGATATGTTTCAAGGTTAAGTATTTTAGATGCTTGGTTATAAAACAAAGATCTTTTTCACATGCTTTTTATGATTTAAATATATATTGTAATACGTGCCGATTAGGTAAACAAACTCGTTTCTTGGAATTTTATTATAAACATTCTACACCCGTTTAGATATGAGCTTCACAGCTTGTAAGGCAAATCGAATAGTTATTTAGTCATAGATATATGATTAATTTTCAAGGTTAAATATTTTAGATGCTTGGTTATAAAACAAAGTTCTTTATCACATGTTTTTATGATTTAAATATATATATTAGCTGTAAAATGTACAGTTTTTTATTAAAATAAAAACAGATATTTATTCACATATAAAATACATTTTTTATTAAATATATAATATATTTTAAACTGCTCCTTCATAATCGAGAAGTTCATCACTTACAAGTCCAGCCAGATGTTCTTTTAATAGATCGTGCAGCTCCAATTGGTTCATTGAAGCACAAAATTTATTCAATGTAATATAATCGTGGAGATAATAGTTACAGTATTTTATACCATGATTATATTTTTCTATACTCCAAGCGCTAGAATCTTCTTCTTCATCAAGCTGATTGGCAAAAGATATCCAATTACGTCTCAATGCACTACGTAAAAATACAATAGCGGCTCTAATTTCATCTATTAAAGCGGCCTCATCGTAACCGAAATATTTACTATAGAGTAACGCATTAGGCATAAACTCTGAAACATATTGCTCTAATTGTTCATGAAGACCACATTTTACCATTGAATCACAAAAGTTATTCAGCGTAATATTATCACTGATATAAAGTTCACAATAATTTATACCTAGACTATATTTTTCTTTATGACACCCTTCACTTAGACCAGATTTTAATGAAGTAAGCATAAAATTGACAGCTTCTTTTAGCGATGCAGGTGATGGGGTACACATAATGTTTTTACGTATTTTTTAATTTAGCATAAATAGACACTTTCTGAGCTGAACAATTCTAATTATACACTTGAGCAGTAAAATTAATAAACTGCTAGGTAGTAAAGCAAGACATCAACTGGTGGAGGGCTTGAATATGCTGGTTTAGAGGCGGTAGATTGAACCTGAATTTTATCATCGAATCTTACATGTTTGTTAACAGACTCCATTTTCATATAACATGAACTTCACTGATGGGTTATACGTACAGAGGCTTCCATACGTTTATCATAGATTATTTATATGAGAAAATTTTTACACTTTGCATCTTCTTTTGCATACACTTGTACTGGATTAATTCTTCGCGCTGCAGTAGCATGTAACTGTTTTTCACAACGACTTCTATCACTGAACACATTACTAACATCATATGAGATAATTAATCTTTCAAGTTTGGAAAACATATTTTGTTTCTCCTGATAAAACTGAATCATTTCTTTTAACTGTTCTAATTTTAATAAATGTTCTTGCACCAATACCTTAAAGGATGACATCTTACTTATGTTAGATCTAACTAGATACTAAGTACTAAGCACTCATATAGTAAGAAAATTATAAGAATTTTACCGAATATCTAAACATGTACATTTCGTAAAGCAGGCAAACATTATATTGATATACGTAGATTCCAAGAATGTTAACGGTCAGCTGTAGAACCGAATATATAATGTAAACAAAAAATCGCAGGTTTCCTTTGTGGTCCCGATGCCGTCTACATAAATCAGGTAATGTACACAAAAGTGACGTGAAGTAGACTAAACATTCAAATGGGTACCGCAGGAATGACGCAATTAGCATGTACGATTCCTGGAAAAAACTGACTAAGCAATATTGGACGCGTAGCGCTTTAACCTTGAACGCAGGTGTGCATATGTGTATGTACTTCTAAAATCTCATTGGTTAAACAGTATCACGTGATTAGCATGACGTCACAGATAATATAATATAACTTTGAGTAAGCATACTTATCACTTGTTTATAAATTAGTATTTACGCTGAGCTCTCACGTAGTAGACATATTTCTACATCAGCGGTTTCCGCTTTGATAATTAAAACTTTATTATCTCGTGTGTATTTACCACGAATTTAAACGTAAGTTATTTTATATTTCTATATACAGGGTGTATTAAGTATGAGTACCGTTATTTTAAGGGGTGAAACATTGGCCTAAAAGAAACAAAAAAAACTTATACAACATGTGTCGAAAATTGAATGGTTTTCCCAAAAAAATTAATTTAACTTTGCTTTTTGAAGGTAAATTTACATGGAAAATAATAGAAAATAAGTTCTAAAAGTTTATGAGAAGGTGCCGGTCGAATATACAAATAGAAAATTGTAATGCGAATTTTTTGTCCGGTGGAGGGTTTTGGTGAAATAATTTATTGTATTTTAATAAACTTTTAAAAAGAGACATATCACAACGTCGCATCATATGGCTGGGCATAGTGGGCTACTGTTACAAAGGAGTCAAAAAGGGAAAGGACACTCAGTTGCCTTTGTTATTGTCGTGCGAGTGTTTTAGGTCGGTAATTAATATTTAGTGCGTTTTACTATTTTGTTTTCGTCAGTTGATTTTGTTGTTTTGACTAGTTTGAAAAATGCCACATTTCACTATTCGAGAACTACATGATATGTTGCTTATTTATGGAGAAACTCACATGAATTCAGATGCTGCGAGACGTCTTTATGAAGAACGTTTTCCGAATCGAAGGGTTCCTAACCGCAGAAGTTTTGTTCGCACATCTCAACGGTTGTTAGATACGGGAAGTGTAGTGCCACGTGTAGAAAACCGGGGACCACAACGACATGCGGATAATTTGGTCATTGAGGAAGAAATTCTGGACATAGTTCATCGAGACCCAAGCCGCAGTACAAGGAGTATTGCACGGGAAGTTGGAATTTCACACTCGATGGTTCATAGAACTTTACGCGAACAGTTGTTACACCCATACCATTTCCAACGTGTTCAAGGACTCACAGCAGAAGATTTTCCACCCAGGCAAAACTTTTGTGAATGGTTTCTGGCAAAAAGTGAGCGTCATCCAGATTTTACGAGTAAAATTCTTGCAACGGATGAGGCTTGCTTTACACGGAATGGAATATTCAACTTTCATAATACACATTTTTGGGAAGATGTTAACCCGCATGCAATACGTCAGCAAAATTTTCAACATAGATTTTCAGTTAATGTTTGGGCTGGAATAATTAATAATTTTTTAATTGGACCATTTATCTTACCCCCACGGTTAACTGGTGCTAATTATCTTGACTTTCTCCGAAATACCTTACCCGAATTATTGGACGATGTACCTTGTCAGGCACGATTTGAAATGTGGTTTTTGCATGACGGAGCACCGGCCCACTACAGTCGCCAAGTACGTGATTTTTTAAATACTTCTTTCCCTCGCCGTTGGATAGGCCGAAATGGACCTAGACGTTGGCCTGCTCGCTCCCCAGACCTTAACCCGCTAGACTTTTATTTGTGGGGTCATATGAAAAGTTTGGTTTATTCTAATGAGATTGAAAGTGAAAATGTTCTCAGACAACGTATTACTGAGGCCGCAAATGAAATAAGGACAAATCCAGAAATTTTCCAAAGTGTCCGTAACAACTGGATTCGAAGATGCCAAGCTTGTGTACGTAGTAGGGGTGGACATTTTGAACATCTATTATAACTTCTGTGCGTACCTGCAGCTTTTTGACTGACTTTATTTTTTCTTAATTGGTAAGTACCTAGTTTCTATTATTTTCAGTAAATAAGTAAATTTTTCAGGGTATTGTGTGTTATTCGAGGTATTATTAGTATTGGGTACTTCGATCGTATTTAAACCGTATGAACTTATCAAAAATACTAAAAAATTATTACTATTATTTCAGAGATTATTTCTCAATAACATAATGTATGTAATATTTCGCCAAGAACACCTTTTTTGGCACATTACAGTCGCCTGAGTTGAGAATATTGCGGTAGGTTAGCACCAGTTACTGTAGTACAGCTGCTTGTTGCGCTATGTTGCCAGATGCGCTATTTAATTAAATAGGGCATAACTGGGCAACGGTTCGAGAGAGAAAAAAAATTATTAAGAATTTTTTGTTCCTTCTACATCAATGTATCACCTGTTAAAAGAACGGTACTCATACTTAATACACCCTGTATATGTTTCGAAAAGTAAATTTAAATAATTTTTTAGAATGAATATAGATCTGATAAACAAGGAAGCTCTTGCGGAACGTAAACAATTAGTCAAATTGTCCGAGCTGTCTATCAATAAATTGCAACCTATACATGATGCACAAATCGTTAAAACTAGATTTGGGAAGGCTGTTCTATTGGAACTCGAAAAGAAAAAGCTGTTTTTACCTAAACGAATGTTTCCTCTAATGAAGAATAATTTACATCAATTTACCGGATGCAAATACAGTTTAATATTCGAAGGTTTAAAAGAAGCTGATAGCCCTTCAGCAGGAGTGAATTTTAGATTTATCGAAAATCTCTAAAATGTAAGTAAAAATTTTTTATTTAATATTTTTAAATGACTAAGTTTTCATATTGTTTTAGCTATGGTAAAAAAAGCTTAAGAATACTCACTTAAATATAATAGATGGATGAGGTTTGTAACAGTAATTTTCAAGGTTTTCAAGTGAATAGACACACACACACACCTGCTAAAAATGAATTCTAAAGAAATCGCAGTTATCAGCGATCAAATTGTAAGAAAATTCCATGAAGTTAAAATAAAAGAATATACTCCAGAACAACGAGACATTCAACTTAATCAATTAACTAAAAATATTAGGCTGTTCAATAAGGCAATTCACGCAGCAGATTTACCAGTAGGCACATTGAAAAAATTACAAACAAATGTGGGGCATCTTAAACGATTTAAAAAACTTATTTCAAATATAACGCATACTGGAAGAGGATTATCAAAAGAGAATCGTAGCACTAGAGTGAAATGGGTGGATATAACCTCAATTTTTCAGGGTCGAGTACGTACTGGGATAATAATTAACCTAACTCATACAAATATCGATGAATTTTTCGAAGATGCTGCACATGTCTTTAAAAATAGAATCCAAAATGTGTTAAAGAAACTACAGATGTTAAAAGTTAATACATGTTTCTGTGGTGAATTTCTGAGAAAATCAGCAAATACTGAAATCCTTGAAAATACTTTAATACAAAAAATCATATAGTAGACTCGGGGATAGACTTGCTACATTTTTTCCAAATTAATGTGAAAGATGAAATTCTCAATGCTATATCTGAATTTTCGGAATCTGGATCTGGTTGGGCCTTATCAGAAATTCTTAACTTGGAAGTTAATATTAACAAATATGAAGTGGGAAATGGAAGCGGTTAATCATGGCTGACAACTAAAAAATCTCCGTCTATTATTATTGTATTTACTCTATATGCTTTATTTCAATATATATTATTTAAAACATCATAATTTTATTCCATATACCTAACCTAGAAATAAAACACAAAGGTTTAATTAATTTTTTATTTAATCTTTTAATATAAACATTTTTCTATCTAAATTATAAGTTAAGCATTCACGCATACAGTATGTGAATGTTACAAGGATATATATCACTTAATTTAAATAGTACATTATAAAGTTACCTTAACTTGGTATATTATTAATTTATAAAGTTATAATAGAAATTTTTATAAAAACTTAAAACTATCAATCAAATGATGTGAGTTTGCTAAAAGGATAACTTTGATGCGCTCCTAGGTATGAGGAGGCGCCCTCTATAAATATTATGCTTATTCTCGAATGGTGGCGATAGAGCTCCATTACGGGTGGAAATAACCCCGAAGGGTGTTACACGTTCATAGATATTAGAGCTGAATGCTGTTTGTTTTTCATGTTCAGCAATCGAGTTTTGACATGCTTCTATTTGATCTTTATTCGAAGTAATAGAACTTCTTAAATTATCATCTACATGTGCAGTTACATCAAGATGTTCATCTGGGGAATTTTTAGTTCTTTTTCGTTTAACTGGAAACAGTTTTGATATAATGTTTTGATATTTCCAAGAGCTGCTTGGGTTAATTCGGAACCCATCCCGATATTTTCTTAAATGGCCATTACTTAATGTTAGGATATGTTTATAAGTGATTATTTCATCATTATTAAAATCACTTGGTTTCTGTTTCGTTAATAATTCTCTTAAACCATTAGTTAGAGTAAATTTGCATCCTTTAATATGAAGAACATTGTTTTTAATCTGCACTGGTATTTCTCCAATGAGTAGATCAGAGTCAGCATGCCTTAATCCATAACAGTTAGGTTCAATGTTTAGTAGATAAGACATGATATCTTCACCAAAGTCTATAGTCTAATACTTTCACTAGAGCATTCAGTATCTTTTATGCTTTCATGGTCATTCATGACCATTCATGGCCATTCATGGTCATTCATGGGGTATTCATGACCAGGTCATGACCTGGTCATGACCTAGTCATGACCAGGTCATGACCTAGTCATGACCAGGTCATAGCCGTTCATGAGCTTCTATGGATCTATGCAAAAAGCTGTTACCTGTATATGTCCATGACATGGTAATGAATGATCATGATCTGGTTATAACCTGGCTACAGCTATAACATATTTAATAAATTATTCCGGCTTCTTTCAGTTCGTTTAAAATGGCTATGATTTCGTTATCATGTGAATCAGTATTTCCTGCAGCTTTGTATGCGTTTAAAAGTCTTAACCTGTCCACTAATTCATTTATGTCACTCCAATGAATATATTCTATAGGTTTTTCATTGTAAACCATATCCATCCCCTCTCCACTATGAGGTTGAGTAGCTATTTTAGATCTGCGTCTAAATAATGGCTTTATCACTTTAGAATATTTAAAAGAACGATTTCCATTTAATTGTCTATCAGGATCATAATTTCGTTTATGTACGTTAGAAGTTTCTAGAATTTCCTTATAATCAGCCAAGTCCTGTTCGCTGTAACCTTGGGGCTTCTTCATAAATAGCAGTTCATATAAACCTTGCCTTCCAGCAAACATTTTATCACCAATACTTAAACCAGCGTCAGAATCGATACTTAGATCCATATTACCAATTTTAAATTTATTCATTTCGCCATTAAATCTCACACCATAGGTTTCATCTAAATCTTTACTTTTAGTATAGAGTCTAGTTAAATAACGTCTACTTAAAGAAGGGTACTCTTCAAGATATTCAGCAGGGTCAATTGTACTAATTGAATCTTCAAATATTTCATCATCTTCTTCTTCTTCTTCTTCTTCTTCTTCTTCTTCTTCTTCTTCTTCTATTTCACTATCATCATCATCATCATCATCATCATCATCATCATCATCATCATCATCATCATCATCATCATCATCATTGTCATCATCTTCTTCTTCTTCCGCTTCTTCTTTCTCTTTAATTTCAGATTTAATGGTATCCTCTACTTTTGGAGTCTGCTGCCAGGGGAAATTCTTAACCGCGCCGAGTTCTCGTATTGGATCAATGATCGGTTTAAATAAACGTCTAATTGTATTATCTTCCTGCTCTCGACCTAATTTTAACGCCAAGTACTTCCTTCTGATGGAATCTGAAGCTTTTTTAATCCTCCTTTTAAGAGCGAAATCTTTCACAAAGTCGTACACCTTCTCCCTAGGTGGTTTATATTCCGCGAGAGTAAATTTTTTATTAACAACCTTCATTGTTAAAGTAATGCAGCAGATACAGGGTATTTCAAAAACAGTCTGCACGAGGTGTTACCAAATAGGTCTGTATGGTTTCAGGGTCTATCTAATAATGCTTGGTGTTATTGAAATCATATACTTATAATGTAAATCATAATTATCACACCTAAGTTCCAGCTCAAGTCAGGGATCACGTGGTCACTAAGTGCATGATGTAATTTCATTTTATCTTGTTTATTTAATATTAAACCATTGCAGTTACATCTAAGTATATATCATTTTATTTATAGACGTTTCAGCCTCGTACATCATCAGTTCTAATCTAAATGATGATGAGGAAGCACGTAAAGGTAAAGGTGTAGTTAACAATCTTATCAATAAGCTACCTTTCGAGCTACATTTACCTGGTTATCAGTACTGCTTATAGTGAAAACGTAAAACTTGGAAGACAGACATAAAACCGATTACATACTGGAACAAAGAGCTTGGGAACGCGAAATCTAAAGACGCTAAATTAGGTGAAAAAGCAGCAGCTTGGGTTGTCACTAACACCATGAAGATTAAACGTAAATTAGGTATGGGATGCTGTAGAAGGCTGTAATAAAATAATTTCATTTCGTAAAGCTATCCTAACATATTTAACTAATTTACTGAAAGAGCATGCAAGTCATATATGAGTCTGATTTACCTGTTAATATAGTCAGAGTTATAACGATTTAAGTGGACTGTACATGAAACCATATAAGAAAGGATACGGTTTATATTTGAAAAAGCAGCAAATGAACTGACCACTCTGTATTCTAAAGAAAATTATACCTCGAAGTTCTTAAACATTGTTAACGAGTTTATTTTTTAGATCGGTGTTCACTCAATAAAGTTCATAATTACAATTTTTATTATTTGCTTCAATGACTGAACAATTCCAGGAAAGAATTTCAGAACACACCCTAATCATGCAATCGATTTTAATAATTTTTAAATAACTAGTAAGCTAGCACTATTAGACGTTAGATGGCGCCTTAATACCTATTTTGTATTAGGTATATCTGTTTGTTAGTATGGTTAGATATACGTTTATACATGAATTGTGTCTAATTGGTTGCATATCTAACAGTACAGTTAACTTAAAACTGTAGTAGGAGGTTTATTTTGATTTTATTTTACATTAATGTCGTGCCGTACTGACAGTGCACATTCCATATTTTATAATAAACTAATACCGTTTTATTAGATAATTTTTACGTGGTAATTATTTAGCTCATGTTATAAATCTAGAGCAAATACAAGACGGTTTTTTCATGTTACGAATTAACACTCAGTAACAAATATAGGTACTGAATCATGGAGGTACAGGGTAAGCCCCGTAAAAGGTCCACTCCATTTATTTAGGTAATTGAATATATGTTTGGTTTTCGGGATTCTATTCTACATGATTTTTAACACATCTATATTTGCTACTAAGTATTAATAATAATGCTAAATGTTTTGTATTCAAAATAAAAGGATACAAAAATCAAATGGTTAATCAATTTAATAAACATCAAATTAATAATCTCGTACACCTGAGGATGGTTATTAAGTTAACCATTATCACCTAATAACTACTAAATATATTTGTGGGAATATCCTCTGGTATGCTACAGAAGCTTTTTTATATGACATATAAAAAGTTTTGGTGGTAATTAAATCTATCTTCAGAGAGCTTTATGGTGTTTTCTATTTCCATCATCTTGAGTAGATAACTTAGTATGTTCAATCAGCATGTCATCTTCGAGACACCCGGTACATTCTGATATTTGGATTTCTTTGTGTTTATAATGCTGGGCAATTTCTTAAACCTTTAGCGTTATAAAAATAAACATTTGATTTTGTTATGTGACTCAAACGCCTAATGTATATTATCTCCAATGTTAAAAATTTTTGATGACCTATCAATTTTAAAAAAGTAGGTAGGGTTATTTCAGAGAGGTAGTTCAGAGAGTCTTCATTTTACATTTTAAATTTTATAGAGTGCTTTATTGGTAACATGGAAATGAATCGTAAGTTTTTTGTTTTTTATTTTTAGACTTATATTATGGTATAAAATAAAGCTTAATTGTTTTTACTATAGTAAATTTTAGTGAATTATTTCCGATTTCATGCAAAAGAAATTATACCTCAAACTAATAAAAAAATACTTTTTTCAGATCTGACCGAGATAGTGGCAGATTTAGTATGGCCATATTTGCCTCAAACAATTGTAAGTTGAAGACGTGCTTTTTATTTTCGTATTACCTAATTCCTATTTCACAATTTTAGAATGATTTAGTTGTACTATTTGAGACGCCCCCGCCCGACGCCTCCCTGTTTAGAGAGTTGGTAGTGGCACCTGGGGGTGGTCGGTGGCTGGTCCACATCACGATTGAGGACCACCCCTATATTTTAGTGCCCTGGGCCACGATATGGCTCCGTCAGGTGGAATGGTATGTAAACATATTGTTTTGTATATTGTAGCTACATATAATTTTTTGTTTCTTTTTATGTTCCATTTTATGGCTGCGAAATCATCTGATTGAAATGAAATATTATATCACCTATGCATTCTTTCTCCAGAAATAAAAGAATTCTATTTTTATTTGATGTGTTTTTATTTCAATATGTGTTTTTAATATATGTGAGTGAATATATAATAATAACCTTTCTACATAATAAGATATTTTAAGGTAAGTAAGTAATATATATGATTCTTATTCATTTAAAATTCTAAGTACATAAACAAGATAATTATTTAAATCATATAAAGCATTTAAGAATTTAGCTTTACCGATTAAAATTAATTTTTCTAAAATACATTCAAGACACTAAAATGAACTTTTTCTTATTTAACGTAAACTCTGCTTTGCGATCGATTTAAAAAACATTATCATACATGAGAACATTAGATTATCTATTTGTATTTTGTGGTTAAAAAACACTCTGTTCTATTTAAAATGAAAATGTACTGTTTCTTTATAATAATAAGATAACCAAGTAATTATTTAATTACCCTTAGACTATTGTTATTATGAGAAGATGTCAGACAATTAAAAATATGTATAAATACCTTTATGCATACCCCTTCATTTTAAAAACAATGAATATTTAACGAGATATATATATATTTTTTTTAAAGTTATTCACTATCGCTATATATTTGGATTGTTTTATTTTTCATAGTCAGATCGGCTGGAGCGTTTAAATTCTGAATGTTGCAGTTTTGTATAGAATAATAATTCATTAATAACATATAAATTAAAACCTAATGCTTTTCTCTATCGCGCTAAGCTCTGAATGGTTTTCGCACACGTCTTTAGTGGATATCCAATTAAAATCCTAAGAGATTATTTAAGAAGTTATTTGTAAGATCTATTGCGCATCCTTTAGTAATTGTTTTTTAATTAATTTTCGTAATAGCTCAATTAAGTTATGACATCAGAATATATTAACTTCACTTGACGTAAGGAACTACTAAATATAATTTTATATTGCATTATAGATAGCTGGTCTGGTACTTCAAATTTAATTGAACGGTGCTACCTCCGTATACAAACGTGATCGCACAAATATTCAGTTTAAAATATAAAGGAATAAACATATACCTATATATCTCTGTCTTACCAATTGAGGTTGATTAAATAATTAAAATAACTACTCAATTTGTCTTACAAGTCGTGAAGTCCATATCTAAACGGGTGTAGAATGTTTATTTTATAGGGATGATGTAATGATGCCACCAAATCTCGATGACTTCGAGAACGAAAAGCCCCCGCAAGCTATAATATGATTGATTCATTGACAATAACCTGACCTAGTTATGCGTGTAATAAATACGTCTTGATTTCATCTGGTTTTAAAAACGTTAATTTCGAACTTCATTAAATAATAACTTAAACAATAATGTATTTATTATACTATGTGTGCATTATCGCTCTAAAATTTCAAGTTCAAATCGAATTCTAACTAAAAAAAGCATTTATTTTTTAATTTAATTAACCTAAATATATTAGCTGATAATAAATGACGCATTCAAACTGAGTGAAGGTGATGTTTATATTAACATTCCCAGAAGTCGGGTTTGTTTACTTAATCCACACGTGTGTCTCAGGATACCTAAATAGCGGCATTGATTTTTTTCTCTACCATAGGCGTACTCTAGCAAAATTAATATAATTATACCCCCTTTTCAAGCTGGTACGCCTATGCTCTCTTCGTATACAATACTCTTTGCTCAGGAGTACCAACTTAGAAACTAAAAAAAGCTTCTGGAGACGGCGTTCTTCAGACCTAACGCAAGAGGTTCCAGGGCCAGGGACCAGGGTGCAGGATGCAGGATGCGTTAGTGCATTGCACCTCTTGCGTTAGGTCTGAAGAAACGTCATCCTCCAGCTAATGCATCAGACCTGGGGTGCTGGATTCCGAAGAGCTCTTAAGCGTTAACCCCACCACCCCCCTAGCACCCCCGCTAAAGCAGCAGCAGCAGACGTCATCTGAAGACGAAGGATGACCTCTGCACGACCCCCCAAAGTGTAGCTACAAGAACCAAGGGCTCTCCTGATGGCCCATGTCCATCGAGAATGCGTGGCCTTGAAAGTGGCGTTGAACGCACCTAGTATATCTACTAAGAAAATTATTAACAAGAGAAATTATATATGAGTTAGTAAAATCAGTTCAAACCGCAATTTACGCCAACCATCAAGATGTAGAAAACTTGAAGGCCGAAATTCAAAACACATTATTCCATGCCTTTGGCAACCAGTTATCTTGTACCGAATATTTGTTTACTAATGTTGGCAATACGACAAAACTGTAGAAATGACTAGATCTGGACTGCATCACCACATTTATAGTGCAATGACCCAATTATTAACAAAAAGACATTTATTGATCGACAAGGAAACCAACAATAGAGCAGAATTGTTCATGGGCATACTAGTCAGATTTAATATGGGCAAACGGCTTAATTTAATACAAAGAGATTCTTTCCAAACAAGGCCCTTCTTATCAGGATTAAGATATAATGAAAAATTTACTTGGCATACTGAGCCATGGAAGGAAGTATTTGGAAAAAGCCCAGGGCAAGAATGAGTAAAATTTATGGATAGGGAAACAAAAAAACTAGAAAAGAAATGAGAACATTCATATGTAAGACGCAAACCTGTGAAGAAGAAAAAAACTGAAACTGATGAAACCAAGACCGACTATGGACCCAATATTGCTGAAGTATTTGTATCAGCAGACTCTTTATATGTAGAAGTCAAACATTTGTGCGAAAGACTTAAGGTATGTAATTAGTATTGCTATTCAAATCTATAGTATATAGTAAGTATATTACTGATAGATTCTCTTCCAAACTTCCAAACGAGTTCAACAGAGGAGACTAAAATATTTTATGATTTCACAGCATATTTAAAAAATTAATTTTAGTTCCAAACAATCTGCGAAAAAATTATGACATAATTTACTGCACACCTTCCAGGCATATTGAATATTTTCAATACTTCATAAATTAAAAAAAAAAATTTTGATCCTCTTCAAGTTTTATTAAAGCTTGCACCACTTTATACACCGACCACCCACAAAAACTTAATTAGATGACATCAAGTTTACTACATTTTAGTGCAAAATTTAAATCGGAGTTTTCAAACATGGCGTTGGTGACGCCATCAACTTCAAAATTACATATGGCAAGGGTGGTCATGTGGCACCTCATTTCAAAGATTTTAGAATTCTCTATCCAATGGTGGCTTGATTTTTAAATTTTATTGAGTAACTAGTTCGATTGAAAGTTATCGCGAATAAAAGATTTTATTTTTCACTTGACTATTATTTGTGATTTGGATACGAAACATGTAAACATATCAATAATACCGTAGGGAGTTACATTAGGCTGTCGTATATGCCGATTGAATGCTCTACTATTCGAGAATCTGTTCTTGCCATAATTCGGCAATAAAAGACATAAGACAAAAGACTCGTGCGACATATACCCCTCGGGCCATAGACCTTCGGGCCCTTGATGCATAAATAACTATTATACATTTAACTATTATAACATAACTATTACACATTTTACGTAATTTTCGCACAAAAATTTCATTAGTAAATATTTTTAAATGGTTAACAATTAGTGTATTACTAAGAAGTATTGAAAAGGAAGCAGCAATAAATAATACCCGTAAATAAATAAAAGCAACAAAGAAATTTGAATTGACAACTTGTATACCTATTTACTAACATAATACAGTGTTACACCTACTTCTTTGTTATTACCTTTTTATTTATTTATTTGTTTAGAGGTATTTAGTATTTATTGTTGCTTCCTTTTAAATCTTTCTTGGTAATAAAATAATTGTTATTGAAATTTAAAAACCAAGTTACTGTAAATAATTAAAAAACTTTTTAAATGAGGTATCACATGACCACCCTTGCCATTTGTAATTTTGAAGTTTATGCCACCACCACTTTGAAAACTCCGATTTCAATTTTGCACTAAAAAGTAGCACTTGATGTCATCTGATTCAGTTTCTGCCCGGTGTCTCTATCTATCTTAAAATAAACAATATTATTATAAACGGAGATTTTAATGTTAGATTTAATAAAAAAGAAGCACAGACGATTGAATTTCTTGATTTTCTAGAGATGCATGGGCTACATACAACAATAAACTTGAGTACAAGAAAACAAAATTGCCTTGACAACGTAATCACAAATATTTGGGAAAATTTCTCATCGTACGTCATTGAGACTCACCTCTCCGATCATAAGGCTGTAACTTGCAGCCTCGCAAAAAAAAATAGTGAAACAAAAAAAATAAAAATCAAACAGAGACCCATAACAGAAAAAGGCATGTTTAACTTCTACGATATAATTGAAAAATCAAACTGGGAATTCATAAGCGCATGTAATTTATCAGTAGATGCTAAATTTAAAAAATTTATTGACATTATAAAGGAGGCAATTTATGTTGCTTTCCCCGAAAAAGAAAAACTTATAGAAAACGATAATCGAAATTACAGGGTACCCTGGTTTAATCAAGAACTTCATAGTATGCGGGAAATGTTAAATTTCTTAAATATTGTTGCAAATGAAAGGCCCTCAGAAATCAATATAAATATATATAAAAATTATAAAAATAAATACAATAATAAAGTCAGACAAACCAAACTCAAATACAATGAGAACTATACCGGGTGACCACGAGATGAGGTTACACTCTATAACTTTTTTGTTATTAACCCGATTAATTTGAAATTTACAGATGAGGCATAACATCTAAATACGCAACTTTTGACACTTGGTGGCCTTATTTTTTACTTCCGATTTGACCGGAAGCGATATCAACTTTCTTATTTTAAATACAACTCTACCTGTTTTTGTAAAATTTGCAATACATTGATATGTGACACAATGACATTTCATTTCAAAATGGCCGAAAAATTAAATTTTTTTTAAAAGTTGCCCGTGAAATCAAAAGAGTAATGAATTTGACATGTTCAATTTTTAATTTGTACAAAAATTACATTTTGGCGGAAAGATATTACAAAAATAAAATAAATATTTTTCTGCAGTTTTTAAATAGTCAAAACTATTTTTTTTTTAAATACCCCTACCTGACTTCTATTGAACTTTTGCAATTGCTTGTTTCTCTTCTTTGATTTAATGCCATTAACGTACCGAATTATTCACAAAATATCAAGAAAATTAAAGGTATTATAATCTGTAAGTGTTTGGGACCTAACGTTTCCACTAAGGTTAGTGGGCTTTGGAAACAAAATGCAACATGTTGTTAACTATCAAAACAGATAAGTAAGAACTAAGTTTCACTAAGTTTGACTTGGGCAATTTTTTAAGTAAAAATAGTTAATTTAAAAGGAATTAAAATGAATTTCACCAGAAGTGAACAGGTCGATATGTTGTTAATTTTTGGCGAGTGCAGAAGAAATTCTAGGCGGGCTCAACAGCTATATGCGCAGCGTTATCGAAACCGAAGACAACCTAGTAATGCCTACTTTTTGAGAGTGGAAAAATGTTTTCTAAGGGAACCTGCAAATGAACATCGTGATGAAAGATTAATTGTGAGTGAAGAAACGGAAATAAATGTTAAGTAGATAGAACTGCATCAGTCCGTCAAATTGCTAACGAGCTGGAAATTGGTCGAGAGTCAGTAAGGAAAATTTTGAAAAAACATAAATACAGAAGTTTTAAGTACCAAATTAACCAATATCTCTATGAAAATGATCATGAACGGAGATTGAATTATTGCAATTGGTTACTCACGCATCAATTGGAAGATCGAAATTTCGTCCGTGGAATCATATTTTCGGATGAATCTAGATTCACGAATTTAGGTCTATTTAATAGACAAAATGCACGATACTGGGCCCAAGACAACCAGCGCTTATTTAGAGAGGGAAGACATCAAGTACGCTTCGGCTTTAATGTGTGGATAGGGGTTGCAGGAAATCAGTTACTACACTGCAAAATGGTACGGTGAATGTACAGCAAATTTTGCAGTAATAATTAGGGACAATTTACTGTCAGTGTTGCGTAAATTTACAGAAGTTTGAGAAAACTTCAGTTAAAGCATTTTGTAAATTTAAGAATATTTTACATTAAGAACTGTAATAATGCTTGAGAATTAAATGACATGTTGGTAAAATTAAGGAAGATTTACCAGTCGTAATCAAAATTACAGAAGCCAGGCGTATTTACCGGCAAAATTGCTGTAAAATCACAGTGCTCGGATGGTGCTCGGTTATCATCGGCTTCAATAAACCAACAACGTTTCGCCACGCTGTCGTTTCGCAATTCGTATAGACGCATAATGGCTGATGCAACAGGTGCTGTGGAGTGTTGATAATAAGTTGCCGGTTTTTGGTTTTTGTGCGTTTAAAGTGTCTCAAAGGTGAGTGAAAAACTTCAGAAAACTAGTAAGTACAAATTACGTGATACAGTGGACAATAAATTAATCATGTATAAGTGTTCTTTTTGTGGGCATTCATTTAATTTAATAAAAAAATACAATGACCACCTCTACCTACATAGGAACTGTAAAACCCCATTTAAATGTTTATATTCTGACTGCTCTCTGCAGTTCAAGACGTTTTCTGCTATTTCTACTCACGTTGTTAGAAACCATTCTAAAGAAAAAAATACCTCAACTGTGTCTAAAGATATACCTTTGTTAAGGTGCATTTTTGTTAAAGATTGTTTTGAAACGCAATGCTTTAAGGCATATAAGTCTCATATATATGACCATATAATAATAATAATAATAATAAATCCGTTTATTTATGCATGAAAAATAATATAAACATTTTTCTACATAAAAAGGTGCTGGGATCAAATTTAATTTGGTTTTCACCCAGACCAACTACACAATAACAGGTACAGTAAAATGGGTAAAATTATATAAGATATAGACACTAAATGTATAAAAAACATCAGATAAAGTCACTAACAATATATAAAAAAAAAAAAATAAAAAAATAAAAGATAAATAGTCAGCATAAGTAAATAACATAAGTTTAAAACAAATATATCAACATCTTAAATCTCTATTAGACATATAAAGGAACTAGAATACAATCTTAAAGCTTCCAGACTTTATTCTCTTAATAATATTATATTTGAAGCTAACATATGCCAAATTTTTAAGGTCATTTGGTACTTGGTTATATATCTTTGCTGCCTGATATGTGAAACTCTTTTGAAAATAGGCTGTAGAGTGGCCTGGTATGCTAAGTGTCGTTTCTCGTCCTCGAGTCATTAGTGTATGAGCTTCTGATCTTTTCTCTAGCTTCTCGTGTAAATATTCTGGAGTTTTTGATTTTATAATTTTATATATAAAACAGCAAAGGTGTACCCAACGTCTGGTTTTCATGTCCATCCAGCCAATGTCTTGAAGGTAAGGGCTAATGTGCTCCCGATAGGGTACATGTAATGCAAAACGGATGCAGGAATTTTGTACTTTTTGTAGCTTACAGGAATTTACAGCTGAGATACAGGGTCCATATACACAGTCACCATAATTTAGACGTGATAACACTAGAGAGTCACTAAGCTTCAGTTTTGCTTCCTTACTTATATAATTTTTTAGGTGGTAAAGACCTTTGAGCTTGGCATATGCAGACTGGCACATGGTAGTAACATGGTTTGTGTAAGCGAGCTTGTCGTCCATGATAAGGCCAAGATTTTTCACGCTATCATTGATTTCAATTATTTCATTATTTATTTTTAGCCTGATATCTCTGCTGATCTCTCTTTTTATTTTGTTACTTCCAAATAATATAGCATTTGTTTTTGTAGCATTAATTTTTAATCCATTTTTAGTTGTACTATCGTAGAGGTTCTTTAGATCTTTGTTTATTAAATACAAGGCTGTATCAATATCACTGATTTCAAAACTGAACATTAGTTGAATATCATCAGCATAGTAATGAATCGAACAATGTTTAACAACTTCTGCCAGGTCTATCACAAAGATATTAAACAACAATGGTCCAAGAATCGATCCTTGTGGAACTCCTGATTTGGTGATCATGTATTCTGATGTTTCTTGCCCATGGTCTGTTTTTAATTCCACACTTTGTTTGCGATCTTGTATATAATTTCTATACCACTGCCAGGCTGTATCTCGGAAACCATAATAGTATAACTTTGCTAATAGAAGGTCAAAATCAATACTGTCGAATGCTTTAGACATGTCTAGTAGAACCATTATTGTAGCTAATGAGTTATCTGTGGCTTTGATTATGTCATCATTTATCTTAAGAAGAGCTGTAGTTGTGCTATAGTTTTTTCGGAATCCTGACTGTATCGGCAACAAAACTTGATGATTTTCCAGATAATCAGTTGTCTGATTATGTACGATTTTCTCTAAAACTTTAGATCCTGGTGATAAAATACTAATCGGTCGAAGGTCTCTCACATCAGCTGTATTTTCTTTTTTGCATAAAGGGATTACTTTGGCTACCTTCCAAAGGTCAGGAACATGTCCAGTAATAAGTGAGCAGTTGATTATATGGCATAATTCATTTAGACAATATGGTAAGCATATTTTGAGCATGTCTCTTGTGATTCCATCTGCGCCTTGTGCATTGGACTTGATATTATGAACTAAATGCTTTACTACTTCCGTGCCTACCGGTGAAAATTCAAAGTTGTCTCGATCTTGCAAGAAGTTGTCGTAAAAATGCTGGCTTAAATGTTTGTCACTTTCTATATCACTTGTGCAGTTAACAAAGTATTTATTCACTTCATCAGGATCAAATTCATCTGTGGTTGCTATATCACCGGTTGAATTCATCAAGAAACCCCATCTTCTCATATTTGCCCAAAATTGCTTAGAGTTATTAATGTTCTGCAATAAGATATTTTCATGATATTTTTTCCTTTCTATTATGACTGCATTATTTACATAATTTCTCAGTTGGCAATAGTACCTTTTGTCCATAACATTTCTTGTTTTCTTGTACTTTTTGTAGGCATTTTCTCGGATTTTTATCATACATAACATATTATATGTCATCCATGGTGCATTATTTTTTCGGTTGTTATAAGGTACATTGGGGGCATAAAAGTCAATTAGAGATAATATACAGGAATTGAGATATTCAAGTTTTTCATTTACATTTTCTATTCTAAAAACCTTAAACCAATCTGTTTTTCGTGCATCCTCATCAAAAGCTGTCATGTTTATATTTTTGAAGTTTCTGTAATACCTAGTCTGGACTATATCTTCGAAATCGAAATGCAGTAGAGCATATACTGCTTCGTGGTCTGTCCGAAATGGAGAGTCTATGGTGCCAGACTCATAAACTTTCCAAATGTTGTTTATGCATATGACATCTAATAATGTTTCTGTCTCAAGTGTTATTCGCGTTGGATCATTTATGATCTGTTTCATATCTAACGTATTCAACATAGTAATAATTTCATCAGATTGCTTGGATTTCATTAACATGTTCTGATTAATATCGCCCATGCATATTACATAATCAAAGTTCATAGTTATTTCTGTAAGTGTGTCTTCGAGAGGTTCTATTGACGAATTTCCATCAGGTTTATACACAGTTCCAATGGCTATAGTATTTTTTTTATTTATTAATTTAATCCACAATTGTTCAATTCCATTTATATCCCTGGTGTATAGATCTAGTTTTTTGCATTTTAGTGACTTTTTGGTATAAACTGCTACGCCTCCTCCTCTGTGTTCCTCTCTATCGTGTCTGGTTAAAGTATAGTTTTGTATCTGAAACATTTTGCTAGATTGTTTCTTTTTCAGCCATGTTTCGGTTATCGCCAAAATATCAAATTGTTGCTTCATAAGAAACTCCTTAATTTCTATGAATTTGTTTACTATCGATCTGGCATTAACATGTCCAACTTTTAAGAATCCCTGTGTTTGTTGGAGGTCACTGCTTTTTAGTTGCTATTGCGGGCTCGATTGCGGGTTGTAGTATTCAATTTTATCGTTATAGATTTTCAACTGTCTTTGATAGCAGGGGCAATTTTTGTCAACGGCTTTATGTTTAACATCAAGATCAAAGTTTAACTGGTTGTTTGCCTTTATACAATTTGTGCAGTTTATTTCGCGAGCACGGCAGGCCTTATAATTATGTTTTCCAGCACATAAGGAGCAACATTCTTCTGATCTGCAATTATTTGCGGTGTGATTATATCCCAAGCATTTATAGCACTGTAATATGCTTAAATGATTGAAAACCTTACATCTCGACCAGCCTAGTGTGATTTTCTCTTTCTTTATTAGCTCATTATGCGTCCAGGAATCAACTTCAAGTATTAGCGAGGCATTATGATTGTTATTCTCTTGCTTCTTCAGAATTTTCAAGTGAGAATCTTCCCGTTTTTCTATCTTATTATATTTTAACAATCTATTTATTATTTCTTCTTCTGTTTCTTCTATGTCATCTTTGCTAATGTTAACTATTTTAATTTTTGGTTTTTTTAAAATAGGAATTTCCACATTATAACTTTTGCCCATTTTTTCTGTGATTTTCGTCTGAAGTAGACTTCTTTCCGTGTTATTTTCACATCCTATTACTACACCTCCTTTAGACACATTTTTAAACTTGGATATATTTACTCCTAAATCTACGGGATCAATGTTTTGTCTTATCTCATTTTTCGTAATAGTACTTTTCTGTTCTTTTACTGGTTTTATTAGTAGTACTTGCTCAGGTTGTTTAACGGCTTGGGAATAATTGCGACTGGAATTTTTGTATTTTAAATCATTCTGTTTCGTCTCTTCACTATCAAGTTTTTCCAATTTGTTCTTCATTTCTGCTATATCTTTCTTCATTTCATCCACCATATATATAAGCTGCGGAAGTTTATTTAGAAACTGGGTGCAAGTTGTACATAATAGTCTTAATGCTCTCTTTTGTAGTGGCATACATTTCGATTCTGATGAAGTTAGTTTCGAGCAATTTTTATGCATGACTTTTTTGCAACAATCACATTCATAGTATTCTTCATCTTCATTAAGAAGTATTAAGCACTGTGTACATTTATTTTCCACTTCTAACTCAACCGAATTCATATCATAATTTCAAGTAACCTCACTTTTCTGGTCTTCTATGATTTTTAACTATTTAAAACTTGAATTTATCTATGCAATTATCGATAGTACATCACAATTGCTATTGCTTATGGCCAAAAGTCTATTTGATAATTTATTCGCGAGAATTTCACCAAAATTTATGAACTTATGAAAACAAGGTCTGCTTCACACATAACCTATTTGAAGTTGATAACCTATTTGAAGTTATAAGAAAACAAGAATTTTTAATGTGCCCGTTTGCTGATATTTGCAAATATACCACTATATTTGTGAATATTTCAGCCATGCGAAGCCATTTCTTTAGAAACCATCCCCGTGAAACGTTGTTAAATAAACACACAATCGAAGTAACGTAGGTTGATGAAGATCTCGAGGAAAATCAGGATATTAAGAGTGAAATTTCGACTAACAACTCAGCGGATGTAGAGAATATGGAAATTCTTGGGTTAAGATTATTATCCAATTTGTACTTGACATTGGAAGCAAAATTTTCTATCAGTAAAGTGGCACTACAGACATTAGTGTCTTCTTTAGCTGACTTAAACAGTTTAAATGTTACTTATATACAAAGTAAGTTGGCCGAATCGGGTGTTCATGTTGACGAATGTGTGCTTAAAAAAGATATTTATTTCAATGCTAATAACGCTGAAAATGGTTTACTAAAATCTAACATTGCCAGGGAAAACTTTTATAAGAAAAATTGTAATTATATTGCACCTATTAAAGTTGAGATACAAAATAGTACTTTCAAATCTTTTTTTTATTATGTGCCATTATTGGAAACTCTTAAATTGCTTTTAAAAAACAAAAATGTTTTGGAGCAATGTTTAACCGATCATTCATCACGAAATAAAAATATTTTAAGCGACATTGTTGACGGTAGATGTGCCAAAAATAATTTTTGGATAGAAAATAAAAATGCTCTTAAAATTATTTTGTATCAAGACTCATTTGAGGTATGCAATCCTTTGGGGTCAGCGCGGAAGAAACACAAAATTACGGGAATATATATGACACTTGCAAATTTAAACCCCTGGCAACGTTCGAAAATAGATCAAATCCAACTTGTAGCTTTATGCTATGAAAAAGACTTTAAAAATTTTGGATTTTCTAAAGTTTTGAAAGTAATAATAGATGACTTAAAATATTTAGAAACAAATGGAATTGTTATTAGTGATACACTTAATTTAAAAGGATCTCTATTAGCAGTTGTAGGGGATAATCTGGGGAGCCATCAGATTGGAGGATTTGTAGAAAATTTCAACATAAATAATTATTTTTGCCGAGTGTGTTATAAAAACGACGCTTCCCTTAAAGATACAGAAAATTTTGAGTATCGCACCGCACAATCTTATGCAGATGATGTAGATTTTGCATTATCCACAGATCAAATTTATAGAGGTGTAAAATCAGATTCGGTATTAAATTCTTTAAATTTCTTTCATGTATGCAATCCAGGCCTTCCTCCATGTATTGCTCACGATTTATTTGAAGGAGTTGTACAATATGATTTGGTACTTGTATTAAATAAATTTGTGAGTGATAAAATTTTTTCGTATCAGTATATTAATGAAAATATAAAAAATGTTCAGTTCTCAAAAGGATTTAATAAAATTAATCTCCCCGAACTAAAAAAATTCGACAAATTAATCGGAACGGCTTCGCAAAACATGTATTTGTTAAGTATTCTTCCATTTGTACTTTTCAGTAAAATCCCTGATTTAGCCAACAACGAATATTGGAAAATGATCTTAACCTTAAGACGAATCTGCAACCTGACAATGAGTCTGCAAATATCTTTGGATCAAATTGCTATTTTAAAATCCCTAATAGAAGAGTACTTAGAATATAGGGTGAAGCTTTTTGAAAATATTGCAATAAAACCAAAACATCATTACCTCTCGCATTATGCTTTCCTTACCTTAAACTTCGGACCTCTTAGGCACCTTTGGACGTTAAGGTTTGAGTCAAAACATAGTTACTTCAAGAACTGTGTTAGACACTCTCCAAACTTTAAAAATTTACTATATTCCTTAACCAAAAAGCATCAGCTTCTGCAGTGTTTAAATGACTTACAGGGAAGCATGTTTAACGAAAAGGTAATAGCAAAGGATGCAAAAATTTACATGAACCCTTTGTTAGGCGACGAATCTATAAGGTATGAATCGAATGAAATTAACTACAGAGGCATTACATACAGTGTAGGTATGTTCGTATGTGCTGATAAAAATGGATACAATATATTAGGTGTATGCAAAATTCAGTTGATTATATTGGATAAAACTTTAGATAAAATAAGTTTTCTTGGTGAAAAAATTCATATTATTTATGATCCCACATCAGGACTATATAATACTTGCTCTGAATTAGAAACAAATTTTTCTATTGATTATGATAACCTTTTAAATGTTGAGCCATTAATACACTCGAGAATCAATAATCAAGATCTTTTTTATTTTAAATCAGCGGCAATAGAATTGTATTAGTAACCATCAATATGTCTGTTTTATTTTTGAAAATTTGAATAATACTTCAGTAAAAAGTATCTATAGTGGCATAATTGGGAGGTGTCGTAATTAAGAGGGCTGGATTTTTCCAGTTTTCTTGCAAACCCAGAAATTTTCTTTCATTTGAAGCTAAGCTATCACATACACCATGCAACCAGCACTATAGGAATGAGTAAACTGGATGTTATTTCAAGAGCAATTGACATTATTGGGAGTAGAAAGATATCTATTATTAGAGCAGGTTTTTCACTACAGAAAAAAATGTGTTGCAGTTTTGACGTAACGCACCTTGACTATTTTTAATTTGAAAAATGTTCATAATAATTTCCTATTTTTCAGTTCTGCTCAAATCATGGTATTCATTTTCAAAGTGTGGTCTTGTAAAAGGGACAAAAAATGTTTTGTCGTTGTCAAGGAAGAGGAAAAAATTGTGGAACATCTAATTCTAAAATGTGAGGATACAAGTACATTTTTTTAAATAACATGCTTAAATTGGATTTAAAGTAACTTCCTCTCGGGCAAATACCCCGACATGCATTGCATTCAAGAACAATTCCGTGCTACTTTGTGTTTAACATCGATAAATAATTGAAAGACGAAACCATAGTCTGATGTTTCTGGATGCGTTTGGGTCAAGTTAACATAAACTAAAACTGGACATGGGATTTTAGTTTAAGGTTTCGTCTTTCTCACTATAAAATACCTATGTACCTGTTTATTAAAATGTATGTTTCTTGCTTCTTTCAGCATCGGAAAAACTAAACCTTAATGGAAGCACCATAGTTCTGGAAAGTGATGGTACAGAAATAAATGAAGACGAAGTTTTAATAGAATTTAAAAAAGATGTATTGATTCTTCTTGAACCAAATGAGAAATGGTTACCTTCTGACGAATGTGGTTCGTTAACTAGTGGGTCTACAATAACCATCTCTAATAGTGATATGGATTTCGACAGCTTGATTCACAATACTGAGCCGAAACAACCAGATGATGTTGACAATAATGCAATTCCACCGGTAGAAGAACTTCCATCACTATCACAAAACTATATAATCGTCGAAGTTCCTCCTGCGAAGGACTTAGGAAGTGAACCTGTTAATAATAATATCACTGAATACACATGGGAACAATTTCAAATTCCGTGGTCAAAAATTCCAAATTTCATGCTTGCACAGTGTGAAAATGGCAAGGCAGACAGAACAATAAGACGGGAAATTGTACATACTGTCGTTAATGAAATGCGTGATATTAAAACTTCCATTCCAAATATAGGTTTTAAAGCTGCTGCGAAAAAAATGGCAGACAAATATCCAAAGGTATTTTTAGATACGGACGAAGGAGGTGAAGTCTTGGGAAGTGGCATTTCTACTGTCGTTAGTCAATTACAAGACAGAAATTGGTATTTAAATAGGACACACAAAGAACCTGGTGAATTTTTAAAAGAAAAAATTCCTGCCAAAAGACTAAAAGAATTCAATAATCGCAAAGCTGGTTGTTCAGATGCTAATTGGAAACCACAATCGCAGCAAGATGTTACCGCTTCGAAAACTTTAATTAATAGTATAAGTCATGACCATCCTAAATTTTTTGACTTATTAGAAGAAACTTATGCTTCACAAAGAGAATTTATAGCAAATGTCACTCCTCCGACAATTACAGAAATCAGAAGTGAGTGGCCTGTGCTTTTCATCAAGGAAGCTATTTTGTGGCATTTTAAAAAACTGACACAGAAAGATTTACCGCAGAATGATAATAAATATATGAAAATTGTTGCTTACGGAAAACAAAAACAGATAACATCTGTTGCAGAAACAGATGATCTTGTACTGCAGGCACTAAAAGTATTAGCAAAATATTTTAAAGAAGATATCACCTCATATTTTTATCAGTTTAAGGTAAGACGTGTGTTTTATAGTACTTAGTTTACTTTTACTATAGTACTTAGTTACTTTTTTAACTTGTATAACGAAAAAAAAACCTTTTGGCAAACGACCAAACAAATTAAATTTCTTAATTTTTTCATTTTCATACAAATATATATAATATTTCTTTGACTAGTACATTTATTATCATACAATTATTTAAATCAGAAAAAATATGACTAAATTCATAAACATAACATTTTTTTAATTAAATAAGAATCGTCTGGTATATTATTTAAATATGTATAGTGTCATCGCAATTTCATACAAAAATCATTTTGCTTTGATAATGTTTGAAATGTGGTTTTCTGTGCAATACGAAAAGGATAACAAGACCTATATTGTTTTTATTTTATTTTGCAGAATACGAGTCCCGATGAACATGAAATTATGTGGGATCGTGTAAAAGTTTTAGAACCTGTCATAATGGAATTTGGTAAGTTCAAATGACTCATTTTCTCTTTTTCTAAACTTTATTTTAAATTTTTGCTTAGATCCAATAAGAATGCAAAATTTCAAAAATATTGAAAATTATGGGAACTTTTAAAATAGCGTACCCAAAAAAATTGTTACAAAAAGAAACTTAATTTCCTTGTATATTTTTTTGCTTCACTCTGTGCATGAACTGTGTTTCTTATAAAGGTTTTAATTAGCTTTAATTTATGTTATTACGTCATGTTCGAAAATTATATATATAAAATTTTTTTTAGAGTTGAACGAGGAAAAATTATATTACGTAGCGGTAGAGAAAGAAGTCGTAGACACTAAAGGATATTCTACATTTACCGAAGCTTTCCAGGTTTGCTTCGCACTCTTTTTTAATTTTGGAGTTAAATTTCCAAAAGAAGTCAGCACTACTTTGGAAATGATCCAACGCTATATCATGAATGATCATCCTGATATGGGCACAAAATCCAGAAAGGTCGATGCTTCGAAAAAAAGAGTTATAACTTTAATAACAAAATTAAAACATGTGTCACAGTGAACGTTTCTAACTTGTACCTATAGCCAGTGATAAATAGTGTAAGTACATAACTACCTTTTTTTTATTTTTAAAGTTACAAAACAATGTGATAATGCGTTTATTTTATAGACATTTTACTAATATTGCAGAATTTGGCATTTTATCAAAGAGAGTTTTTTTATTGTCTTGATTTAAAAACAGACATAAAGTTACTTTAATAGTAGTATACAGTTTTCAGTTGAGGTTAAAAATGTTTTCCTTGCCTCTTGTTTTTTAAATATATCCTAAGTTGATTTCTATATAAAATAGGATTTTTGTACTCATGATTTTGTGGAAGTTCCTAAATGTGTTAAATAGTTATTTGAGAGTTTTGTTTAGTAATACTTTATGAAAAATAGTTTTAGGAAAAATGAGATACCTACCTACATTTTAGTTTCTGATTTTTGAAGTCTGATTTTTTGTACCTATACGTGTTTAATTTTTAATAAATATTTTCTATTTTAATATCAAACTAAGCCGTTTTATTTTTTGTAAGCCACTAGCAACTTTTCATAGGTATATATTAAGTATATATATTTTTTAAGAAGCTTATTCTTATGCACCGTTATCTTCCCAGTTTTTATGTTTCCTATATAATAATCAAGTGATTCTACGAATATAAGTATTTGCCGCACAGTGTACGTTGTTTATGTTTAAATAGTTATTTATGATAGGTACAAGTGTTAAAAGTGACATTTTATTTTGTGAGTGGGGAATATTGCGGAACGAGCGTAGCGAGTTGAGCAACCACACGAGCAAAATAAAATCACTTTTAACAAGTGTATCATACAATATTTTTTGTAAAACTGTTATTAAAAAAAAAAAAAATTATGCCGGGTGCAGGGTTTGAACTCCCGATCTATGGTGTACGAATCGGACGCCTTAGCCACCTTCTTGTTTTCAGCTGCATCTGACAATAAAATATTTATATCGAGTCAGGAACTAAATAAAGGGTAACTAAGTAAAAACGATAAGTTGTCAATTGTTAAACAGTTTTAAAACTTGTGCAAAAAATATTTTTCACACTAGTGTTAAAACTATTTTTGACACGTAATATTATAAATGTCAGTTTTTACTTCATTTATCAATGAATTCAAAATGTCAGTTTTAATGACAGTTACAAAAAAGCATTTTTGTGAAAAATAGTTCAGTGAAACGCAAATATTTTTAAGACAATTTTATTTGCATTCAGGATTTGTATATACTCAAGTTATTAGATACCATTGAACTTATTAACGTAATGAAATAAAAGACATACATGACTTTAAACCCGCTATGGTTTCTATGGTAATTGTTGTCTAAATAAGATAAAAAAATTAGGACAAAGAATTTATTATGAATTTAGGAAAGTACCTATATACATGTATCTGTGTATGTATGTACATGTATTTATGGGACCGTTTCATCATGAATTCCCGGTATTTTTAAGATCCTCTATATTTTTTTCTGTGACATAAAATTTGAACTATTTTCTTTGTCTTGAAAATTTCATCTCATTTAGAAAAATGTAGAAATTATGGCGACTAAAAAACATTTTTTGCCCAGATTATTGTATGTTTAGTGTACGTTTCCACTGCACACTATGCGATGCGATGCTATGAAAATAAACATTCAAGTAATATGTTTGTTTTAATAGCATCGCATCGTATATAGAATGCACTGGGAACGTACACTTTTAGGGTATAAAAGCTACATTCTTAGTAGTAAAATAATACGACAAAATTTATCATAAATATACAGGATTTTTACAGAAGTGGTGAAAATCAGACCAATTTTTATAACAAATTAGAAGGAAAATTTCGTTACAATTAAAGCAGAACTACAGTAATTTTATGGAGTCTAGTAAATTTACTACAAATATTCTTGTAATTATTACTTCAAGATTACGTACGTTTCACTTAAAGCTTTGCTGTAATATTACAGAAGTATCACAGCAATTTTTGTAACAAATTAAAGGTAAGTTTTCGGTATTATTAAATCAAATCTACAGTAATTTTACGTTCTAATATAAATTTACAACAATTATGCCTGTATTTTTACTCTATGATTACGTACATTTTAATAGATATTTTGCTGTAATATTACAAAATTTAAATCTCAGAATTTTTACAGGCGCTAGGTAAATTTATACTTCAACAGTAAATTTACCACAATAAATGCTGGCCAAATATGACCGAAAATAATTGCTGTAAAATTACGATATTTGTATTTACAGTGTACCCCCTATAATTTTTGAAGGCACTTTAACTGGCGACCGGTATCTACAATTGCTAACTAAGGAAGTCGATGAGTATCTTAATGGGTTACCGGATGACCTGCGAAATCGCCTCTATTTTCAGCAGGATGGGTCACCCCCTCATAATGCCCGAGTAATGGTAAATCACCTAAATGAGAGATTTGGAAACCAGTGGCTGGGAACAAATGGTCCCGTTAGATGGCCAGCAAGGTCCCCAGATCTGACGCCTCTAGATTTTTTTATTTGGGGACACCTGAAAAATAACGTTTACGCTACACCACCAACAACTAGAGAAGATTTGGAGGCAAGAGTGAGGCAGGCTATAAACAATTTGACTAGACAACAATTAGACAATGGAGTACGAGAAATTATTGAAAGGACAACTTTATGTAGAAATCTCAATGGGCAGCATTTTGAACACTTACTGTAACGTACATACATTTGCTGTTGTAATAATAATGAAGTTCTAAAAAGTAAAAATTTCTCCTAATATTTATTTTATTTTTCTAATATCTTTCCGCCAAAACGAAATTTTTGTACAAACTAAAAATTAAACATGTTAAATTCATTACTCTTTTGATTTCACGGCCAAATTATGAAAAAAATTAATTGTCAATATCTTTTAATTGACATTTTAATATTTTTGAAAAAATTTAGTATTTCGGCCATTTTGAAATGAAATGTCACTATGTGACATATCAATGTATTTCAAATTTTACAACGAATACGATACATTACAAAAACAGGTAGAGTTGTATTTAAAATAAGAAAGTTGATATCGCTTCCGGCCAAATCGGAAGTAAAAAATAAGGCCAAGTATCAAAAGTTGCGCATTTAGATGTTATGCCTTACCTGTAAATTTCAAATAAATCGGTTTAATAACAAAAAAGTTATGGAGTGTAACCTCATCTGGTGGTCACCCGGTATAAAAAAATTCCTCCAACAAAGCAAAAACTGCCTGGGAAATCATAAATAAAAATCGTAGTAAAAATAACGTCACTCCCACAGATCCTCAAATACCGAGTGCCTCTACATTTAACGAATATTTCTAAAGTGCGTGACGTAATAGATGGTTTTAAGAAAAGCCCAGCAAAGATAAGTATATATGATATTAGTGCTGACCTCATCAAGACAATAAAACACTTAATCGTAATCCCATTAACTGCTGATCAATTTGAGTATAAAAGAACGTATCTACCCAAGTTGCTTAAAAATGTCAAAGGTAATACCCATTTTCAAAAAAGGAGACAAAGATAAGGCAGAAAACTATCGGCCCATATCCCTTGTCCCAATTATCTCTAAGATTTACGAAAAAATTTTAAAGAATATGCTTTGTGAACACTTTGAGGAAAATGATCTGTTTTCCGCTGCCCAGTTTGGGTTTCGAAGTAACAAGTCGACCACGCAGGCAATAATTAAATTAATATCTATATTAAGTGATGGATTTTAACGAAATATTATACTGGGATGTACTACGTACGATCTAACAAAAGCTTTTGACTGTGTGTCACACAGTATCCTAATAGACAAATTAAGAATGTATGGTATAAATAGCTGTTTCTTAAAATTTGTTTTGTCTTAACGGATCGAAAGCAGTCGACATATTTCAACAATATCTACTCCAGTACAACTTATGTGAAGCATGGAGTCGGCCCCTTACTATTTTTAGCGTACATAAATGACTTACCTTCATGTATATCAAATGGCGATAATCTACTCTTTGCAGATGATACTGACAACGCCTTAGGGGTACGAGATTTGAAAATGTTTGGAAAAATTCCCCGAAGGTGCCTGGATACTGGCTGGGGTTAGTTAAGTGACCACCACAAATTTGTAAATAAAAAAAAAGTTGTTGGGCGCCAGTGGCAGCGTGTTAACTAGATCTCGATCCCTGGTCGTACTTGATGTGATTGCTCTCAGGGTGTGTTGCTTTAATCAACAAAGAAGTTATAGTACTTGCACTTACCTTATGATGAAGGTCTAGGATGAACTTAAAAGATAGTAGCACTGGCACTTGAGCTTTAAATGAATAGCAACCGGTGTAACCGGAAGGGTTCACCATTAATGACTGGACTAGTAAAAAATATTGGAATAAATTCCTAGCTCTGTTTAATGTTAGTATATTTGGCCTTGACCACCTGAAAGTTGGACGGGTTACTTCAGTTACACATCACATCAACATAAACAGTTTAATACAACAAGTCACTAACAATATAAAATAAATGCTCTATGATTCTATAAGTAGCCAATGTAATAGTATCAGTCGATCGCGATACAGTTTATGCCAGGCGGCAATGTCAATGTTCTAGTTCAATAGCCAATAAATAGTTCTCTTACCCTCTTGGAGTAAGGTTACGTCTCGCTTTGATAATCCTGAGCATTACAGAAGACTCACTAGGGTTTAACACGACATAAGTATTGGTTTAAAGAAGCACGCACTAGATACACAGAAGTATTTGTTGAAAGTTCAAAAAAAATCCTCGGCAGCGGACACACACGTCCAATACGAGTATTTGTTAAAAAAAATTCTGACTACGGACACACACAAGCTAAACTACGCCGACGCTTACTGGTGACGAGTTTGTAAGAAGCACTTCACAGCGAACACACACGCACAAGGTTAGCACTCGCGTTGGTTATTACACGTATGAGTTGTATTTGATTAAGATTAGAAACACTTCACAGCAGACACACACGCACAAGGTAGGCACTCGCGATGGATGACACACGTATGAGGTTTCGGAACTACTACGCCGACGCTTACTGGTGACGAGTTAGTTTCTGGAGAAGAACCGACGTTGATGTTATGAATGCTCGGCGGGAACTCAATATTCCCAAAATTTGGTTTTTCTTTTATAGTAAAAATCAGAACGAAATTTTGTTCTAGAAGATTTAAACGTAAACAATTTCAAAAAGGCCCCTGTCAAGTGACAAAAATTAAATAAAATTTTTCTTAAAATCCCTATAACTGAAGTCTTCTGTACTTTTGGTTTAAATTTTTTGTATGGGGGTCTAGTACACCCCCCCACCATGATGTGGCTGTATTAATTTAATTCTCAGTGGGCACATAACACCCCCCCACCGAGATTGGCTTTTGGCGATGGCGTTTGCTATCCTTGGCTGTTGGATAGAAATCGATGAGCTTAACAGTACAGTTAACTTAAAACTGTAGTAGGAGGTTTATTTTGATTTTATTTTACATTAATGTCGTGCCGTACTGACAGTGCACATTCCATATTTTATAATAAACTAATACCGTTTTATTAGATAATTTTTACGTGGTAATTATTTAGCTCATGTTATAAATCTAGAGCAAATACAAGACGGTTTTTTCATGTTACGAATTAACACTCAGTAACAAATATAGGTACTGAATCATGGAGGTACAGGGTAAGCCCCGTAAAAGGTCCACTCCATTTATTTAGGTAATTGAATATATGTTTGGTTTTCGGGATTCTATTCTACATGATTTTTAACACATCTATATTTGCTACTAAGTATTAATAATAATGCTAAATGTTTTGTATTCAAAATAAAAGGATACAAAAATCAAATGGTTAATCAATTTAATAAACATCAAATTAATAATCTCGTACACCTGAGGATGGTTATTAAGTTAACCATTATCACCTAATAACTACTAAATATATTTGTGGGAATATCCTCTGGTATGCTACAGAAGCTTTTTTATATGACATATAAAAAGTTTTGGTGGTAATTAAATCTATCTTCAGAGAGCTTTATGGTGTTTTCTATTTCCATCATCTTGAGTAGATAACTTAGTATGTTCAATCAGCATGTCATCTTCGAGACACCCGGTACATTCTGATATTTGGATTTCTTTGTGTTTATAATGCTGGGCAATTTCTTAAACCTTTAGCGTTATAAAAATAAACATTTGATTTTGTTATGTGACTCAAACGCCTAATGTATATTATCTCCAATGTTAAAAATTTTTGATGACCTATCAATTTTAAAAAAGTAGGTAGGGTTATTTCAGAGAGGTAGTTCAGAGAGTCTTCATTTTACATTTTAAATTTTATAGAGTGCTTTATTGGTAACATGGAAATGAATCGTAAGTTTTTTGTTTTTTATTTTTAGACTTATATTATGGTATAAAATAAAGCTTAATTGTTTTTACTATAGTAAATTTTAGTGAATTATTTCCGATTTCATGCAAAAGAAATTATACCTCAAACTAATAAAAAAATACTTTTTTCAGATCTGACCGAGATAGTGGCAGATTTAGTATGGCCATATTTGCCTCAAACAATTGTAAGTTGAAGACGTGCTTTTTATTTTCGTATTACCTAATTCCTATTTCACAATTTTAGAATGATTTAGTTGTACTATTTGAGACGCCCCCGCCCGACGCCTCCCTGTTTAGAGAGTTGGTAGTGGCACCTGGGGGTGATCGGTGGCTGGTCCACATCACGATTGAGGACCACCCCTATATTTTAGTGCCCTGGGCCACGATATGGCTCCGTCAGGTGGAATGGTATGTAAACATATTGTTTTGTATATTGTAGCTACATATAATTTTTTGTTTCTTTTTATGTTCCATTTTATGGCTGCGAAATCATCTGATTGAAATGAAATATTATATCACCTATGCATTCTTTCTCCAGAAATAAAAGAATTCTATTTTTATTTGATGTGTTTTTATTTCAATATGTGTTTTTAATATATGTGAGTGAATATATAATAATAACCTTTCTACATAATAAGATATTTTAAGGTAAGTAAGTAATATATATGATTCTTATTCATTTAAAATTCTAAGTACATAAACAAGATAATTATTTAAATCATATAAAGCATTTAAGAATTTAGCTTTACCGATTAAAATTAATTTTTCTAAAATACATTCAAGACACTAAAATGAACTTTTTCTTATTTAACGTAAACTCTGCTTTGCGATCGATTTAAAAAACATTATCATACATGAGAACATTAGATTATCTATTTGTATTTTGTGGTTAAAAAACACTCTGTTCTATTTAAAATGAAAATGTACTGTTTCTTTATAATAATAAGATAACCAAGTAATTATTTAATTACCCTTAGACTATTGTTATTATGAGAAGATGTCAGACAATTAAAAATATGTATAAATACCTTTATGCATACCCCTTCATTTTAAAAACAATGAATATTTAACGAGATATATATATATTTTTTTTAAAGTTATTCACTATCGCTATATATTTGGATTGTTTTATTTTTCATAGTCAGATCGGCTGGAGCGTTTAAATTCTGAATGTTGCAGTTTTGTATAGAATAATAATTCATTAATAACATATAAATTAAAACCTAATGCTTTTCTCTATCGCGCTAAGCTCTGAATGGTTTTCGCACACGTCTTTAGTGGATATCCAATTAAAATCCTAAGAGATTATTTAAGAAGTTATTTGTAAGATCTATTGCGCATCCTTTAGTAATTGTTTTTTAATTAATTTTCGTAATAGCTCAATTAAGTTATGACATCAGAATATATTAACTTCACTTGACGTAAGGAACTACTAAATATAATTTTATATTGCATTATAGATAGCTGGTCTGGTACTTCAAATTTAATTGAACGGTGCTACCTCCGTATACAAACGTGATCGCACAAATATTCAGTTTAAAATATAAAGGAATAAACATATACCTATATATCTCTGTCTTACCAATTGAGGTTGATTAAATAATTAAAATAACTACTCAATTTGTCTTACAAGTCGTGAAGTCCATATCTAAACGGGTGTAGAATGTTTATTTTATAGGGATGATGTAATGATGCCACCAAATCTCGATGACTTCGAGAACGAAAAGCCCCCGCAAGCTATAATATGATTGATTCATTGACAATAACCTGACCTAGTTATGCGTGTAATAAATACGTCTTGATTTCATCTGGTTTTAAAAACGTTAATTTCGAACTTCATTAAATAATAACTTAAACAATAATGTATTTATTATACTATGTGTGCATTATCGCTCTAAAATTTCAAGTTCAAATCGAATTCTAACTAAAAAAAGCATTTATTTTTTAATTTAATTAACCTAAATATATTAGCTGATAATAAATGACGCATTCAAACTGAGTGAAGGTGATGTTTATATTAACATTCCCAGAAGTCGGGTTTGTTTACTTAATCCACACGTGTGTCTCAGGATACCTAAATAGCGGCATTGATTTTTTTCTCTACCATAGGCGTACTCTAGCAAAATTAATATAATTATACCCCCTTTTCAAGCTGGTACGCCTATGCTCTCTTCGTATACAATACTCTTTGCTCAGGAGTACCAACTTAGAAACTAAAAAAAGCTTCTGGAGACGGCGTTCTTCAGACCTAACGCAAGAGGTTCCAGGGCCAGGGACCAGGGTGCAGGATGCAGGATGCGTTAGTGCATTGCACCTCTTGCGTTAGGTCTGAAGAAACGTCATCCTCCAGCTAATGCATCAGACCTGGGGTGCTGGATTCCGAAGAGCTCTTAAGCGTTAACCCCACCACCCCCCTAGCACCCCCGCTAAAGCAGCAGCAGCAGACGTCATCTGAAGACGAAGGATGACCTCTGCACGACCCCCCAAAGTGTAGCTACAAGAACCAAGGGCTCTCCTGATGGCCCATGTCCATCGAGAATGCGTGGCCTTGAAAGTGGCGTTGAACGCACCTAGTATATCTACTAAGAAAATTATTAACAAGAGAAATTATATATGAGTTAGTAAAATCAGTTCAAACCGCAATTTACGCCAACCATCAAGATGTAGAAAACTTGAAGGCCGAAATTCAAAACACATTATTCCATGCCTTTGGCAACCAGTTATCTTGTACCGAATATTTGTTTACTAATGTTGGCAATACGACAAAACTGTAGAAATGACTAGATCTGGACTGCATCACCACATTTATAGTGCAATGACCCAATTATTAACAAAAAGACATTTATTGATCGACAAGGAAACCAACAATAGAGCAGAATTGTTCATGGGCATACTAGTCAGATTTAATATGGGCAAACGGCTTAATTTAATACAAAGAGATTCTTTCCAAACAAGGCCCTTCTTATCAGGATTAAGATATAATGAAAAATTTACTTGGCATACTGAGCCATGGAAGGAAGTATTTGGAAAAAGCCCAGGGCAAGAATGAGTAAAATTTATGGATAGGGAAACAAAAAAACTAGAAAAGAAATGAGAACATTCATATGTAAGACGCAAACCTGTGAAGAAGAAAAAAACTGAAACTGATGAAACCAAGACCGACTATGGACCCAATATTGCTGAAGTATTTGTATCAGCAGACTCTTTATATGTAGAAGTCAAACATTTGTGCGAAAGACTTAAGGTATGTAATTAGTATTGCTATTCAAATCTATAGTATATAGTAAGTATATTACTGATAGATTCTCTTCCAAACTTCCAAACGAGTTCAACAGAGGAGACTAAAATATTTTATGATTTCACAGCATATTTAAAAAATTAATTTTAGTTCCAAACAATCTGCGAAAAAATTATGACATAATTTACTGCACACCTTCCAGGCATATTGAATATTTTCAATACTTCATAAATTAAAAAAAAAAATTTTGATCCTCTTCAAGTTTTATTAAAGCTTGCACCACTTTATACACCGACCACCCACAAAAACTTAATTAGATGACATCAAGTTTACTACATTTTAGTGCAAAATTTAAATCGGAGTTTTCAAACATGGCGTTGGTGACGCCATCAACTTCAAAATTACATATGGCAAGGGTGGTCATGTGGCACCTCATTTCAAAGATTTTAGAATTCTCTATCCAATGGTGGCTTGATTTTTAAATTTTATTGAGTAACTAGTTCGATTGAAAGTTATCGCGAATAAAAGATTTTATTTTTCACTTGACTATTATTTGTGATTTGGATACGAAACATGTAAACATATCAATAATACCGTAGGGAGTTACATTAGGCTGTCGTATATGCCGATTGAATGCTCTACTATTCGAGAATCTGTTCTTGCCATAATTCGGCAATAAAAGACATAAGACAAAAGACTCGTGCGACATATACCCCTCGGGCCATAGACCTTCGGGCCCTTGATGCATAAATAACTATTATACATTTAACTATTATAACATAACTATTACACATTTTACGTAATTTTCGCACAAAAATTTCATTAGTAAATATTTTTAAATGGTTAACAATTAGTGTATTACTAAGAAGTATTGAAAAGGAAGCAGCAATAAATAATACCCGTAAATAAATAAAAGCAACAAAGAAATTTGAATTGACAACTTGTATACCTATTTACTAACATAATACAGTGTTACACCTACTTCTTTGTTATTACCTTTTTATTTATTTATTTGTTTAGAGGTATTTAGTATTTATTGTTGCTTCCTTTTAAATCTTTCTTGGTAATAAAATAATTGTTATTGAAATTTAAAAACCAAGTTACTGTAAATAATTAAAAAACTTTTTAAATGAGGTATCACATGACCACCCTTGCCATTTGTAATTTTGAAGTTTATGCCACCACCACTTTGAAAACTCCGATTTCAATTTTGCACTAAAAAGTAGCACTTGATGTCATCTGATTCAGTTTCTGCCCGGTGTCTCTATCTATCTTAAAATAAACAATATTATTATAAACGGAGATTTTAATGTTAGATTTAATAAAAAAGAAGCACAGACGATTGAATTTCTTGATTTTCTAGAGATGCATGGGCTACATACAACAATAAACTTGAGTACAAGAAAACAAAATTGCCTTGACAACGTAATCACAAATATTTGGGAAAATTTCTCATCGTACGTCATTGAGACTCACCTCTCCGATCATAAGGCTGTAACTTGCAGCCTCGCAAAAAAAAATAGTGAAACAAAAAAAATAAAAATCAAACAGAGACCCATAACAGAAAAAGGCATGTTTAACTTCTACGATATAATTGAAAAATCAAACTGGGAATTCATAAGCGCATGTAATTTATCAGTAGATGCTAAATTTAAAAAATTTATTGACATTATAAAGGAGGCAATTTATGTTGCTTTCCCCGAAAAAGAAAAACTTATAGAAAACGATAATCGAAATTACAGGGTACCCTGGTTTAATCAAGAACTTCATAGTATGCGGGAAATGTTAAATTTCTTAAATATTGTTGCAAATGAAAGGCCCTCAGAAATCAATATAAATATATATAAAAATTATAAAAATAAATACAATAATAAAGTCAGACAAACCAAACTCAAATACAATGAGAACTATACCGGGTGACCACGAGATGAGGTTACACTCTATAACTTTTTTGTTATTAACCCGATTAATTTGAAATTTACAGATGAGGCATAACATCTAAATACGCAACTTTTGACACTTGGTGGCCTTATTTTTTACTTCCGATTTGACCGGAAGCGATATCAACTTTCTTATTTTAAATACAACTCTACCTGTTTTTGTAAAATTTGCAATACATTGATATGTGACACAATGACATTTCATTTCAAAATGGCCGAAAAATTAAATTTTTTTTAAAAGTTGCCCGTGAAATCAAAAGAGTAATGAATTTGACATGTTCAATTTTTAATTTGTACAAAAATTACATTTTGGCGGAAAGATATTACAAAAATAAAATAAATATTTTTCTGCAGTTTTTAAATAGTCAAAACTATTTTTTTTTTAAATACCCCTACCTGACTTCTATTGAACTTTTGCAATTGCTTGTTTCTCTTCTTTGATTTAATGCCATTAACGTACCGAATTATTCACAAAATATCAAGAAAATTAAAGGTATTATAATCTGTAAGTGTTTGGGACCTAACGTTTCCACTAAGGTTAGTGGGCTTTGGAAACAAAATGCAACATGTTGTTAACTATCAAAACAGATAAGTAAGAACTAAGTTTCACTAAGTTTGACTTGGGCAATTTTTTAAGTAAAAATAGTTAATTTAAAAGGAATTAAAATGAATTTCACCAGAAGTGAACAGGTCGATATGTTGTTAATTTTTGGCGAGTGCAGAAGAAATTCTAGGCGGGCTCAACAGCTATATGCGCAGCGTTATCGAAACCGAAGACAACCTAGTAATGCCTACTTTTTGAGAGTGGAAAAATGTTTTCTAAGGGAACCTGCAAATGAACATCGTGATGAAAGATTAATTGTGAGTGAAGAAACGGAAATAAATGTTAAGTAGATAGAACTGCATCAGTCCGTCAAATTGCTAACGAGCTGGAAATTGGTCGAGAGTCAGTAAGGAAAATTTTGAAAAAACATAAATACAGAAGTTTTAAGTACCAAATTAACCAATATCTCTATGAAAATGATCATGAACGGAGATTGAATTATTGCAATTGGTTACTCACGCATCAATTGGAAGATCGAAATTTCGTCCGTGGAATCATATTTTCGGATGAATCTAGATTCACGAATTTAGGTCTATTTAATAGACAAAATGCACGATACTGGGCCCAAGACAACCAGCGCTTATTTAGAGAGGGAAGACATCAAGTACGCTTCGGCTTTAATGTGTGGATAGGGGTTGCAGGAAATCAGTTACTACACTGCAAAATGGTACGGTGAATGTACAGCAAATTTTGCAGTAATAATTAGGGACAATTTACTGTCAGTGTTGCGTAAATTTACAGAAGTTTGAGAAAACTTCAGTTAAAGCATTTTGTAAATTTAAGAATATTTTACATTAAGAACTGTAATAATGCTTGAGAATTAAATGACATGTTGGTAAAATTAAGGAAGATTTACCAGTCGTAATCAAAATTACAGAAGCCAGGCGTATTTACCGGCAAAATTGCTGTAAAATCACAGTGCTCGGATGGTGCTCGGTTATCATCGGCTTCAATAAACCAACAACGTTTCGCCACGCTGTCGTTTCGCAATTCGTATAGACGCATAATGGCTGATGGATAGAAATCGATGAGCTTAAAAAGTAATATATAAGAAACTTAAGATTAGCTTATTCTAGGTCGGATCTAAAAAATTTTAAACCCTACTAAATATATGAACTAACTATTTAATGATTATATAAGAATGTCAGCCCTACTAAATATGAGAACTCGCGGTTATTTCATTTGGACATTAGCGTAACCGACATTATATGGGGACTATTCGGAGTCCGATGATTTGATGACAATCCTAGTACGTCGTTTTCGCCGAATAGGCATTCGTGCTGGAACTGACATCTGTTGCTGACTAGTTGCCGACAAACCAGGCTTAAGCGATTGGCTTTCGGATTGTGGCTGACTAGGTGCCGACGAACCAGACATATGTGTTTGACTCTCGGATTGTGGCTGACTAGGTGCCGACGAACCAGACTTAAGTGTTTGGCTCGCGGATTGTGGTTGAGGACGACATCGTGCTACTTCCCTTAGTAGTGGAGGTAATAACTCTGTAATGAATTATAAATTCATTACTAAAATATCCGTTTAACCAGAGCTGCTAAGCATAGACAGCCACAAAATTGAAGTCACCGCGTCAATGCAGAGTGTAATAAATTCGAAATTAGTTATTGAAATCTCCGCTTAACGGACGTTCTCATGCGTAGGCAAATACCGAGCCATACGTCACGCGAACCAGGGTCATATTTTGGTATAAATACCAAGCCGAAAACTGCTAATGTATTCAGTATTTCACTGACAGTCACCTACAGCGAGCTGAGCTGGGTGATAGGGGGTCTTAAGCGTGCTGAGCTTGACCACGGTTAGTAGAATATCGAATCCAACGACGTAGCCGCCCGGCCGAATGTCTATTGTTGCCTTGGGGTTTGTAGCGTGCTGAGCTAGACCTCCTGGTGTACGGTAGTCAGTCGACCTGTCTGTTCCGCCGCCCCGACGTCCGTCGGTCTGTTTGTTGACCGTAGGGCTTCAGCGTGTTGAGCTGGTCCTGCCGTTAGTAAATAGTTACCGAAGCGTCCGCCGTCACCGTCGGTCTATTTGACGACTGTAGGCCTTCAGCGTGTTGAGCTGGTCCTGCCGTTATTAAATAGGTACCGAACCGCCGTCGTCTCTCCGTCGGTCTATTTGTTGACTGTAGGCCTTCAGCGTGTTGAGCTGGTCCTGCCGTTATTAAATAGGTACCGAACCGCCGTCGTCTCTCCGTCGGTCTATTTGTTGACTGTAGGCCTTCAGCGTGTTGAGCTGGTCCTGCCGTTATTAAATAGGTACCGTACTACACCGCAGCACGTGAAGCTGAAGCCACCGTTTATCACTCCGTTATTACACTCCGCATGTTATATAATAATATTGTATAGCTTACCGTCCCGACATTACACTCCGCCGATTATATTACGATATTATATGTATAACATATCTAGCCTGTAAAAAGATTACCTGTACCTGATACTTTCCGATACTTGACTGTTTGTTCAAGACATAAATTATTTTATGTATGAATATGTAAAGAGATTACCTGTACCTGATATATTCCGATACTTGACTATTTGTGTGAAGAAATAAACTGTTTCATTTATACTGTGGACTTTCTATTTATTACTAATACATGAAACCTGGATAACTTCTCCAAACCAGCTACCCGTAAGCAAAAGACGTTACCTGTTTTAACGCCCAAACAGTCACATGGTTTGGCGTTAGAAAAGACGTTACATATTTTGGCGCCCGAGCAGAATTTTAAGGATAGATTAGTCATAGATAGATAGTAATCAGCAAATATTGATAAACCGACATTAACCATGGGTTTATCAGACACAGATGAAGCTTGTGGACTCGAAGTCGCTGATACCACAGTAGGATGGATTTATAAGCTCAAAAAAGATGAGTTGCAGACAGAGTTATCCAAATATGGACAAATTACGACCGGCACAGTCGATGAACTACGTGCAAGATTGAAAAGCCTAGTTCGAAAAATTAATAAACCAGTAATAGAACCTGTAATACCGAATGTACTGCCAGAACCACCTCTTGGTACCGTATTAGACCAAGTCCGTAAGTGGAATGTACATTTTGATGGGAAAAAAGATGTATTTCTATTTTTAGAACGTGTCGAAGAACTACAAGAGGGTTATAATTTTACAAATGCACAAATACTCCGAGCACTACCTGAATTACTACAGGGTGATGCATTATTATGGTTCCGAAATAATAAAACATCCTGGACAACATGGGAACAATTTGTTGCCAGTCTTAAAATTTTTTTCGCACCGTCACAATACCAGCTAGACCTAGAAGAACAGGCCAAATCCCGTACCCAGAAAGACACAGAAAAAATTAAAGAATACGTCATAGCAATACAGACATTGCTAAGGAGACTTGAAAATATTAATCCGACACAGCAACTGCACCGAATATATTCAAATTTAAAACCAGAATATAGAAAGCACATCCGAAGACGCGATTTTGAGACACTGACAGAACTTGTAGCCCTGGGAGAAGAATATGAAACCGTTTGCAAGGAAGAAAAAAATTATAAAAATTCGTTGAATACATCACAGATGAATACGCCGAGAAATAATAATTATAGAGATCGTCCTAAACAGAATTATAATAACTACGACAATAGAAATGCAACCAATTATAGATACAACGGTGGACAATCACAAAATAATACAAATACAAGAAATGAAAATCACTCGCGTGTACCAGGAAATTCCAGACAACGCATATCTCCAAATTACAACAGAAGTACTAGTTGTTGGCGTTGTGGTGGCCCTAATCACAACCGCTGGGATTGCAATAATGCCCCAGAGAAATTTTGCTCCCATTGTGGCACACAAGGAATATTTACGAGGGATTGCAATTGCAGGACTGCCGAATCGAGGCCAGAACAGTCACAAGATGCAAACGTCACGGCAACTTCGTCCCGTCAAGTAACTCCCACTACCTATGATGTAGCAATAACTAGTGTGGTGGACAACCGTCCCAAGATACCTGTGAAAATAGGAAACTATACGTTCGAAGCGTTAATCGATACTGGTTCCGTCCGTTCATACATAGGTGACTCTGCATACACTAAATGCAAAGATAGGAATTTAAAAGAAGTTTTCGGCAGCCGAGTTAAAGTTAAATTGGCAGATTGTTCAGAGGTGGAGATTAATTCTGAATTTCAAGTAAATTATTTAATGGCTGGAAACCACTGGGTGGATAATTTTCTATTCATGCCAACTTTAACTGCTGATGTTCTAATTGGGATGGATATACTAATAAAACGACAGTTTACCTTGGACTTGGTTAAACAAGAAATTAAAATAATGGGACGAGTAGCAAATAAAAATAAGAAGATAGAAAGTATACCTTTGACTACTATTAGCCAACCAACCAGCGCTCATATAACCCAACCTACGGATGTCGAACAACAAGTATTGTCGAATTTTTTACGGACTGAATTACCAAAATTCGAGAAAGTTAAGGGTGTTACCCCATTAACAGAACACAGAATTAGACTCCAAGATACGACTCCTATTAAACAAAGATATAGGCCATTAAACCCCGCGATGCAAGAAGTTGTTAATACCGAGCTGGATGGCATGTTGAGAGATAAGATAGTAGAATCTTCCAGAAGTCCGTGGAATTCGCCGGTAGTAATAGTAAGAAAGAAGGATAAGCCAAGCAGCTCCTTCACCGTGATACGAGAAAAAATACGTTACCCTTCGATGTTGTCGCCCCTGCCAGATACACCGGAAGCCAGGAGTGTACATGGGGCCGTATCTCCGTTCTCTTCAGAGTTGAGTGTGCTGGACTTACACTCGTCTCCCCTGCCGTTTCATCAAGCTAGTGGAGTATCACCCTTGATGTCTGTTGTACAACAGAAATTCAAGGACCTTTTTGGTGATACTCCCAGCCCAAAGCCAGTTGTCGTCATCAGCCCCAGATGTGCCACCCCCAGAATCGAGGATTTCGATGTGCCCGGTACCCCAGAAGTACCCACAACTCCGGGCAAAAACATCGTCTTCATCAGTATACCGGGGCAGATTCCAACCAGGCCAAGGAGGAAACGGAAGTTCCGCCAAAGGAACCTGGATGGTACAACCAGCCATGGTGAAGTCCCCGGGATACAAAGACTGTAGTGTGTGTAGTGCACGTAAGAACATATTTTTCGTTTTTCGGGTGTTCTTTTTTTTTTGTATATATATATTTTTTCTAGATAGTAAGGAACGTTTTTAGTTAAGAGTATATTTCATTTCATTTTATATTTTATGATAGTTTTAAGATTATTTTGATGTACATGAATGTTACTTTTATTAGTTCTAAGGATTTTGCTTGATAATGTTGCCTGTTTTTTTTCATTTGCAACGTAACGGGGGAGTGTAATGAATTATAAATTCATTACTAAAATATCCGTTTAACCAGAGCTGCTAAGCATAGACAGCCACAAAATTGAAGTCACCGCGTCAATGCAGAGTGTAATAAATTCGAAATTAGTTATTGAAATCTCCGCTTAACGGACGTTCTCATGCGTAGGCAAATACCGAGCCATACGTCACGCGAACCAGGGTCATATTTTGGTATAAATACCAAGCCGAAAACTGCTAATGTATTCAGTATTTCACTGACAGTCACCTACAGCGAGCTGAGCTGGGTGATAGGGGGTCTTAAGCGTGCTGAGCTTGACCACGGTTAGTAGAATATCGAATCCAACGACGTAGCCGCCCGGCCGAATGTCTATTGTTGCCTTGGGGTTTGTAGCGTGCTGAGCTAGACCTCCTGGTGTACGGTAGTCAGTCGACCTGTCTGTTCCGCCGCTCCGACGTCCGTCGGTCTGTTTGTTGACCGTAGGGCTTCAGCGTGTTGAGCTGGTCCTGCCGTTAGTAAATAGTTACCGAAGCGTCCGCCGTCACCGTCGGTCTATTTGACGACTGTAGGCCTTCAGCGTGTTGAGCTGGTCCTGCCGTTATTAAATAGGTACCGAACCGCCGTCGTCTCTCCGTCGGTCTATTTGTTGACTGTAGGCCTTCAGCGTGTTGAGCTGGTCCTGCCGTTATTAAATAGGTACCGAACCGCCGTCGTCTCTCCGTCGGTCTATTTGTTGACTGTAGGCCTTCAGCGTGTTGAGCTGGTCCTGCCGTTATTAAATAGGTACCGTACTACACCGCAGCACGTGAAGCTGAAGCCACCGTTTATCACTCCGTTATTACACTCCGCATGTTATATAATAATATTGTATAGCTTACCGTCCCGACATTACACTCCGCCGATTATATTACGATATTATATGTATAACATATCTAGCCTGTAAAAAGATTACCTGTACCTGATACTTTCCGATACTTGACTGTTTGTTCAAGACATAAATTATTTTATGTATGAATATGTAAAGAGATTACCTGTACCTGATATATTCCGATACTTGACTATTTGTGTGAAGAAATAAACTGTTTCATTTATACTGTGGACTTTCTATTTATTACTAATACATGAAACCTGGATAACTTCTCCAAACCAGCTACCCGTAAGCAAAAGACGTTACCTGTTTTAACGCCCAAACAGTCACATGGTTTGGCGTTAGAAAAGACGTTACAACTCTGATTGTGACTCTACGGTTCCTGACTCTGAGGTTGAGCCAGGTCGTGTTGTTACTCGGTCTAGGTGAGGTTTTCTAAGGGGTAATGCCAATTTTGAAATTGGGCTTGCAATGGGGGATGCCAATGTTGGAATTGGGCTTGTAATGGGGAATGCCAATGTTGGAACTGGGCTTGTAATGGGGGATGCCAATGTTGAAATTGGGCTTGTAATGGGGGACGCCAATGTTGGAATTGGGCTTGTAATGGGGGATGCCAATGTTGGAATTGGGCTTGGAGGAGGTTCCGGTAACGGAAGATCCTCATCAGACGATGTGTCTGGGGAACTGGTTTCAGTCTCATGATGCATATCCCTCTCTGGAACCTTTGGCGCAGGTCTCAAGTGGTCCACATGTACATCGGTGCGATGTCGTCCCTTTTGCACTGTGTAAATCTCATCAGAGACTTTACGAACGACTGGGTGTGGCCCTTGCCACGCTGGCTCGAAAGTGTTTTTATGAGGTCGAAGGTTTTTCACCATGTCTTGGTCGTGTTCTTGAAACTGAATTGGGGTCGCTTTGTCTCGTGGGGCGTATCGCTCTTGATAGCCTGTTTGGGTTCGTCGAGCCTGTTCCAGGCGATCCTGTGGGGAGATTCCAGCTAGACGTTCGCGCTCGGCTAAGTATGCTGGTGTATCCCAGTCGCCAGGCGCTGGGGGTTCGAAGCCAAACATCAGGCAAGCTGGTGTCTGTTTTGTAGCGGCATTTTGCCGGTTCCTAATCACTTTTAGGGCCGGTGCCACGTACAAGTCCCAAGTGTTGGGAGGTTTATATAATAGCAAGGTTTTCATCACCTTTTTTAGATCTTGTACTTTTCGTTCAACAGGATTTGCCCGTTGATGGTAAGCAGCTACGTACTGTATGCTGATTCCCTGTTCGGCACACCAAAGTACATATTCTCTGCTTTTAAAATGTCCACCATTATCGGATAAAATCTTTCTGGGGGTACCATATCGTGCTGTTAAGTTTTCCAAGAATCCAACCACCGTTGGTCCGTTAACTGCGGGGTATACAGAAGCTTCTGTCCACCGAGTCAATATGTCTTCCACCATGATGACATAACGGTTTTTTCGTTGATGGGTTTCCTGGTAGGGCCCCAGAATGTCGATACTGAGCACTTCAAATGCGTATTGCGGCGATGTTGCTCTGAAAGGGGCATGCGGCTGCAATTGCCTCCCCTTTACAGTCTTACAGACCAAGCATTCCCGGAGTTGTTTCCGGACATGGTTATCCATGCCCTTCCAATAATAACCCCGCTTGATTTGTCTGAGAGTTTCTGTTATGCCTGGATGAGCAGCTGCTTCACGAACATGGTAGTGGTTAATGACTTCTGTTATGGCATTTCTGGGGACTACAAGGCGTTTTCCCTCGTTAGTTGTCCTCCATAATAGATCGTCTTGTACCAGATAATGAGCGTAGAACGCTTGCTCTTCCTCCTCTTCGGGTTCTTGCTCTGCATCTCGAATTCGCTCCCATCTGTCAAGATTGGATCGTATCTGCCGTGAACGCCCTTGTGCACGGGATACATCTTGCATTAAGGCTGCGTGAGTTACAGCATTCACCTTCAGAGTTGGTGTGAATTTGGGCATAAGTAGCCGATCTTCATCGGGTGGTTCTCGTATTTCGTCATCTAATCTAGGCAGTGGCCTAGTTGCGTATTCCCCTCCGCATTGTTAAATCATCGCAGGTTCCATATGAAGCGTTTCTCCAGTGGCGGGTATTCCGAGCAACGGGTAAATGGATGCAACAGACTGCTTAGGCAGTGGCTGGGTTGCTGGCTCCATTCCGCATCGTGGAATCGCCGTTGGTCCGACGTAGAGTGTATCTTCATTGGCTGGTGACCCAAGCAACGGGTGAGTGAAAGCAATAGGTTCCAAGCTAGTGGTTGTCGATGTTGTAGCTTGAGTTGGAACTTCCGCGAATAGATCTGCGAATTCGTGAAATAATGGATTTAGTTCACTGGCGTATTCGGCTGGGATCTCCAATTCGGGATGTAGTTCTTGCGGTATTTCGGTTTTTATTTTATTTATTTATTTATTTTAAATACACTGCCCTACAGGTTAACAGGAACCCAACTACAGGCCAGGAAGGTTGAAGTATATACAAATAACAAAAATGCAAATAATAACAAATAATAACAAAACAAGATTACACATCAAATATATAAAATATAGAAATTGGAATAGGTTTGCTTATAGTAGACAAAATATTAATTTATTTGGTCAATGTTTGATACAAGCTTTGAGTGTTTTTAGATTGCAGCTAAATATATCAATGTCATGACTGCTATTATCGTAATTATTACACATAGTGTATATAGGAGAGAACTGCAGGACATTTGTGCGCGGTTGTGGTAAGTAGAAGCTGCGACTATGTCTAGAAGATATACGCGGAACATAAATATTAATTTTCTGTAAAATAGTGGGACAGTCAACCATATTATTGATGATTTTGTATAGTAGCACAGCCTGAATCCAATACGCGGTCAGTCGTTGTTGTCGTCCAAAGTATATACATTGTCGAGCGTAGTCAATGGAAACACCTTGTATTGTTACTGCTAGCTCCGTTTCTCCTACTGATAATATTTTGTCTCCGTTGGCTAGTGTGATAGTCGGTTGAGCCCTGTCATTGATGACCATGTTCACTAGGCCTGATCGGATTATATTACCAGTAGCGCCGGTGTCGATGAGTGCTTGACACTCATGGCCAGCAATACTTATGGTTAATCTAGGCAGTGGCCTAATTGCGTATTCCCCTCCGCATTGTTGAATCATCGCAGGTTCCATATGAAGCGTTTCTCTAGTGGCGGGTATTCCGAGCAACGGGTAAATGGATGCAACAGACTGCTTAGGCAGTGACTGGGTTGCTGGCTCCATTCCGCATCGTGGAATCGCCGTTGGTCCGACGTAGAGTGTGTCTTCATTGGCTGGTGACCCAAGCAACGGGTGAGTTAAAGCAATAGGTTCCAAGCTAGTAGTTGTTGATGTTGAGTCCATTCTGCCTTGTGGAGTCGTCACAGGTCCGACGTAGAGTGTGTCTCTAGTAGCTGGCAATCCTAACAACGGGTAGATGGATGCAACAGACTGCTTAGGCAGTGGCTGGGTTGCTGACTCCATTCCGCATTGATGAATCATCGCAGGTTCGACGTAGAGCGTTTCCCTAGTGGCTGGCGATCCGAGCAAAGGGTGTGTGGATCCAACTGGTTCCGAGTTCTCCCTCCCAAGGGGGGAAGACTCGTTTAGTGCTGACTGGGAGCTGTGTTCGGGCCGTTTGGGGGAGGTAAGGAGGCTGTGGCTCCCCGGGCCCCTTCGAAGTTTCCCGATACCTTGTAATTTTGATTAGCATTTAGCTGATTCCCTTGGGAATAGCGTTGCTGCCTTGTGGGACAGTCCCTGTAGAAATGCCACTGTTCTCCGGGGCAATACCTGCACGGAGATGGGGGTCCAGTAGTGTTCCTATTGGATACCATATTTCTCGCTGGGGGATCTGTCGCTGGTTTTGATGAGCGGATTGTCTTAGTGACATCCACTTCGCTGAGGTCAGCTTCAATCTGTGTGGCTATGCTTGTTAATTCGTCCAGACTGCGCAGTTGATGCCCACGCAGACGCGAACGAATATCTGGAAGCAGCTGATCCAATATGACTTCTAGCTGTAGTACCTCAGGCTTGTAAGGGTCGACTCGTTGAAACAAATTGGCTTTTTTAGTAATGAACACGCCTACGGGTTCATCCTTGATCTGCTTCGAACCGTACAGAACCGTCATTACGCGTGTGATACGCGATACTGAATTGAAATTTTCCAAGAACCTTTCCTCAAAGGCGCGAAAACTGGGTAAAATGTTTTTATAGGGCTCGTGCCATTTTTTAGCCGCGCCACGTAGTAAATCCGAGATTACTGCCAGCTTATCGCGATCTTCTCTTATATTTTGCCGAGCAAAATACTCCTCTGTTTGTTGAATGAACCCTTCTGGGTCTTCATGGTCCAGTCCTGAAAAAGTTGGGGCGCTTAATAGACGGTCATGTCGATTAACTGATTGTGCAGCGTTTGCCATTGTTTGCTTGAACGTATTTGCCATTGTTTCGGCCATTTGCCGGAAAAAGGCTTCAAATTGCGGCACAGGCGCATCCATGATGGGTACTTCCTGAGCTCGGGGACGTATTATCGGTGTTGGTACCGCATTATTTTGATCGGGGTTGACGTTTGGAACGTCTTCCACCAGTGAACGCACATGTTGCGTCATGATATTTTGTATTGGTTCTGTATCCAGCCGGTCGATAAGACGTTCTGGAACAATGGGCGTCATCCCTGGACTCGGAGGGCACACAGAAATACGAGATAGATCCATGTTGTCCGTGTTGGGATGTGTTGGTTGTATAAGGTTGATATAATCGGCGTCCCAGCTGACACGAGATGGTCCGTGGATGTGGCCGACGTTCGTGGTTTGATTATCGTCTAAATAAGTGATCGTTGAACACTCGGAACTGCTCGTTGGAGTGTCGCTCATAAAAAGTTGGTCACCGCTGATTGGTCGATACGTGGAATCAGTCATTCCTAATCGGCCGACGCACCGCTTCTTCGGGTTGACGCACACGTTCTATGCGCACCGTAACGTTTGACAGTCGAGTTTTAGTCTTTGAAGTTAAAAGTGCAAGTAACTCTTTTTTGTTGTAGCTTTTATTCGTTGAATAACTCTCTATTCAGCAAGGCCCCTAGTTGGGCTCGCCATGACAACGCCTTAGGGGTACGAGATTTGAAAATGTTTGGAAAAATTCCCCGAAGGTGCCTGGATACTGGCTGGGGTTAGTTAAGTGACCACCACAAATTTGTAAATAAAAAAAAAGTTGTTGGGCGCCAGTGGCAGCGTGTTAACTAGATCTCGATCCCTGGTCGTACTTGATGTGATTGATCTCAGGGTGTGTTGCTTTAATCAACAAAGGAGTTATAGTACTTGCACTTACCTTATGATGAAGGTCTAGGATGAACTTAAAAGATAGTAGCACTGGCACTTGAGCTTTATATGAATAGCAACCGGTGTAACCGGAAGGGTTCACCATTAATGACTGGACTAGTAAAAAATATTGGAATAAATTCCTAGCTCTGTTTAATGTTAGTATATTTGGCCTTGACCACCTGAAAGTTGGACGGGTTACTTCAGTTACACATCACATCAACATAAACAGTTTAATACAACAAGTCACTAACAATATAAAATAAATGCTCTATGATTCTATAAGTAGCCAATGTAATAGTATCAGTCGATCGCGATACAGTTTATGCCAGACGGCAATGTCAATGTTCTAGTTCAATAGCCAATAAATAGTTCTCTTACCCTCTTGGAGTAAGGTTACGTCTCGCTTTGATAATCCTGAGCATTACAGAAGACTCACTAGGGTTTAACACGACATAAGTATTGGTTTAAAGAAGCACGCACTAGATACACAGAAGTATTTGTTGAAAGTTCAAAAAAAATCCTCGGCAGCGGACACACACGTCCAATACGAGTATTTGTTAAAAAAAATTCTGACTACGGACACACACGGTCAATACGGGTATATGTAGAAAAATTCCTGACTACGGACACACACGGTCAATACGAGTATATATATAGAAAGGTTCGTAAAGTGTAGTTGTAGGTTATAAACACCTCACACTCGCGATGGTTTACACACGAATGAGTTAAAGTAGGGTTAGGTTGTATACACTTCACAGCGAACAAGCATGCACAAGGTAAGCACTCGAGATGATGATACACGTATGAATGTTCAAAGCTAAACTACGCCGACGCTTACTGGTGACGAGTTTGTAAGAAGCACTTCACAGCGAACACACACGCACAAGGTTAGCACTCGCGTTGGTTATTACACGTATGAGTTGTATTTGATTAAGATTAGAAACACTTCACAGCAGACACACACGCCCAAGGTAGACACTCGCGATGGATGACACACGTATGAGGTTTCGGAACTACTACGCCGACGCTTACTGGTGACGAGTTAGTTTCTGGAGAAGAACCGACGTTGATGTTATGAATGCTCGGCGGGAACTCAATATTCCCAAAATTTGGTTTTTCTTTTATAGTAAAAATCAGAACGAAATTTTGTTCTAGAAGATTTAAACGTAAACAATTTCAAAAAGGCCCCTGTCACGTGACAAAAATTAAATAAAATTTTTCTTAAAATCCCTATAACTGAAGTCTTCTGTACTTTTGGTTTAAATTTTTTGTATGGGGATCTAGTACACCCCCCCACCATGATGTGGCTGTATTAATTTAATTCTCAGTGGGCACATAACAATACCACTATGATAGATTCAGATGTAAACCCAAATTCTCTTAAAGAAAAACTGTGGGACACACAGTCAAGAGCTAAAAAATGGTTTGAAACAAACAGACTAAATGATACAAAAACGGAAAACATATTAAAAGAGTGATGTTTGGCGGGGCTAAATAAATACAAGAAAAATTACTGTGCCATATACCCCAAAATAGAAACATGATGCAGCTACGGACACGTGTTTCGGAGTTATTGCTCCTCATCATCGTAGCGTAGCTTGAATAATGAATCCGTATGAATAGGATCAGAAACAATAACTAATAACGGTAAGAAAGTAGCAGCACAAAAGTACTCAATTTGTACTTTCGTGCACCATGTGCCAATTTATGGCCTCAAATGATAACAGTCGGGGTATATGGTATATTTCTTGTATTTATTTAGCCCCGTCAAACATCACTCTTTTATTTATATTTGCCTAGGTAGAAATTGAGCAGTGCGCATAGAGCTCTCTGTGCTGACTGTTATCATTTGAGGCCATAAATTGGCACATGGTGCACGAAAGTACAAATTGAGTACTGTGTGCTGCTACTTTCTTACCGTTATTAGTTATTGTTTCTGATCCTATTCATACGGATTCATTATTCAAGCTACGCTACGCTGATGATGAGCAATAACTCCGAAACACGTGTCCGTAGCTGCATCATGGTTCTATTTTGAGGTATATGGCACTAGTCATTTTTCTTGGAAACCATAATCTTCAGTTTGAGAACACATGAACTGGACAGTAGTGAAACGGTTAAATTTCTCGGAGTGGTTCTGGACAAAACTTTGACATGGGAATCTCACATTGAATATATATCCACTAAGCTGTGTAGAAATCACGGTGTAAGACAATTAGGTGATGCCACGAGCAGGCCGACCGCATCGTCAATTTGTTAACGCTGGGATTAGAGAGATATGGTAGAACTAGGGCCGCATATTTTACCGTCAATCGGGCTCATTGTATGGATGTAGCTGTTTAAAATCTAAAGCAATTCTTTTTAATTTAAATGTTCTAGTATTATATATCTAAATAATTAACTTCACTCATTAAAACCGAAACAATATTTTTACACTATACCTATAGAATTTAATTAAAAAAGCTGTAGTAAGTAATGATTTTTATATTATGTCAATGATCGCATTGATCGAAAGAATCATTTATTGCTTGCAATAAGGTATTTATTTAAAGATAATATTTTTAATATTGTAAATAAAGTAAAAATAGTAGTATATTCTGATGTGATAACGAATAAATAATAAGGGATATGTGAGTGAAATAAATAATGTAGGTATACGAAAAAATGTTTATTTAATTATTCAAAAATTAAATAACTATTCAAGTTAAGTAAACATAAAGCATTATTACTTAGATATTTTTATTGTCCAAAATAAAAAGAGAAAAAACTATTAATCACATTTATATTGCTTAAATTTTACTTTAAATCTCTTGCAATGTGCTCAGAAATTTAATGTGGTAAATTGAATCAACTATAATAGACTATCAGGTTAATAAAATTGCAATCTAGATCCCTTCTTTTTATTGGAAAAAGATTTTGTTTTTGTCGGGGATTCTCTTTTATAAAACTGTTTTATTTTAAATCGGCATTAAAGTACCCCAAAATCGGCATTAAAGTGATATAAATAGTCATTAAAGTAATCCATTATTATGCGATTTTTGTAGTTGGCGGAGGTGACAGATAAATGTAAACATAAATTTTTCATTGCTTGTGACAATAATTGTGTTGTAATAAAAAGTAAATAAATACAGTTTTTTACATTCAGAATTGTATTATCACCATTATAATTGCTAAAAATAATGATTTTCTTACAAAAAATTATTCCGATTTGACATTTTAAAAATAATTGTAAAATTTCCTAATGTCACTTAAAATTTTAAATAATTGCTCTGATTAATACATAAGAATTCGTCAATGGTCTCTTCAAATACGTCAACTGAGTTGATATAATAATAATAATAAATAATAAATAACACCACATATAATTACGACCTCCTTGATGATATGCTTGAATAAAATGTTTTCTAGGGTAAGGAAGTAATTGAATATAGTTCCATTTGAATAATTTAGACCTCCCCTAAATTTCACACTTACAAATACGGCTATAGCTGGTAAAATTATATATTATGCACACACTGTTTACCTAATTTACAAATATTACTTGGTTTCCGGGTTTCCCGGTAAATGAGTGCATACCTACCAGAGTTTCGGTACATGCAAGGCGCAACCCGCGCGGCCCTATACTCTCCCTTTCTTTGTCTTACGATTTCGCGTCTCTTGCGGTAACAGTTTGGCGACACTCTAACCATACGATACATTAAGGCGTTTCATCACCTAATTGTCTTACACCGTGGTAGAAATACATATCTACTACAAAACCTAGCTAATAATGTTAACTATAAGCGTGGTGTTGATGGCATACTATGATTTTTTTCAGTCTACTGTTGCCTACGCCATTTTATGCTGGGGACATTCCTGTCACGTCAAACAAGTATTCTCAATTCAAAGAAGAGCGATAAGATATATGTTAAAATTAAATTACAGAGCAGATGTTAAACAAAAATTTATTGAACTACAAATATTAACTGTAACATCACTTTACATTTTAGAGTGTCTAAAACTTGTAAAAAATAATATAGAAAATTACATAACCAATACAGCTGAGTACAACTATGAAACAAGGCATAAACAAAATATTTCTATCAAATTCTTAAGATTACAAAAAGTTAGAAATGCTGAAAATTACTACAGACCTGTATTTTCCAATAAATTACCAAACCACATACGTGATCTGTTACCTAAGCTATATGCACAAAAGATAAAAAAAAGAATTACTAAGTAAAGCATGTTATAGTATAAACGAGTTTATCGGAGATAATACGCTTATGAAGTGATTCCATCTCGGTAAGGTATGTGTGTATGGAAGGTGTTATAATATGGTGGTATATGAATATATTGTACCTGTTGTCCTATGTAATAATATATTGTATATGTGTATTATACCTATTGGGGAAGGTTGCCGGGATTGGACCTTCTCCTCGATTGGACCGGCTCCGTTCTAACTCCCAATAAGATTTCTAGTTTAGAAGAACACTCATAGGTGTCACTGCTAAAAAACATTAATGTTAAAGAACCAACGCATTTATTTTTGCAGTTGATCTTTAGGCATCTATCTGTGAATAACGTATTTACGCACCTTTGTTGTAGTTTTGTTTCACCTTAGCGAAGAAAATTCTAAACTTTAAAGTAAGTAAATCACAAGCATGTATTTTTTTTGTAGTAGAACATATCCTAAGGTAAATATCTGCAGTCTGATACACATGCTTTTTATCGTTTCAATATGGTTAGGGGTAGAACATGTTGCTTCAATTGGACCACCTCTTGTTTCCACAAATGGACCGGTCCAATCGAGGAAACAGCGGATTTTTTATTATTTTTTTTAGGATGCCAAAAACAAAATATTGTATGTGGACCTCTGATGAGTTGAATTTAGCAATAAATGCTTATCGAAATGGCGAGTTAGGCCTAAATGCCAGTACTAAAACTTACGACATACCAAAAGCTACCCTCAAAAGACATTTGGAGTCAAAAAATAAAATTGCGAATGCAAATGTGAAATTTCATGGGGGCGTTCCCACTTTCTCCAAGGAGGTAGAAATGGAAATAAAAAACCATTTGCTAAAACTAGAAGAAATGATGTTTGGTTTAACAGCACTCGTTGCTTATGAAATAGCCGAGAAAAATAACTTGCCTCATAGCTTTAATAAGGAAAAACAATGTGCCGGAAAGAAATGGTATTACTCATTTATGAAGAGAAACCCCGACTCTCTACGGCAACCAGAGAATACCTCTATAGCAAGAGCAAAAGGATTCAATAGACAAAATTTACAGCAGTTTTTCGACTTCTTGGAAAAAAATTGGATGCTACACGAATATTCAACGTCGATGAAAGCGGATTTTCGACTGTACAAAAACGGTGTCAAAAAGTTATCGCTGCTTGTGAAAAAAACAGGTATCAGGTATGTATAAAAAAAGAAGGTAAGGCAATGATATAAGTATTTTCTAAAAATCCTTTTTCTGAACTCTTTGCATTTTTGTAATAGTTGCTATTAAAATTTACGGTGCTTTCTCAATGCTCGTTGCTTCTTTTATTTAGGTAGTTAACAAATTTTATTTTTGCATTTCCAGGTATAGCAAGCGGAGAGCGCGGGGTCCATACTACGTTTGTTTGTAGCGTCAGTGCAGCAGGACAGTACATTCCTCCAATGGTAATTTTTAAAAGGAAAAGAATGGCACCCGAATTACAAGTGGGAGCGCCAGCAGGAAGCCTTATTAAAATTTCCGAGACTGGCTATATTGATTCGAAGTTGTTTGTAAAAGGTTAACGTTCTTTATTGACACTGTCAAACCTACCAAAGAGAAAAAAATATTGCTCTGCTTGGACGGGCATACCACACATAGTAAAAATCTGCGTGCTTTGGAATTGGCGCGTAATCATGGAGTAATTTTGCTGCAACTGCCTGGTCATACAACACATAAACTACAGCCCCTCGATGTCTCGTTTTTTAAACCTCTTGAAACATTTTACATTCAAGAAATGCAAAAATATTTACGAACATATCCAAACTTGACCATATCACTCTTTCAATAGCTCAGATTTTTACACCCGCTTACCAACGAGCTGCAACTATTGAAAATGCAGTAAGCGGTTTCAAAAACACTGGAATATGGCCAGTCAACCGAAATGTTTTCGCGGAACATGAATACGCTGCTGCAGATAATTTACAAGCTGAGCCCATTCCAAGGGATATTGAGATGACTGAACAAGATCAAGATGTGAGACCCTTAGCTCCAAATAATGAAGGTAATATGCATTAATACATCATAATGCTGGTGTTTTCTAAAAAATTTCTTCATTATTTTTAGAGAATAACGTAGGTATGTTGTTTGTGTCAAGTGTCAAACACTTTGTTGTTTGTTTTTTATATTGTAAATGTTTCTTACAACGTAACAAACGTTTTGTTTTCTGTTTATTTTTACACACAAATTATAGTGTTATTTGAACTGCATAATGTGTATGTAATTATCATTTTTTCTTTTGACTTATGTAAACATGTGTAAAATGTATTGAAATCAATAAACAAATCTAAGTCTTATCTGATTTGAAAGTTAGCAAGGGGGGGGTCACTATTTACGACCACACTGTAGGTATATCATCGAAAACTATATGTCCTATACCAATAATATAATATTATAATTGTATTTCCAAAAATAAAACCTTATTATTTTAAGGTTACCCAAGAACAACAAAAGGCTATTTTTATTGGTCAATTTGACAATCCAAAATATGTAACTGAAAGAATGCACCGACTGACTGCATCAAATTTTGGTGCAGTTATAAAAAGAAAAGACTCAACATCTTGCGATGCACTTGTTAGAAAAATTTTAAACCTTCCCTCAATTTCAACTCCTGCAATGGCATATGGGAAGACAAATGAAACGGTAGCCATAAGTATATTCGAAGAAGCTTATAAAAAAAAGGTCCATCCATCTGGACTCATTGTTTGCTTAAAAACCGGATTTCTGGCAGCTTCACCTGATGGTACGTATATTTATATTCTTATCAAACATAATATTCGCAATCTACAGGGTGATTCATTGGTAAGTGTACATACTTTACCTGCATATGTACGTTACTTGGGCGAATTCATATCACCTATGGTTAGTGGGTCAATAATCCTTAATTACCAAGATACAGGGGTGTTTTATTGATTTTGCGTATTTTGGCTTGGACCATAACTTTAGAACCACTAGGTATAATAAAGTAAAATTTGGGATGTATGTTTTACTAAATCAGCCATATCGATTTCTCAATTTAGCAGAATCAAAATACAGGGCCGGACAGAAAAAAATAGCCGAATTGTTAAATCTCAAAAACAACACCCTGTATCGAAAGTTTTAAAAATATGTTTTAAGATTCGGAAAGAGCATAGGAAAATAAGGCGAATAAAGTACATTCTCAAATTGCGCGTCTCTTTTTTCTATTTATTTTCTATGATAAAAGGAAATTTTACAAAACTAAGAACCGAATATCGAATACAAAATAGCGTTTTTTCTCTATAATTGACTACGAATTAATAAAAACTTCCATATTCAATAAGATACCATTTTAATTGTTGTATTCATAGCCTACTTATCAGAATTTAAAATTTTTAAAATAATGTGTAAATTTGTTGGTTTTAATTGAATGGTTGAATACTTTTCAGAACTTACGTTGTATGAATGGTTTCTTATTGAATATGAAAGTTTTTATTAATTTGTGGTCTATTATAGAGAAAAAACGCTATTTTGTATGAGATAGTCGGTTTTTAGTCTTGTAAAATTTCCTTTTATCAAAGAAAATAAATAGAAAAAAAAAACGCGCAATTTGAAAATGTACTTTATTTGCCTTATTTTTCTATGCTCTTTCCGAATTTTAAAACATATTTATAAAACTTTCGATACAGGGTGTTGTTTTTGAGATTTAAAAATTCGGCTATTTTTTTCTGTCCGGTCCTGTATTTTGATTCTGCTAAATTGAGAAATCGATATGGCTAATTGAGTAAAACATACATACCAAGTTTTATTTTATTATGCCTAGTGGTTCTAAAGTTATGGCCCAAGACAAAAATACACAAAATCAATAAAACACCCTGTATCATGGTAATTAAGGAGTATTGACCCACTAACCATAGGTGATATGGAATCGCACAAGCAACCTACATATGCAGGTAAAGTATGTACACTTACCAATGAATCACCCTGTATATATGTAATATATATTTGTGATAGATGTTATAAATGACGATGAAATAGTGGAAGTGAAATGCTCACTAAAAATTGCGTCATCTGGTAATTCCCTAGAGGATGCTGTTAAGAAAAAGAATTATCATTTTTACAAATTGAAAATGGTAATATAGTTATTAAAAAGGGACATGATTACTACTATCAGGTAGATACTGTACAAACATCAAACAGTCGAAATACCGTACGGCACAACAAATAAATCCAATAAAAATCCCGACAAATAAAATCAAGGACGTTGTATTCTATTCTGTTTGTTTTGATTAGATAATAATAGCTATTTATGTAACTTTATTGGACGAGTCTTTGTTTATGGCCGAGCGAGCTTGCGAGCAAGGCTTATAATAAAAGCGAGTCCAATAAAGTCCGATTATGTATGAGTATTTTATATTCAATCGCTAAAATTACATGATTATTGAAAAAATAATAATTTTATAAAGACGTCTATTCTATGACAGGAGATAATTTGACAAATTATTATTATACGAAAATTTGATGTCTCAAAGTGTGCCTTTACTTATTATTGCTACTTTCTTTTACTTTTTACTTTTACTAACAAACTTGTGTTTGTAAATTTTAATTTGATAAATATTAATTATAAATTATTAAATAATATTTTACAATGTTAATGTTTTCATAAAATTTGGTAAGTATTTCTTTTCTTAAATAAAATAATCGAGATAAATTTAATTTCGTTCATTGAAATACAAATTTGACATTGCTTGTTAGTTTCCCAACCAATATTTTTTTCTTCAAGCGTATAACAATATCTTACATTACATAATGCAACACGTCCTGCAGAAAGAGCCTATTATTGTACTAGTAAAAATATTTCTCATTTTTTTCCTAGTACAAAATTGAAATAATGGCATGGCAACGAATTAAAAATCTAAATTATGCCTTATCATAAACTTTCATTTTAAAAGGTGACGTCGCGCGTCGAGCCGTTTTTTTAATTTAAAAGCGAAAAAGTCTGAAGAAATGCAGTGTGTACCACCTGAAATACTTGAAATTGCAAATTCACCTATGTCATGTTTCATTGATAAATAAAATGGTTAGAATTACATTTTATTATATTTTTTTTACTAAGCTTGAACGCATTTGACTTGATGTCATTTTTCAAAATTTAAGTTTTGATATTTTTTATTTTAACGCTTGAAGCAAAAATAGTATGTCACTCGGAGTAGAAGGCTCATTATCTGTTTCGCCCAGTTTGCTGCCTCGGCTGAACAATCTTCTGGGCTCAACAATAATAGTCGCCTTCTACTCCTAGTAACATAAAATACTATTATTGACATAAGAGCCCAATTTACTTTATCATAATAGTACTTGTACCATAAAGTAGCACATAATGGCCGCTAAATAAGGTCATAAATCAAGTATGTACGTACGATCGAACATAAATTATAATTTATAATGTAATATAAATAACTATGAAGCAAAAAATTCGTCCATTTTTTGACCGCACGTAACCCGGTTAAAAAATGAGGAGTACATCAGATCAGCTGGTGTAGGTTCTGACTGCAGCTCCATATAATAATAATAAGTAATAACAACGCTATTTCTCAATGACACTAATAATGACGTAAAATCTTCATTTGTGATTCATTTTGTTTGTTTGTACTCTAGGTGGGATTTAATTTTTTTCGTGGAATTATCTATTACATATTACAATAGAAGTTTGCGAAGTGGGACTAGTATTTTGTTTTATTTTGCTATCGAGGTATTATGAACTTTTTTAAAGAAATTGTTTCTAATAATCAACTGCTTTTTTTTAATTGAAATATATATATGCAATTTGTTTTTATTGTAAGCATTCTGAAAATCAATTATGAACCGATTTAGACGAAATTTGGTACAAGGATATTAAACCTGATTTCGGATGGACATGCAGATATAGTCAAAATGGCCGACTTCCGGTTTAACCCGAAGCGCGTGTACCTTCGATTTTTTAAATGCATCACCCAGTATATTTTATGTTTTTCGGAATCTACAACTCAAATTACATAGAATAGTGTTGCCAAATTTACATTTTTTTCAAGGAATTTTTCTTTTTTTCAAATTTATTTTAAATTTATTTTTTACCGTAGAAGACCGTGATTGGGAAAAAATCTGTTCCAGTTGATTCTAGTAACTCATATTAATAGTGATTTCATCAATTAAATCAATAACAAATGCCTCATGAAAGAATAAAACTTGCCAAACGTGTTTTTTTAAGAAAAAATAATTTTTTTAAATGGCACTTACTAAGGGCCATAATGTCATTAAATAGCAAATTTAATTACCAATCTAACTGCACCACTTCATCGTTGTCAGTTTTATTTGTCTAAAACTGCCCTTGTACCAAATTTCGTCTAAATCGGTTCATTATTGAAAGAGATTTTAAGCATGACCCTAGTCTCGTGGCCACCCGGTATTCATATTCCTTTTATATTTACTTTATAGGCTTAAGACTTAACTTATAGTTTGAGAACATTTCATATATTGCATTCAATTTGATAATAAATATACACTGTCATGGTCTTTCTAAATAACTTTTATATGATTTATGTAAGCTTAAGACTCAATAACTTTTGGTTTTGAAATCATTTCATTGCTAGTAATAAGTCTGAATACTGAATAGTTTAGGTTTATAGGTTTGATGGTAATAAAAAATCTAATTATTAGATAGTAGACTTTTCTTAGAGTTTAAAAAACACAAATAACTTTTAAGGGTGAAATCATATTATAATTTTGAAAATATATTCATATTCCTTTTATATTTACTTTATATGCTTAAGACTTAACTTATGGTTTGAGAACATTTCATATATTGCATTCAATTTGATAATAAATATACACTGTCATGGCCTTTCTAAATAACTTCTATAAGATTTATATAAGCTTAAGACGTAATAACTTATAGTTTTGAAATCATTTCATTGCTAGTAATAAAAGTCTGAATACTGAATAGTTTAGGCTTAGAGGTTCGATGGTAACAAAAAATCTAATTATTAGATAGCAGACTTTTCTTAGAATTTAAAAAACATTTAATATATTATGCATTGACTATAGGTATATTATAAAATTAGTATTTATGGCCGAATCATTTATAGAACCCATTTAAAATACATCAGTTTTAAATATCAGGATAAAAAGCTCTTTTAATTTTAACTTTCGCGCCAAAACCAATCCTATTTCATAATAAAAAATCTCGTGGACTAATTTTTAAATTTCGCAATAAACCTTTCTGAATGTCTTTTAAATTTCCCACCAAAATTCGTTCTAGAATATTCAAATTTCACTACAAAAATTTCTGAACGTACTAGAATTTCTGAACACGCTCTGATCACGGGATCTATTTTCAGGTTATATCTCACCGCTACTCATCGGCTCAACATTAATAAAACCAGAGAAAACGAAGACTTTCCTCATTTTTCAGTCAGTCATCGAACGAGCAACATGTCTGCTAAAGATATTTTTAAATATTTGTGCGTGAGCATAGCCATTGTCTATATAACGTTATAGACTTCTCATCATATGAACGTGACGTGCGACCGATTTGGGATGCCAACACAAAATCGTGTTTTAATTTTGCGTTTGCATAGTAGATGGCACTTCAGAATTTAATAATATACCATCTCTATACTAAACGTTGTCAGATCGTGCGAGTGTGTGTTTTGTATGAGAATTTGCGATAGATCTCGATCGATTTTGAGAAGATGTCTGTAAAAAAGGCTGGTAATATGTGCCAATATTTAAATTGTGGCAAAACAAAAAGAGCATATAATATAAAATTATTTAGATTTCCACATGATCAACTTAGAATGTGGATTGTTAACAGTGGTAAGCGCTTTGTTGGTTTATTATTAATAAGTGCAATAATTAAGTACACTTAGGTAACAAGAACCACTAAAAATATAACTATAATTTATAATATAATTGTATTTATATGGGTGTTTTACGTAAAAGTTGTTTGCTATTGAAAAATAAGCTTAATTACAAAATTTTAGATCCAACGATAAAAAACTAGAATGACATTTTTCGGCATTTAGGTAGGTGTACTTTACCTATTAAAAATTTTATAAATAGGAATTTTCCAAGCAAGTTTCGTAATAATACTTTTAAAAATTGCAATTTGACCGTCTGTATCTCAGAAAATATGTGAAACATGTGGATTCAGGTAGAAGTTTATTAAAGAAAGTACATTTATTTTAACGTACTCGAAGTTCCCGATGTTCAATCGGTAAATTCTGAACTATATATGGTGATTCTTGAGTGATTGGCCCTATGCCGGTGGGAAGTAGAGAAGCGGTTTCAGAACGACCCTTATTTTATCTCCCAATGCCCTTCGTTTCTGATATACAGCACGTTTTCTATTTTTTGCCAAAATTTCCATGGTCATATTTTTCCAATGACTTTACCGAATTGAACCAAATTTGGCAAATATGTTTCACTAATAGATGTGTACATCATTCAGTAAACAAAAGAAAATAATAACGGGGCTGTGGTCAAAACTGTTTTTGTCGGGGCAATTTTAAAAATACACCAATAGGGTACCCTAAAGCCGTATTTAGTTTTTTTTGTCACATATTTAATGGTTCGAGAATTGGCAGCTAAGTTTCACGATAAATCCCAGTTTAGAAATAATTACGTGTCCTGCAACAAAAACATCAGCAATATGTAGGCGACTTATAGTATGTAAAAATGTTTTATTTTACTGTCTATTGTTAAGCCGGCTCCACACATGCGGCTTTCGGCGAGCGGGTACTCGGCGAAAGGCGAGCGGGTACTCGGCGAAAGCCGCATGTGTGTACTTGCCGTTCGCCTATGGGCGTTCGTCGCTCGCCATTCCCGCTTCGTGTCGGTAAATTGGCGCAAATCAAAGGATTCGCGAGTCACATATTTAATCGGTACACACATTCGCCAAATGTTTGCGATTGTTTTTTGATACTTGATAATTGACGTTGACAGTGTTTCTGTTGGTTTTCGACAAGGGAGTTTTCAATAATAATTGTTTAATAGAATGGAATGGTCAACTGAAATGGTCCGGGAATTTTTAGACCACTACAAACGCAAAACCGTAATATGGAATCCAGAACACCCTGCACATAAAAACATAAATTTAGTTTTTGATGCTTGGAAAGCCATTATACAAATTTTGGAAGCAAATGCGAATTTACCGTCACAAATTTAAAGAAAATAGTTATTTGTGCAACTAGTGCAAAAAGTGTATCTTTGTGGCACGAAGCATGTAGTGTAGTCAACTTCGTCTTGCGCTGCAATCATACTAAATGCAACAAAGATACTTTTGCACGTGTTGCACACATTTTTTCTACGTTAGAATTAAACATTCTACATTCTTTCTTCCTCACTATCAGAACTCAACATTTTTAACAGTTTTACAACAAAATATTCAGATTTCAAACTGACAACTGGAAATTAATTCCAGCAATTGTCACTGTCAAACGCCATTCATAGATAACTATGATTATAACTTTCGTTAGTAACAATAGACTTAGACCGATCAAAATTAGAGTAAGAAATTGCAATTAAATGATACCTACATAATAATATATCAAACAATAAAATTTAATAGTATAATTACTTACTACGTTCATATGTACACCCAAATTACAAAAAAAAAATGCTACATTTTATATTAAACTCGTAATCAATAGAATATCAAAGTACAGTATGACTGATGGTCGAGATGGTAGAGTACCTGCCTCTCATCCAAAAGTCCCGGGTTCGAATCCCGGTCGTGGCAATGGAAAAAACTGTGAGAGGGATTTTTCCATTATACACGGATATTGGAAGTGTGTCCCTTGTCTTTAAATGTGTAGCCCCCTCCCGCACAAGGCTCCTAGAGCCTTCAGGGATAAAGGGAGTCGTAATTACATGTGGTGTATTTATTTATTTATACTTTTTGCACTAGTGCAAAAAGTAAGTTACATTTTGCACTAGTGCAACAAAGTATTACTTTTTGCACTGTAAATAGTGCAAAAAGTTTATACTTTTTGCACGATCATAGAAAGAGAAAGATTCTTTATTAGCTGCTGTACCAATTAATATGTCATTGTTCATTATTACAAATGACAAAACTCTCTCAAATATTCGTGTTTCCCACATCCGCTCGTCATTCGATAAATAAACAAATTATGTGTGTATCAAAGCGTTCGCTTTTCTCCAAAAGCCACTCGACGAAAGCCAAATTTCGCCTTTTGCCGAAAGCCGCATGTGTGGCGCCGGCTTTGGAATTTAACTAAAAATACCATTATTCATTAAATATGAGAGCTGGATTCCTTTTTCAAATTTCTGCAGAATTTTTTTATATTTTTACAAGCAAAAAAGATTAAAAATCGCAAATGAATTTTGTTAGAATAAGAACACAACATTAGTAATTATGCAGAAATAAAATAACGCATCTAGAATTAAATTAAACAAAATAATCAAATTTTGAATAAAAACAATAATTAATACACAAATAACAAGAACACTTCTAAACTAATGGGCAGAAATAATACAAAAAAAACTACAACAACTTTTCAAAATGTCCACCACCAACCTCAACACATTTTCTTGCATGTCACTGTAAATTATTTATAACATCATGAGTTATTTCTTATTTCAGTGCATTCCTGTTTTATGCGTTTTTCTAATTCTTCTCTGATTGCAACTTGGGTAGCATACACTTTTTGCTTTAAATAGCCTCATAAAAAATAGTCTAATGGACTTAGATCTGGGGACCTTGCAGGCCAGCACCTAAGAGAGGGAGGGGGCAGCATTTAAATGAACATTACACCAATTGATCGCAACGGCTTAATTTTCTGGCTTGCAAGGTCCCCAGATCTGACTTCAATAGACCATTTTTTATGGGGATATTTAAAGCAAAAGTGTATGCTACCGAAATTGCAACCATAGAAGAATTAAGAAGATAACGCATAGAAAAGGAATGAACTATGAAATAATGCATGACAGATGTTATAAATAATTTGCAGTAACATGCAAGAAAATATGTTGAATTAAAATTTAAATGTTTTTAGGTTGGTGGTGAACATTTTGAAAATTTGTTGTAGTTTGTTTTGAATTAGTTTTGCCCATTAGATTTTAGACGTGTTCCTGTAATTTAATGATAATAATAACAATAATAAAAACTCTTTATTATTTGACGTATACATACAAACATAATATATAAATCGAAATGGAGAGAGTGTCAACTAATGCCCGGTTTCTGGTACATTTCGCTATCGATTCGATAGCTATCGGTCCGATAAAGTTATCTGTGCGATAACTTATCGAGCGTTTCTGAAAACTTATGGATCGATAAATTTTTCTCGATAGTTATCCAGCCGTTAACTAGGTTGAACTTCCGCCCACTAGATGGACATGGTTTGAAGTTAACTTCATGTCGCTATTTTACTGTAAATTTTACTGTCTTCTGTCAGTTTCTTAATCTGCTCACGTGCTTACTGAGAGGTTATCTTTATATTCCGAGTGCTTATTGATGCTGAAGAAAGCAAATTGACTTTAAATAGCAAAAAGGTAGGTACGTTTTATATAATAAATAATAATATTGGTCACTTTACGAATGTTTTGTAGAATGGATGGCGAGAATTCAAAACGTGCCAGAAACTTCACCGATGTGGATAGGAATCTGTTGTTTGATTTGGTTACTCACTACAAACACATTATCGAAAATAAAAAAACGGATGGAACAAGTGTGAAGCAGAAAAACGACGCCTGGACGGAAATTACTAGCAATTATAATGCTAATTGTCAAACGGGCCCCCGAACTGCAAAGCAGTTGCATGCCTTGTATGACACTATAAAGAAAAAGGCAAGAAAGAATCTTCATGATGACAAGGTTAGTAGTAGCTGGGAAACATGTTTTTTGTGAATTGCTGAGCATTATAAAAATATGTAAAAATGCTTAATTGAAATTGAGAGTGACATTACTTCTTTTTTACAGAAGAATCTTTACAAAACTGGTGGAGGAACCTTCATTCCAAAAAGCGATGAGCTAGATCAAAAAGTGGCTACGATTTTAAAGCCGCAATACCAGCCGTTACCTAATTTGTTCGACTCATCGGCTGTTTATTTTCAAGGTAAGTTACCACTCAAATAACACATTTGAAGATTTTGATTATTTTATTAATACAAGGCTTTAGGTATAAAAAAAAGATTTGTTATCATTGTAATTAATTAATTTATTTTTTATTTGCAGACATTACTCCAACTGACGCAGAAAATATTCCACCTATTATGCCTGAAAAAATCAATCAGATGGCAGGCCCCAGCAGCATCGAAGTACCCCAGATAGTGAGTGTGGCAGGAACGTCAGATTTTATTGGAACGCCCTCAAAAGCTCCTCAGATTGAGGATAGGGGTACTCCTCAATCATTACCTACAAAAAAAAGAAAAATTCAAAATATAGAGGTATTATCAAATAGAATTGTGGAGAGAAAAAATTTTAAAGATAGATTAAATACAGAAACACAAAAAAAGAGAAGAAATACTTGATGTCGAAAAATCTATAAAAGATGGTCAACTAAAAGCTGTTAATATAGATTTGATAATTAAGGAGAGGGAATTATTAATTAAACAAAAGGAATTGCAAATCAAAGATATTGAACTGCAAGAAAAGACAGAGCATCTGGCACATTCTAGACGGCTTCGAGAAATTGAATTGGAACGAAGAGAGCAAGAGCTAAAAAACAAAAAAAGAGAATATGCCATGAATGGCAATTCTTGAAACATTTATTTAATAAATTTAATTTGGTTTAAAGTATGAAATACATTGATATTGACGTTACTATTTGTTTTATTTTTAATTAGGATCAATATTATTTAAATAACACAATTAGTTACAGTGTTTTAATAGTAAAATGCATTGGAAAAAGGTTGTATTTTAAGCATATGACTTACCGAAAGAAATTTATAACGGCTGTTCTTACAGAATTACCTCCTATATTTTCTCCTACAAAAAAATCATTCACATCAACATCAAAATCTTCTACATCATTTCGTAACATTGCTATGTTGTGGAGAACAGCAGTAGCTATTATTATAGGTAAGGTCACTGTTTGTAAATCAGTTCGCAATCCTAACGAAAGGCAAGCAAAGTTTCGTTTCCAGACTCCAAAACATCTCTCAATAGTATTACGCGTACCAATGTGAGTGCTGTTGTATCTTTGTTCCTCTGGTAAAACAGGATTTAATAAAGGTGTCAGTAAATATTCTTTACATGCGTAAGCACTATCTCCCAGCAAATATGAATCTGGAAATTGTCCATCTTCTAATCGAGCCCCTAGTAAAGAGGCATTAAACATTGTACTGTCATAAGTAGAGCCGGGCCAACGTGCAACTATGTCACGTATAACATTTCGCATCACATACAGCCTGGACATTAACGGAGAAATAACCTTTTCTATTGCGAAAAATTTCTGCGTTGTGTATCGGTATATGACTACCATATATACAACCTAGTACATTTGGAAATCCTCTTATGCTATAAAAATCAGACTTTACTTTACGTATCTCTTCATTAGTATTAGGCATTTTTATAAAATCAGGAGCAAGTCGAGCAATAACGTATGTAACTTTCCGTAGTACTCTACATACTGTAGATTTGTGCACTTTTAGATCATCTCCTATAAGTATTTAAAATGAGCCTACAAATCATATTATTGATATTTAATAATAAAAATAGTTTCACTCTATTCACCTGTTGCATAAAACCTCAAAGCTATCAATAATTGTTCTGTCGCAGATAAAGAACAATTTCGATGAGTAGTAGGTTGAATATCATCGTTAATTAGTTCAGCCAAGTGATTAACAGTATCCTTGGTAAATCTAAAACGCTCCCTAAATTCGCTGTCACTGTATTCTCCAAATGGATTATTTCTAATAAGGAAATTGCGAACAACATCTATATTTTCAAGAATTTCCAACAATTCGTCATCTGAAGAATCAGAGGAGCTTGAATAATCCATTCTAAAATGATTATATTATAAGTATAGTATTTATTTTAAATTAAATTTTGTTATTTGTTAATTATTATAACCTACAGGGTGTCCCACTTAAGATGTATCTACCCTCCTAAAATCTTTATTTGTTAACCGATTTTCGAAATCTTTTTTTTGCTGTATAGGGCTTGGAAAACTGCATTTAAGCTATACCTTACATTTCTGAAAAAGGTACATCATGACCTACTGAGACGAACTTTTTTTAGCAATTTTTCGAGAAAAACTATTAGCGATTTTTTTAGAGAAAAACTAATACCAGAAATAGATTCAGGACCTTTCGAAACCTAAGTGTTGTGAATTTTGTGATATTAGGATACAGGGTGTTAAAGTAAATGGAGAGAAATTTTTAAAAACGGCAAACTTTTTTTTTTAAACAAAGGCGGTACTATTTTGAAATTATCAGTAATTTAACATTTTTCACAATTCTCTGGTTTATTTAAAGACGTATTAGGAATCGACAGTGGTAACGACTAAAAATGGCATCTAGTTTCTGTTGATACGGTTATTGAAAACAAATAAAACGTTATATTAGTTATTAAAGCTAATTAAACAATTCACTGGAAAAAATATTAGGTGTGTTTGGTGACCCAGTCCAGAACGTCCCGAACTAAAAGTTACAACTTCCACTGTAGTTTTAAAATAAATATCACTTTGACAACAACTATCAAACGTAAAAATCCCGAGTGTACATGTTTGTACACCTAACAAAATAGTTTTTAAAGTTCTAGCAATTCGAGTTCAGTTCATATAATTCGCTGACTTTAGTCCAGGACGTTCTGAACTGGGTCACCAAACACAGCTATTGTAATAACCCTTTGAAAAAAAACAAACGGTATTGAAAAATGCATAAGGGTGAATGGTGGACTCATTGGAGAATAGTTCAATTTAATTATTAGTTGATTAATTTGATTATTTTTAGGAAACTTGTTCTTTTAATAATTTGGTCGTAGTTTTGTTACCAGTAAATCTTAATAATTCTTTATTTGTTTATTTGTTGTTTTTATTTTTACCATTTGTTTCTTTAATGGATTATTACAATATTTTTTTCCAGTTAATTGTTTAACTAGCTTTAATAACTAATGTATTGTTTTATTTGTTTTTAATAACTGTATTAAAAGAAATTAGATACCTACCATTTTTAGTCGTTACCATTGTCGTTTTTTTCTTAAGACGTCTTCAAATAAACCAGAGAATTGTGAAAAATGTCAAATTACTGATAATTAATATCTTTGTTTACAAAAAAAAGTTCGCCGTTGTTAAAAATTCCTCTAAATTTTATTTAACACCCTGTATCCTAATGTCGCAAAATTCACACCACTTAGGTTTTAAAAGGTCCTGAATCTATTTCTGGTATTAGTTTTTCTCTAAAAAAATCGCTAATAGTTTTTCTCGAAATTTCGCTAAGAAAAATATGTCTCAGTGGGTCATGATGTACCTTTTTAAGAAATATAAAATATAGCTTCAATGCAGTTTTCTAAGCCCTATCCAGCAAAAAATAGATTTTGAAAATCGGTTCACAAATAAAGATTTTAGGAGGGTGGATACATCTTAAGTGGGACACCCTGTATATAAATATATCGGGTTAGATAATTGTCAAATTTCAATATACATTTATACTGCGCATGCGTCAGTTAGTTAATTAATAGATATCTCGCCAACTTCGGCAAGATATCTATTCTTTAAGTTATGCAACTGATAATTCTTATTGAACGTTTCAGAAACGCAATTTCTCTAGTTATCGGGTTGTTAAGGTTATCGGATACATATCTGTCGTTTCGGAAACCGGGCATAAGTCGTTTTTCATCTTCCCCAGTAGTAATAATACAAAGTACCAAAAATATGTATTAATTGTTTTTAATTAAAATTTGTTTATTTTGTTAAATTTAATGAGATGCGTGATTTTATTTTTGTATAATTACTAATATTGTGTACTTATTTTAACAAAATTAATTTTTGTTTTTTAATCTTTTTGCTTTTAAAAATAAAAGTTAAATTCTGACAATAGACAGTAAAATAAAATATTTTTACATACCATTAAAGTCGCCTATGCATATTGCCGAAGCTTTTGTTGCAGGAGGACAATTATTTTTAAAATGGATTTATCGTGAAACTTAGCTGCGAATACGTGGTTCAGGTACACTATTGATGTACTTTTAAAATTGCCATTAAAAATTGTTAAAATTCATATACAGGGCGATGGTTTTAGGTAACTTCCCGAACTAAAAAATATTTGACCACGGCCCTGTTATTTTTCTTTTGTTTACTGAATGATGTAGATATCTATTAGTGAAACATATCTGCCAAATTTGGCTCAATTCGGTGAAGCCATTATAAAAATATGGCCGATCGAAGTTTTGGCAAAAATAAAAAACATGCTGTACAATAGAAACGAAGAATATTGGTTGTTAAAATAAGGGTCATTCAGAAACCGCCTTGGTGTTCTCTGCTTCCCATAAAAGTCAGTCAGTCAGTCACTCAGGAAACACCCTGTATACTAGGTACTATGATACTAATTGCCATTGTGTTTTAGGCAATGCTTCCTTGACGCCATTATCCCCCGAAACACTGAGAAAGAAGTACATATGTTCTGATCATTTTAGCAATGATTCATATGCATCGGAGAAAAAAAGTAGACTGAAAAAATCAGCCGTGTCCATTAATTACCAGGAAGTTTCCTCATTCAGCTCAGATGAAAATTTTAAAGTTCTAACTCCACAAAAAACATATTCTACGAAGTTATCGCCAGTAAAACGACGCAAAAGGCTATTAAATTTTGATTCGACAGATTCAAGTCAATGTCCAAAATTGCAGAAGTTTTTGAGTGATGTAACCAATCTGCCTGATATCAACAAACAATGAAAAGTAAATATCCATGGCACTCAAGTGACATTGCTAAAAAAAAAAGAATCAAGTTCAAGCAAAGAAATTCAATTTTTACAAAAAAAAAATTATTATAATGGAACGCAAACTTAATGACCGAACTCGTACAATTTTACCGAAAACCGCATCTAAAGCGTCAAAGGCATTAGTACGAATGCAAACAAACGTAAAGAGAAGAATTTGGTTGAAAGATGAAAAAACCCTGGCTATATCTTTATATTACAAATCTCCATCCAATTATGTCTTCATGAGAAAATCTGGAATACGTCTTCCTGCACCATCAACTATTAAAAAATGGATCAGCTGTAGTCAATTTAAAACCGGCTTTAACAAATTATTTACACAATTGGAATTGAAATGCAAAACAATGACAGATATTGAGGGACGATGTACACTTTGTTTAGATGAAATAAGTATTAAACGAAATTTGGAATACTCAAAAAAACTAAATATTATTGAAGGGTTGGAAGACCTAAGATCACTAGGTAGAACTAAAAAGGAGACAACATATGCTCTAGTATTCATGCTCCGTGGACTATACTCACCTTGGAAAATACCTTTCGCATATTTTTTTGCGCATAATGGTCAATGCAAATTGAATTTTCGCCAAAAGCAATTATATGTGACCAAGGATCAAATAACCGTGGGGCAATAAAGCTATTAGGGGTCACTCTCGAAAAACCATATTTTGAAATATAAAAATATATTGCATATATGATGTACCTCATCTATTCAAATCTGTTAGAAACAATTTGGTTAACGAAGATTTCCTTTTAAACGGTGAAAGAATTTATTTTAAAGATATCGAAGACACTTATATTATAGATAAAAAATCGGCTACAGGTAGAGCGTTAATAAAAGTCACTGACAGTCATATTAAACCAAATTCATTCCAAAAAAATGTCCTGAAACTGGCATTGCAAGTATTCAGTCATAAAATGTCCTCTGCTATTAAGACATGCTATAGCAACGGGCAATTAATATCGTCAACGGCCATGGCAACGGCAGCATTTTTAGAAGACATGAACAGTTTTTTTGATAATTTGAATATTAAAACTTTATATTCCAAGAATCCCCACAATAGCGCAATAAGCAATATATTATTACGAACCTTCAAAAAGGATTAGAAAGATTTAGGAATTTGAAGAAAATTGATACCCGTTCTGGTAAAGAAACAAGGCCACCATGTTTTGACGGTATGATACAAAGTATAAATGCCATTATCACTTTATTAGAAGAGGAGAAATCAGACACATTTTTTTTTTACTAATGAACCGCCTAAATCAAAAAATACTAAATAACAAAGATTAACATTAACATGCAGGTAAAAGATACTATAGCAAGTTCCGCTATAGTCTTTTTTGTGGTTAGTTTTCATCCGATTTTCAAAAATTTTTTTTTGTTTGAAAACCTGTAGTTTTATCTATTTAAAAACCTGATTAAGAATGGTTCAGATACAGGATGGTGTAGAAAACCTAATATTCTGAATTTTTGTTAAAAAGTGGAACACCCTGTGGGATTTCTTACAAGTGGATAACCAAAACTGATGGACCTTAAAAAAAAAACAAATTAAGAAATGCGGTTTTTCTTTTCTGGTTTCAGCTAAATTTAAAGTTAAATCATGTTGCTTGTGATTACGATGGTTACTATGGAAACGGTTGTTTGTTCTGTTTGGATGTTTTACATAAATTGTTATTCACTTTGTCATTGTTTTTAATTTAAATGAATGTCAATCCAGAAGAATCAGCTATGATGGTGGCGTTATATGAAAATGGAAGGTCATTGCGATATATACGGCCAGGGTAAAAGAAATGGAAATGTAAAACGCAAACTAAATTTTTACCAGTATCAGTTTATCAGTAACAGGTAGTAATCAGTAACAGGTAGTAATAAAAGGTGACCTGGACAGGGAAGGAAAAGAAAAACCACACGAAACCAAGACCGATATGTTGTAACTAACAGCCTTAGAAAAAGGACTAGTAACACTCGAGAATCGTTTAAAAGAGAATAACTTAAAACCTCGACGACCCGCTTTAACTCCTATGGTCACTGTCGAACAAAAGAGGGCCCGATTACGTTTTGCCCAGGTACATTGAAATTGGGGTGCCGAGGACTGGAGAAGAGTACTCTTTACTGATAAAACTAGAGTAACTTTATACGGTTCAGATAGAAGAGTTCGAGTTTATCGGCGGCGAAGGGAAAGATTTGCAGAATGCAACTTAGCTCCTGACAACAGAATTTGGCGGAGGCTCTATTATGGTATCTAGATCCTTCCCCTTTGACACAATTTGAAAAATAAAAATTCGCTCCTATACGATTTTTTCTGTAGTTTTCAAATGTGTCAATCATAATTGCCTATATCTCGTCATATACAGAGTGTTGCATATTATTTTTTCAACTTGTGGGACACCCTGTATCTAATTATCACAGTTTTTCATTCTGAACACAAGTAAAAGAAAAAATCTAACGGACTCAAGTCCGGACTTCGAGCTGGCCATGCTATACGACCGCGGTTACCCATCCATTGACCGTAGGTATTGTTTGTTTAAACAATTAACCACCGGTAAAGATTTTGTGGGGAGTGAGCGTCTTGTTGCCAGATTACGTTGCCATATCTTCTTGGAAAGCAAATATCTTGTACTGGTATATTTAATTTCTTATAAAGTTAAAATAACGATGGCCTGTTAGAGCGCCTTCGTAATATATTAATAATAATAATAATAATAATAGGTCTTTATTTTCGATAATTTACATATACATATACATTTGTAATTTGAAACAAAAAAAAAATCGGAAAAAAGCCGAGGATCAGGTGGTTATACATATGAAATGCACAACCTCTGTTGTTAACCCTAAGCTGCAATAGATGTACTTGTGTAAAGTATATATATATATATATATATATATATATATATATATATATATATATATATATATATATATATATATATATATATATATAAGTACACACAAATAACTAAATAAATAAATAACTCAATAAATAAAAGTATGGGATGATGGACAGAAGAAAAAAGCCAAATAATGAGAAAACTAAATCCAGTTTGATTTTAATGGAAGGAGTAGCCAAAATTTGTCTGTGAACTGTGGTAAAAAAGCAAAAAAAAAAAGAACAAATCAAATTAATGTACACTCAGTTGCTTATGTAATTAACTGTAATAAGTTAATGAGGCACATTTTGGTCAACTAGCATTTTACATTTTAGCAGATGATTAAATTGGAGAAAATTTTTTGTTTTAAAAAGTTGTGGTATTTCGTTGTAAATTTTAGTAATTTGGTAGGAAAAAGAACGCTTGAAGAGCTCGGTAAGACTGCCCCAGTTTTAACCAGTCTACGTCACTGGTTAAAGCTGGGGCAGTCTTTCAGCGTATGGTGCGGATTTATCAATGATCAAATAATCGGCCTAATATATTACGATGGCGCTTTAACAGGCCATCGTTATTTTAACTTTCTAAGAAATTAAATATATAAGTTACTGCAAGATATCCGCTTTCCAAGAAGATATGGCAACATAATCTGGCAACAAGACAGTAAAGTGGTAATTGCGGAGCTGGGTCTCCCCCCACCCTTTTTTTTCTGGTGGGGGGTAATTACGGTAATTAGAGTATTGTCGGTAATTAGACCGATGTAATTGCAATAGAGGTAATTAGAGTACTGTCGGTAATTAGACTGATGTAATTATAAATGAGGTAATTGGAGTGTTGTGCGGTACTTAGACTGATGTAATTGCAATGGAGGTAATTGGAATGGTGCAATGCAATTGTAGTTGTAATTAGTGTATGTACCGATATGTGTATGAGTATTTCAAGTAGAGGTGGTGGGGCAGCTTCACTCCGTGTATCTAAATGAGGATGAGGAGCACACAGTCATTTGTGGTGCTAGTCTCCCAGAGTAAAGACATAAAATGTATATGTGTACTTCTTGTGGTGTAAGTTTTACGCGCGGTGACAATTTGCGAAGACATCAGAGGCAATCTTGTAAGAAGATACATGATAGTGGCCCGCAAGCAAAATATCCTAAACTGGAATGTAATCCTTCAACATCTACAAATATGCAAACTTGTAATTGCTGTAATGTGACTCTAAGCACAACCCAAATGAATTCCCATAGAAGGACATTACACAAACTACGGAGTTTCTGGAACGTGAGGTATTTAAACATACATTAAGATGGAAAGAAAATGACTAATTATAATTTAATTTTAGAATGGGCCCTCGAACGAACTGCTTTTGTTGAAATCAATGTGAATAAATATAGTCCTCTGGGTGGTTCATCATATGTCAAGTTGCCAAAATCCATCGAAAACAAGAAGGCAGTGGTAAATGTAAAAAATCACGATCAGTATTGTTTTGCTTGGGCTGTAACTTTAGCATTGTATCCTGCAAATGGCTGCACATCTGAGACCACATATCCTCATTTTTCAAGAGTTTTAAATTTATCAGGTATGAATTTTCCAGTAAAATTGCGGGATATTTCAAAATTTGAGGAGATGAATATTATTTCAATTAACGTGTACGGGTTAGAAGAAAAATTAGAAAAAATAGAATAAAGTATGAAGTTGTTGGGCCTTTACGTTATTCTGAAAAAAAACTATTTATGCATGTAAATTTATTACTACTTTCCGGTGAATGTGGTGTAAATCATCACTGTAAGAAATATTGCGCTAATAATCACTATTGTTGGATAAAAAACTTGTCTAAGCTAGTTTCCGCTTAAATTTCAGCTCATGATCATAAAAAGTACTTTTGTGATGGTTGCTTACTATATTTTAATAATGAGCGTCAGTTATTGCAGCATCAGAGAAATGACTGTAATCATGTTTATACAACACCATCGACACAATTTCGGATTGATAAATATGGTAAACAAGTACCTGAAAATATATTAATTTGAAAACTTTGAAAGACAAATGCAAATACCATTTGTAGTGTATGCAGACTTTGAGTCAATTCTGAAACCTATTCATATTTGTGAACCGAACCCCGAACGTTCTTATACAAATAAAATTTTTATACACGAACCTTACTCCTTCGCATATTTCATAAAATGTTCTTTTGACAATTCTTTATCAAAATTTGAACTCTATAGAGGATCTGACGTAGCCAAAGTTTTTGTATCGCGTATTGAAGCCGATGTAAGGGAAATTTATAACAGATATATGAAAGATATAGTCCCAATGGCTAAACTCACAGTACAAGAAAGCCAAGACTTCTTGAATGCGACTGTATGCGGTATATGTGAGAAACCATTTAAAGTAGAGGATGTAAAAGTAAGAGATCATTATCATATAACTGGTAAAGTAAGATTTGGTGCCGCACATTCTGTATGTAACTTAAATTACAAATTACCAAATTTTGTACCTATCATATTTCACAATATTAGTGGCTACGACAGTCACCTATTTATAAAACAGCTCTGCGCACATAAGGACAGAGTTGATGTTATAGCGCAAAACAAAGAAAAATATATATCTTTCACGAAACAGTTTTATATGCATGATTACGTCAATAAGAAAGAGGAGAAAAAACGGAAATTTATACAACTACGATTCATCGATAGTTTTAAGTTCTTATCAACATCGTTGCAAAATTTAGAGGGCAACTTAACTGATAACCAATTGCTTTTGACGGGAAGTTTCTATACAGATAAGGAAAAATTTAATTTAATGAGGCAAAAGGGTGTATTTCCATATAGTTTTATGGATAGCTTAGAGAAACTAAATAATGTAGAGCTACCCTCGAAATATGAATTTTATGATAGCCTAAATGACGAACATATAACAGATAAAGATTATAAGAGGGCTAACGATGTGTGGAACTTGTATGATTGTCAGAATTTGGGCGATTACTCAGATCTTTATTTAAAATCAGATGTACTCCTTTTGTGTGACGTATTTGAAAATTTTCGTAAAATTTGTTTGGAAAAATATAAACTTGATCCTGCTCAGTATTACACTTGTCCGGGTCTCTCGTGGGACGCTGTTAAAACTAACCAAAGTGGAGTTGGAATTATTAACGGACGTTGATATGATCCATTTTCTTAAAAAGGGAGTACGTGGTGGCAGTGTACGGAAAGGAAACATATTGCGAATAACAAATTTCTCCCTAACTACGACCCCAAAGAACCTTCTTCATTCATCACATATCTAGACGCCACGCCACGCCACGCCACGCAATTGCCGACAGGTGGATTCATGTGGCTGTCCGAGGAAGAAATCATGAATTTAGATATTACGAGCATTTCAGATGAAAGCACCCATGGGTATGTTCTCGAAGTAGACATACATTATCCACAAGATTTACATGACTTACACTCAGACCTACCCATTTTAGTAGAAAATATTCCACCAAAATCAAAATCGAAATTGACAAAACTGATACCAAATTTAAACGATAAGAGGAGGTTATTGTGCATTATAGAAATTTGAAACAAGCGCTAGATAATGGGTTATAAAAACACATAGAATACTTAAATTCAAACAATCTTAATCTTGGCTTAAAAAATATATTAACCTAAACACTGATACGAGAAATAGGCTAAGAATAAATTTGAAAGAGATCAGTATAAATTATTAAATAACGCAGTATTCGGTAAGACAATGGACACTGGGAGAGTGTTAGGCGAAGTATGGGCGCAAATGCATTAATAACACGCCCTAACTTTAAATCATGATCAATATTTACTGATGATTTTGTAGCCATCCATATGGGTAAACTAAAGGTAGTCTACAATAAACCAATTTACGTTGATTTTTGTATCCTGGAGTTGTCTAAGCCAGTATTATACAGCTTTTTCTACGACGTTATTAAAAAACATTTCGGCGATAATGCTTCTTTGCTGTATACAGATACGGATTCGTTGATTATAAAAACATTTACAGATAACTTCTATAATTTCATGATACAGAATCCAAACAAATTCGATACATCTAACTACGGAGAAATAAATAAATTTAATATTCGTAAGGGCTTGTCGGTGTTAGGTAAAATGAAAGACGAGTTCCCCTCTGATCCTATTATTAGTTTTTACGGTACGGGTGCGAAAGCTTATTATATACAATCGGTGGATAATAAACTCAAAAAAGCTAAAGGTGTGAAGAAATCTGTTATTAGAAAGCAGCTGTCAATAGATGACTATAAGAAAATCGTTGAGAGGGGGGGTTTAATATTTAGAAAAATGAATACGTTTCGGAGTTGCTTGCATGACATTTACACAGAAATAAAGAACAAAGTGGCCTTGTCCCACCACGATGACAAACGTTTTGTTATTCCTAATACCACTAAAACATTACCGTGGGGGCACCGTGACATATCATTTTTTCAGAGCGAACAAGAACAAAATGTAGAGCGGTTGTTAATTGCCATAAATAATACGGAGGAAAAAAATGAAAACTTGCGACGCTTTACTTGCAGTAATAGCTGAGTTAACCCAATAAATAATTTAAAATTTTTTGTTTCATTATTATATAACGTAAAGGTTAAAAATTGAAATACATTATTAAACTGGAAAATTCAAACTACAAATTTCACCAATGTGTAATTGTAACATTATACTGTGATAATTATAAGTGCTTTTAATATTAACAATAAAAAATAAGTAAATAAAAATCATTGTGTTGTTACTTGTAAATGTTAGTCCCAAAAAATAAGTTAAATATCAATTAGATTAGTCCGTAAATTATAAAAATAATTTAGCGACTTGAAGTGGTGTGTAATTATTATAAGGTTTCTATTAGGTAAAAGTAGATACCTTTGCTAAAACTAAAATGTCGTTTTATTCTGTAAGAGAGAGAAAGAGTTATTTGTTGTGCGCAAGACATCTGGCAAAGTTTGACGTCACAGTGTAACGGGGTTCTCTTGAGATAAAGAAAATCAACAGTGGGGTAAAAGTTTGACTTGCATAAATCACCTGATATCGTCCAACCAATGAGAGACAAGAGTGGTCACCCACTCCTATCATTGGAGGGGGAAGCTAGCTTGGCTTGGGTTTGAGGACGCTTACAACATTCTTTCCGTCTTCGCCTGTGCTAGTGTGCTCTCGTGAATTTAGTTGCCCTGTTTTTCTGTGCTTTGCAAAATGGTAAGAACAAATAAAAATGCATCTGCTGCTGGTCGCAAAAGGCGCACGCCGACACCATCGTCTTTAACGATGCCACCTCTAAGTTTAATGACGTATCTAACAACATTTGTACCTTCACCTGACGCACCATCTACGGCGTCAGGTTCCGCCATTAATGGCGGCGTTGTTAATTCTTGCCCAGCTCCTTCGGGGTCTAGGGCAAACAAGAATCCATCCGCTGAGAAAGTAAATATTGTACAAAATATAAGACTTTCTCATGATGGTAAAATTGATGGTGCTGCTAGGGGTGCTTCGAAATTGAGTGGTTATCAGCGTATCATGGTCACCATCAACAGACGCCCGACATTATACATCCTAGCTCGGAATTACCTGTATTACACCTTGAAGATGGCGACCTTAGCAATAACGCTAATGTCACCAAATTGAGAAATAGAAAATACAGGTGATGCCGTTCATGCCCCGCAAGGAGATGGTTTGGCTTCAAACAAAAAATTTAAAATCACACCATATTCTTCAGGGTGTCAGGATGTACGCGAATCTCATCTGCAATTACCATCTTTATCTCAATAACGCTAATGTCACCAAATTGAGAAATAAAAAATACAGGTGATGCCGTTCATGCCCCGCAAGGAGATGGTTTGGCTTCAAACAAAAAATTTAAAATCACACCATCTTCTTCAGGGTGTCAGGATGTACGCGAATCTCATCTGCAATTACCATCTTTATCTCTCAAGTGTTAGTGCTGTTAATAAAAATAAAGTAAAGTCGTCATCGTGTACGAAAGGTAAAGGTAGAGGTACAGACACACAATCGATAGAATGTGATGTAAATCTATGGAATGATATAATGAATTCCATGGAAACAGTTCTACCTGCCTCTCTAAGTCCGTTACCTGCTTCACCCAAAAAAATAAAGGTTTCGGCAGGTAAAGGACAGGTAAAACTGTCTGCAAAATCGATTATGAATGTACCCCTACCTGGCAATACCGCATTACAACGGCCAAGCTGACTCTGATTCCCCCAGCACAAGCGGACTCTGATTCTGAATCGGAGGTGTTCTCGCAAGTTGAAACCAAAACCTCTGTTAAACAATTTTTTTAAATATACGGTCAACTTAAAAGAACACATGAATTCAATTTGAGGCTTTGTCGGGATCATCCGAAAATCTTACGTCGTGCTGCTGATATGCGGGAAAGAGCTGCAAAATTAGAGGCCGACGTAAAGAGACAAAGGGAGGCTCTCGACAAAACTGCAAAGCAGATGAGATTCATTTCGGAACAAATGGGTGGCTGAGCACTTGCGCACACGCGGCGGAAAGCTACTTTAAGTTAGTTAAGAATATTGTTAGTTAGATAAGATTATTGTTAATTAGGTTTAAAATATATTATTAATAAAAAAAATATTAAAAAAATAAATAACAGAAATAATAAAAAAATATGCAAATAAAGGCAAAAGAATGAAAAAATAAATTACTATATATTATGTATGAATATATATTTTTAAGTTAGATTAGATTAGATTAGGAAAAAAATAAATGTCTTGTTAATTAGGTTTAAAATATATTAATAATAAAAAAATATGAAAGTATTGTCAAAAGAATAAATGACAGAAATAATAAAATGATTATACAAATAAAGGCAAAAAAAATGAAAAAATAAATTACTATATATTATGTATGAATATATATTGTTAGATTAGATTAGGAAAAATAAATGTCTTGTTAATTAGGTTTAAAAATATGAAAGTAATGTCAAAAAATATTAAAAAAAGAAATGCCAAAATAAAAATATAAAGTTTGTCAAAAAAATAAATTACTATAGATTATGTATGAATATATTTTGTTAAGTTAGATTAGATTAGGAAAAAAATTAATGTCTTGTTAATTAGGTTTAAAATATATTAATAATAAAAAAATATGAGAGTAATGTCTTGTTAATTAGGTTTAAAATATATTAATAATAATAAAAATATGAGAGTAATGTCAAAAAAATAAATGATAGAAATAATTAAAAAAATGACAAAAATGGTAAAAACACCCCGCCGACCCAAGTGATCCACCGGTTAGTGTAGTGTGTTATATCTATAAAAGGCGACGGTTGCAAAAAGGCGACGGGGTAGCGCCAGAGGTAGCCCCGATTGTGAATGAGAATCCGCCCCCAGCACAAGCGGACTCTGATTCTGAATCGGAGGTGTTCTCGCAAGTTGAAACCAAAACCTCTGTTAAACAATTTTTTAAAATATACGGTCAACTTAAAAGAACACATGAATTAAATTTGAGGCATTGTCGGGATCATCCGAAAATCTTACGTCGTGCTGCTGATATGCGGGAAAGAGCTGCAAAATTAGAGGCCGACGTAAAGAGACAAAGGGAGGCTCTCGACAAAACTGCAAAGCAGATGAGATTCATTTCGGAACAAATGGGTGGCTGAGCACTTGCGCACACGCGGCGGAAAGCTATTTTAAGTTAGTTAAGAATATTGTTAGTTAGATAAGATTATTGTTAATTAGGTTTATAATATATTATTAATAAAAAAAAATATAAAAATAAATGCCAAAAAAAATATACATATCGCACTGTGAGTGTAAGAGTATCGCATCTCAAAAAATCTGTTAATTCAGATAACAATGGGAAACAATTACCAAAGGCGTGAATTTTACCTTGATAAAGTATCGCATTTCAAAAATTTACCGTTAAATTATTAGAGCAGATAAGTTAGTATAGCAGTAGAAAAATCTTATTTATTTGTTGGTGCAAAACTATCGCATTCAATATGTGATAGTTTAGCATTGACAGCCAGTCACATTTTTATTAGTGTTATAGAATCGTAAGTCAAACTCGCGGTCTTTATGCGCGCATTTTTACCTACTTTACTCCTGTTATAGTGTCATAAGTCAATTGTGCGGTCTTCTCGAGCGCGTTTTGTTTAATTTTTCCCTGTGTTTAGATTTAAAATGATGTCTCGGGGGAAATTCCTGGTAAATTTAGTGTTAAAAACGAATGAAATTAAACAAGGTGACTCTAGTGATGGTAAAACTGGTTATAGTGATTTTTGTGATAAAGAGGTAGGGGTATTCCGCATTTTTTTATTTCATTAATTTGAGAGGTCTTCTTTTAGAATAACAGAAAATATGATATACAAAATAGAGACTGTATTAATAATCCAAAGACTCCCGAGACAAAAATAGGCTCAAGAGAGGTGAGTACATTTTTCTTAATATTAATTTTAAGCCCGATTGCTGAAAAATTAAACGTACTTGTTGACGAAACCTAACATTTATTTTTTTTCCAGTGCCTATTACAAAAAAATGGTGACGATTTTGGAAAATATACAGAACTATTACGTGCCTGATTCCAATTTTGTTAGTTTGTCCCCATTCTTAGATAGCACTGTTGCCAATCATGTTTCTAAAATAACAGAAAATATAGAATGTGAAGCATCTACCAGTGCTTTAGCTGACCAACCAAAGATATACTGTAATAATAGTCCAAAGACTCCTGAGGCAAAAATAGTCTCAGAAGAGGTGGGTAGATTTTTCTTAATATTACAATAATTTTACGATTGATTGCTGAAAAATTAAACATACTTATTTACGAAAACTAACATTTATTTTTTTTTCAGATAAAGAAAACTTACGCGGAATTAACACCCGTGCCTATTACTAAAAAAATGGTGACGATTTTGGAAAATATACAGAACTATTACGCGCCTGATTCCACTTTTGTTAGTTTGTCCTCATTTTTAGATAGCACTGTTGACAATCAAGATTCTAAAATAACAGATAATATGGAATGCGAGGCATCTACCAGTGCTATAGCTGACCAATCAAAGATAAATATTCTGCAGAATATTACACTAAATGAACAAATTAATTCTAAGAACTTCAAAGAGATTTCGCCAGGGACAGAACAAGAAGTAAGAGAAGAAAATATTGAAGAGATAGAACTGACGCCAGAAGTGCAAGAAACCCAAGAAGGGAATATTGAAGAGGAGAGAGAACTTATACCAGAGGCAGAACAAGATGTCGAAGTACGGAATATTGAAATAGAGATGGATCAAGTCCATTTGAACAGAAGAAAACGGAAACGACAGCCAGAAAATTGGAAGAGAAATATTCGGAAATACAAACTAAATCATGGAGAAGCATATACAACATACAGTGGAAAATACAAGCAAGGTAGATATTTAAAAGTCGCATGCGACGAAAAGTGCAGCTTCAAATGTAGGGAAAAAATATCCGAGGACCAAAGGCAAAATATTTTTGAAAAATTTTGGGAACTGGGTAATATTACCCGTCAGAGAGAATTTTTTTTGAGGCATATATCAACACTTGAACCAAAATATAGGTATCCCAAAGCAACGAGCAACAGAAAAAATAATAATAAATATAATTTTACTGTCAACAACGTTAAAATTAGGGTCTGTCAGAAATTTTTTCACAATACCCTTGATATAAGTGATATGATTTCAAGAGCGGCAATAAAAAAATTTACAAAAGATGGAGTTCTGGAGTCTGATAAAAGAGGCAAACACAGCAACAAAAATAAGCTTGGCAAAGACATAATTGCAGGAATCAAGGAGCATATTGAGTCAATACCAACTGTAGAGTCTCACTATTTACGAGCACAGACAAAAAGAACATTTTTTGAAGGTAGCTTGAATTTAAGTACTCTCTATCGACTGTATGTTGAAAAAAATAAAAAGGAGAACAAGCAATACGTAAAATATTTTCATTATGCTCGAATCTTTAACTATGATTATAACATCGGCTTTCATACCCCTAAGAAAGATCAATGTAGCTTATGTACTACATTTCAAAATTCTTCTCTGGAAGAAAAAGAGGAAATGAAAGAAGAATATGAGGCTCACCACCATCAGAAAGTTCTTAGTCGTAGTGAGAAAAAAAAAGATGTAGATCTTGCTTCAAAAGACAATTCAGTTTTAGTTGCTGTGTACGATCTTCAGGCAGTTTTGACTACCCCATGTGGAGAAACATCAGATTTTTACTATAAAAGTAAATTGGCAACTATGAATTTCACCATTTATAATATTCCCAAGAAGTTAGGATATTGTTATGTCTGGAATGAAACCATTGCTAAAAGAGGTGCAAATGAAATAGGTAGTTTCATTTTGCACTTTCTGTCAAATTTTAATGATGGATATCGAAATTTTGTTTTTTACTCAGACAACTGCTGCGGACAAAATAAAAATAAATATGTTATAGCCATGTACTTATACGCTTTAAATAAGTTGGATCATGTTGAATCTATATCCCATAAATACCTCATTACTGGCCACACTCAAAATGAGGGCGACAGCATGCATTCAACAATAGAGAAAGAGAAAAAGCGAATGTTGAGAAATAATAGTATTTATGTTCCAGCTCAATGGATTCCAATCATCGCACTTGCTAAAAAAAATTCTAAACCCTATTTGGTTTACGAAGTTCAACAGAGAGACGTTTTTGATCTAAAGGCTTTGTGCTCGGAGATTGAAAAAAATTTTGTGACGAATAAAGATGGTAAAAGAGTTAATTGGAACCAAATAAAAACAATTTTTCTAACCAAATCAGCTCCTAAAACTATATTTTACAAAACGGATTACTCACAGGAATGCTATAATGAAATTGCAGTAGATTATAGGCAAAGGAAAATGTCAAATTTTTCAGATATTCAGCTTAAAAATAGTTATAAACAACGATTACCAATATCGAAAAAAAAATACGACGGACTACAAACCCTTTGCCGAAAAAACTTAATTAAACAAGAGTACCATTGCTTTTATAATAGCCTTCCTGTGAGTGATAAACCTAATTCAGACTCAGAGTAAATTTAAATTTGATTAAAATGTTTATCTTTTGTATGTCTTGCAAATAAAATTATAAAAAATAGCATTTTTTGTTTCATTACAAACTCACGTATGTCAAAAACTTCACTTAAAACATAAATGCAAAACTATCGCAAGTGGCAAATTTTTTGTAATATATGTATTTAAAAATAAAAATTGTTTGATTATCTAAAAGCAGATAAAAAGTAAACTAAATTTGTTGATATACAAAAATCTGCATTACGATAGTTTCAAAGCAAGTAAATCGAGAAAGCGCTATAAAAATTCAAATGCAGTTTGTTCAAAACCTTCTGTATTTGAGTTGCGATAGTTTTACATTCATAGTGCGATATAACGAATTATACCAATACCAAAAGGTGGCGGTATTTTACCTCTAATACCCATTTTTGCTGGATTATCTGTATTGGGTAGTTTGGCGGGTACGGCTGCTGGTATTGCTAAAGCTGTAAATGATGTGAAAAAGGGTAGAGAAGAATTAGCTGAGGCAAATCGGCACAACAGAAGTATGGAAGCAATAGGTATGAAAAGTGGTAAGGGGACGTATATGAAGCCATATCGAAAGGGGATGGGTCTTTATCTAAAACAGAATTCAAAAAACTAATAGACTCCCTACCTCGGAGACCTCTTACCGACATTGATCTTAAATATTATGCTAAGAAAATGAAGGTAGCATACTTTCGAGGTGTATTTATGCGCGACTCACTACCAAGATATGGGCCACATTACAATGAATCTGCAATAATCAATTTGGATAGTATATATGGTCCTGGGACACATTGGGTGGCATATAAAAAACGAGGTAGTTTAGTAAATTACTTTGATAGTTTTGGCGACTTACCCCCACCTATAGAATTAGTTACATATTTCAATAACGATTCAAGGAGATCCAACCAAATATTCTATAACTACAAACGTGTACAGAATTTTAACACAGTGTGGTGTGGACATTTGTGTTTAAAGTTTCTCTCTACGAAACAAATATAAAACGCCATGGAACTGAAATGTATAACCCCAGCAATGGATCGAGAAGGTATCAAGCGAATGGGTCACTCACTAATTGCATTCTCCCGTTTGCGTAGTCTTTTGAAGATGAGCAAACAACAAATTGCAGATATGCCCAAAGAGGTGATGATTGGGTTGGCTTCACATGAAATTGCATTAGTATGGGATAAGCTACCTACACATCTTCAGAATGATGTCGATATATTAAAATATCAATATTGTACAGAACATTACCTTAACGATCATGAAGGCAGTGATGATGTTAATGATGGTCCAATACCTCGAAAAATGTTTTGCTGCTATTGTAAGGTAAACGATGTAAATGTGGCATCCAATAACAATGTAGATATATCACCACCAACTTCAAGGTGAAAATTATACCATTATTGCTGTAATCCACAATAATTTGGGTAACACAATTTAATTACATCAGTCATGTCGTACACCTTCACACTAACGAGCCGCTTAAGTGAGCTGAGTGTCAACTTTCATCCACCCATTGAACTGGATAGGAGCAGTCGTCATGGGTTGGGTTTAATTGGGTTCTTCTCTTACAACTCCATATTCAATGTGGATGAAACAAATAACAACTTCAGATATAGAGTTAGTGTTAAAGGCCAAAGATACATTCACTACTGTTCACATACCTCTGGGGGCTTATGAAATTGATGAAATATATACTGCAATGTTAAAAGCTATGAATATTGACGAAAATGGTTACACGCAAATATACACTTTACGAGCAAACAACAACACCTTAAAGTGCGAGATTTTGTCAAAGTATGAAATAGATTTTAGACAACCAAATTCAATAGGTAGTCTGTTGGGATTTGAACCAATATATTTACAACCAAATAAAAAATATGAATCAACACTACCTATTGATATTATGAAATTAAGGATGATACGCGTAGATTGCAATATTATTTCTGGAGCTTATCTGAATGCAGATGAATCACACACTCTCTTTGAATTTGACATAGATGTTGAACCTGGCTACAAACTTACTAGAGAACCTACTAATATCATATATTTACCTGTTAGACCTGAAAGGTGTCAGTTGATAGACAACATTACTCTACGCATATTGGACGACAACGGTGATTTGATTGATTTTCGAGGTGAGAAAATTATTGTAAGGCTAGAATTGAAAAAAGTCTGATACTGCCCACAACCAAATGGGTTTTCGGTACAATCAGCGACAGCAAGTACATCACCACCAGTATGATACTTTAGTGGGCAATAGTATGAATAAAAGGCAAAGCAGATGTGGAAAGCGATTCATTCAAAGACTACACCTTAAACAGTTAAGACATAGATTGTCAGCTGAGGATCGAACCTTTTTAAAATCCATTGGATTAAAACTGCGAAAAGATTGATCATAATAATGGTAGCTACTGCAACTAGTGAACCTGTTGATGAACCTGTATTTGATCATTCTCTAATTGGCCTACATGAGCATAGATATAAACCATATGGTTCCCCACATTACAGAAACTCTGATAAAATACGTATTCCCATCAATTTTCAAGATGTTATACTCGATATTTCAGAAAGTTATATACAATGTGTCCCACTTTTCATGGAGCCACCCTCATATCTCGCTTATCTGATATCCGAATATTTTGAAATTTTGGTGGTGAATATATACCTATAAAGTAAGTCTTTAGACGTAACCACATTTGATTTTAGTCAGTGGCGTCCGATTCTATGATGGAAAAAGTGGGTCTATTTTTGAAAAAAAAGTATTAGCGATTTTTAAAAAAAAAACTAGTAAGATATTCTTAATCGGCACCTTTAGAAACCCTTTTGTACAAGATTACATCGTTGTGGGTTCAAAGGTGTTTAAGATATGGGCCGTCAAAAAACTATTATTTTCAACTTAAAATAATTTTTATCTGTAAAACGGATTGTCATATGAAGAAAATGTATTTTTATTTTTTTGTTTAGAATAATGTATTGCACTAGTATGAAATGATTCTACAACAATATTATGAATTTTTTAATAAGGCAAAAATTCTAATGGTAGGTAACAGTAGGTGTACAAATTAGAATTTTTGCCTTACTAAAAAATTCATAATTTTGTTGTAGAATCATTTCATACTAGTGCAATACATTATTCTAAACAAAAAATTAAGAATACATTTTTTTCATATGACAATCCGTTTTACAGATAAAAATTATTTTAAGTTGAAAATTATTGTTTTTTGACGGCCCCATATCTCAAACACCTTTGAACCCACAACGATGTAATCTTGTACAAAGGGGTTTCTAAAGGTGCTGATTAAGAATATCTTACTAGTTTTTTTCTAAAAAAATCGCTAATACTTTTTTTTCAAAAATAGAACCCCTTTTCCATCATAGAATCGGACGCCACTGACTAAAATCAAATTTGGTCTAAAAACTCACTTTATAGGTATATATTCACCACCAAAATTTCAAAATATTCGGGTATCAGATAAGCGAGATATGAGGGTGGCTCTATCAACGTTTAATAACTAAACTAATTGCTAAGGCTGTGTCAACGTAAAGTTAACCATTCGTTATAACCAGTGATAGTTGGAGGGAACGACCGATATTCGTATTAAGTCAACCAACCGCTGTCACAACATCTGATTTAACTCTTGGCCGTTGAATTCAACGCAGGTCGTGGCAAACCCTTAATATATCGATGTCTCGACATCGATAGATTAACGGCAACTGTCGACAATGAATGCTTCCTCGTATACAGGTTTCGCAACTTCCTGAACTAAAGATATAACACTAGATAGACACTATGCACAATGTACAATTCACTTCTGACACCTGCCCAGACAGGTCTTGTTCGTTCACTCTTCTTTGGCTCAGCCGAATGGTCAAACCGACGCAATTGCGAGGGTCGTAAGTTATGGGGTCAACACAAATACCAGACTAATACTAGAATGCAATAAGAAGACAGAGATAATAAATAAAGATATATATTAAACGATCATCACAGTAAGTTTTAATATAGAGCCTCACCTAGCAAGGTCTACTACCATAACCACGATACCCCCACAAGGGGTCAGCGACCGCGACGGCCGTGCTTAAAGGAAAGTGATCGATTGCCGAAAGAGAATTATTACATGGACGTGACTGGCAATTTAGTGAGTGGGGTTTATAATGCTTGAAATCGCTACTAGAAATTTAAGGTAATATTCTCCAAAAGGGGTATATGCCGTTAGACGCTGGTGGATAATTCATAAAAGGGTAAACTCTTCGAATGCTATCTCACGAGACGGTCACCTGGTAATAATGGAGAAGTGCCCTGGCACCCGTACGTACCGCACTGAGGCTTATCCTGGCTTGATTTAACCAAAAATACCTAATTTCCATTTTGCGAAATCATTGGGAGGTCTCCCACTATAGATATGGAAAAGACCCGAGACCACTCCACGTCGCCACGTGGCATCGCAAAATTCCGCAATTTCACTTTTTAAGTCAGTTCCTAAAATTTCAAAATGGTGCTATCAGACACGATCCCGGTAGAGACGATGACCAATGGGTAGTCGAGGCCAGCTCAACCATCCTTGGAAGCCGTAGGTCACGGACTCACTAGGAATTCCAGAACGCGAGGGTAGAGTGAACCTATTCTTCCGTAGACCAGCGCGACCATGATGGTGGACCAGTCTATGGTAGATCTGATCAAGAGCTACTGATCTACGGTAGATTCACTCTCGCGCCTTTGTGGAGTATTCCTGTGATCCGTTAGACCCGCTTGTGACAATGATCATCTGCGCTATGATCATTGTCGTGGCGCAGTCCGCCCTTCGAGGAATCGGTACTGGCTGAGGACAAGGCATGTCCTTGGTCGTCTCTACATGCTGCATCGTGCCTGGATGCGTTCGTTCAAACATGGGATAATGGCCGAAAAAGATAAAGGGAATTTTGGAAAGTGTACTGAAAATCGTCTTGAAAATTTTATAAAAAATCCTGATATGCATGGATTCATGCATATCAGGCAAAAAGAAGGAATTTTGGGGTTAGGAACTGTAGTGAAAATTGTGATATTTTTTGTAAAAAAATGGTGTATATGGAACCTGATGTTCCATATACACCATACAAGCCTGATGCTTGTTGCTTATGTCTATTTGGGATCTTTTGCTTAAATCTACTTATACTGCTTCTCCTGGGTACGTTAACAGCTCCATGAAAAGTGGGACACATTGTATACAATACATAGAAGGAAAATTTACTCAAGATATCTTAGATACCACCAGTCACGTTTTTAGTGGCAAACTACCCCTTAAATTCCTTATGGGTTTTGCAGAAGATTATACCAAAGGTTTTTTGAATGTGAAGCAGGAACTAATTTTGATAATTGCACGCTCATTTAAAGACTCTTATATCGGAGAGGTTGATGCAGAGTTGCAAATCAGCAAAATTGAGTGGAAGATAAGACATATTGTACCTGAAGATCGACAAAAGTTAAAATTATTGAATCGAATTGATAAAAGTGGTAATAATGGCAAAGTTAAGATGGCCTACCGTACGTGGTAGATTTATGAGCTTCCCTGTGTTACGGTTCTATATGTCACCGTAACGATTTTGCTAAATTAGGTATCAATATTCAGAAACTAAACGACATGATCGGTATTATTGACACACTCTGTAAACAGAACACATATCTGGTTTTTGTAGGTAAAACTAATATTGTAAACATGTAGGAATGTATGCCAATTATAGAACATTTAAATGCTTATTTTTAGTTGTTAAGAATTCTTCCCAGTCTATATTAAAATTTTAAATAATGTAAACGATTAGATTTGTATTTCAGCTATCTGCGAACGCTCAATAAGGTTGTAAGTACATTTGATTGAGTATAGTCTTAGTTAACACGCTTTTGGTAGTTTGGGGTATTATTATTATGAAGTAGAGTAAACTGGTTACAATCATATAGCTAATTTACATTGACACTTCAGGTTGGTTGAACGCATTTCGTGTAGTCTGTGGCGCATGCCAGGCAGTCGCATGCCAGGCAGTTTTTTGTAATACCGAGTTTACCCTGAAGAATAAAGTCGGACTAGAGCCCATTTAATATTTTGCGCTGATACCACAGCAACGAATCTTGTGCGATATAAAACTTTCATAGTATTTCTGCAATCCACATATTTTTCGAGTGTTAAGACGGGAACACATTGCTCTGACGTGTTGTGTTGCGATGTGTTGTGTTGTGATGGATCATACAGCCAAATTTCTCATGTATTTAAATGAGCAGCGTGCACATTCATCTGATGCTGTGCCTTCTGACGTGTTGTGACATGTTGTGTCGTGATAAAATGCGGGTCGACCAGATTCTATAGACACCGACAGAACGTTTTCAGCCGTTGTACCAGCGCTTCGCAGAAATGGACGAAATTGCACTTATTGAAAACGTCAGAAATCATGAATGTTTATTTAACATCAAGTCAAGACATTACCGAAACCAAAGTATGAGGCAAGAAGCATGGGAGGAGATAACAGAGGAAATCAATAGCACATGTAAGCTTAAAAATTTAATTTTAATTTATTTTAGAAATTTTTATATACATACATACTGTATTTTTTTTCAATTGATTATTACATTACGTCCACGGCGTACAGTTTCTAATTGCCATGGTACTATCGCGGCCGAAAAAAAGTAATCGACTGATTTTCCCGTTGTAACTATGGTTCTATTCAGTGTCGCATCAATCCCAATATTTTTTTATTAGTGTCAACGTCATTGTCATATTAAGCAAAAATAAATTTTGTATTACTTAATCATGCCTTATTATGTTTCGAGTGGAGAAGAAAAAGGCTACATCATCGCCAAACTTGGAGAAGGGTGGTCTGCATAGCAAGTGAAATTAATTGCAGCAAAAGCACGATTCAAAAACTAAACAAAAAGTGGAAAGAAACTCATGATCTGAGCAGGGCAGTGGGTTCTGGGAGGCCAAGAAAGAGTTCTCCAGAAAACGACAATACCCTGGTTAACTATGTGAATTTAAACCCATTTTCTAATTCTATTGAAGCCAAAGAGCAAACCAACTTCCCAGCGTCTGTTAGGACAGCAAGAAAACGGTTGCGAGAGCAAGGTCTATTTAACTGTGCCAGTGCTAAAAAGCACCGACTAACAGATGATAATAAAGAGGCAAGAATTCAGTTTGCAAATATTTTTATTAATGAATAAGATCGTTACTGGGAGAGAGTGATTTTTTGCGACGAAAAGATATTTCGGACCTGCTACATTGGTCAACTGCGAGTTTACCGTCCCAGGGGTCATAAGTTTGATGAAGAATATTTGTACAAAACAGATAATAGCGGAAGGTCTGTCTTTTTGTTTAGTTTTTGAATTGTGCCTTTGCTGCAATTAATTTGACTTGCCAAGCGTTATTAAGACCACCCTTCTCCAAGTGTGGTGATGCTGTAGCTTTTTTCTGCTTCTCTCAAAACCATACAAATTAATTGTTTTCTTGTAATTAAAAAATATTAACAACTTATTTCTTATTAGTTTTTTTTAAATAAATACGACCCCACCAATGATTCCTTGTCAAAATAATTTAATTGACATAATTGATGTAAACACTCCCATTTACAAAGGAAAATTTTTCGAAAAAACATACTACTTGATAAAAAATCGATTACTTTTTTTCGGCCGCGATAGTACACTGCCAACATCTGATACAAAATAATTTCTAAATTTGTCCCGAATGCGAAAAGCATCTTGAGTAGAATTTTGACGCAAGGGTGGCACTGATGTAAAACACGGTTCGGGGGTGTTACAATATATTTCGTCTGGCTGAAAATCATTATTGCAGCATAACATATTATGAAGACAAACGGCAGCATATACTATATCATCAACAAAATCTGGTTGTATTTCCATGTGCTTAAGAAAAATTCTCCATCTTGCTGCAAGAATTCCAAAACTATTTTCCATTACTCTCCTAGCTCTCGAAAGTCTATAGTTAAAAATTTTATTTGGTTCATTTCCTGCTACATAATGCCGGCTATAGGGGCGTAATAGGTACGATTTGAGTGGGAAAGCTTCGTCTCCCACAATAACATGAGGTAAAGCTTCACCGTTTTGTGTAAGCGGTTTATCAGCTGGAAGATTCAGTGTATTATTAGCTAAAGAAATTCCCTGAGAAGACTTGGCAAAAATTCCTCCATCACTGTTGCGACCATATGAACCCACATCAATAGCTATGAATTGGTCATTAGCATTCACCAGCGCCAGCAGAACAATTGAGTTGCAACCTTTGTAGTTATAATAATTTGATCCACCATTAATAGGACAGCGAATATTTATATGCTTTATGTCCAAAGCGCCTATGCAGTTTGGAAAGTTCCACATAGACTGATATCGTGCACTTACTTCTTTCCATCGTTGTTCTGTGGGTACTGGCAAAAATTCGGGTGCTAGAAGTTCCTTTTTGGCTTTTGCTACCTCTTTGACAATTTCACGAACTGTGCTAAATCCCATTTTATAACTGATGCCAAGAGATCGAAATGAATTGCCAGTGGCTAAGAATCTGAAAAGAAAGCCTGCTGTTACCAAATGAACAAATCTGTATTTTATATAGGGATTTCCGCGAGGATTTCCGTGTTAATTTTTCGACCCCATTTTAGGCCCTGTTCTAATAGAAGTACTTACATAGCTAAAATTTGGAGTACCTAAATTTTGGCGTCTCATAATTACTTTAATTTGTCAGTGGTACGAAAAAATTATGAGAAAAGACTTGAACATGCATTTTTTTCTCTGAAAATAAGTAATTTTTTACGTCCTTCGTAACCAGACAAACTGTATATTAAATTATTATTTGAAGAAAAGTAAATTAAAATAAAAAATCGACGTGTTTCGGGAATTTTCAATAATATTGTTTACTTACCTAATAATGAATTTATGCGTTAGTTTATGGACGCACTGTATACAGTGTATTTTCAAAGAATATAAATGCATGTTTAAGTATTTTTTCAGGTTTTTTTTTTTTGCATGACTGATAACTTATAGCATTTTGAGACGCCAAAATTTATCTATGTCAAGCTTCAGCTTTATGCAAAGATCGATGGTTCGAATCTACCCTGGAGCAAATTAAAAATTTATTTCTGATTTGCTTTGGACTTAGATGGATAGAGAATTAACGAAGGAAGCCCTAGATGTGGTTCGGATCTACAATAAACTGTAGGGCCTCGTCTCTATATACCTAACACAAAATCCTATGATTTTCCGGGGGTTATTTCGGTGACATGAGAGGCGGTTAAGAAAACATTTTAAAACATTTTAAGGACAGGGCATAAAATGGGGTGGAAAATTTAACATGGACATTCCTATGGTGCGTCTTAAAAAAAATGCACTGTATATATGTATAGGTATAAATAATTAATTTAACTTTTTTAATTTATTTTAGTGTCATTGGTTCGAGATACTTGGACCAAATTGAGAAACGCATTCATCAACGCAAAAAAGCGGAGGCAGACCAAGAGTGGACAAGGGACAACAAAAGTGATTCCCTGGAAGTATGAACAGGAGATGTCTTTCTTATTACCATATTTAGAGTGTCGCCAAACTAAAAGCAATCTAGAAACACAGCAAGATGAATCAAATATAATTGATGACGAGAGCACTGCCAATGAAGATGTTAATGATACGCCCCAAGAAAGTATCACTGCGAATGCAGACAATTTGACACAGCCGCAACATTCTAAAACTACTGACACACCAGTTATTAAAAAAAAAGCCCGTCTATCCAGGAACGATTTACCTACGAATCCAGCAATGGAAATGGTGCGTATCATGAAACAAAACGCCGAGGCACGAAATGAGAGACGCAATAAAACAAATTCAGATTTCACTTCCACCCCTCATTTGGACGAAGTAGACATGTTTTACCTAAGCATGGCCAAAACAGTGAAGCGTTTATCACAAAGGGAACAGGCATATATTAGAATGGAGTTTTGCCGAATGGTATCTCAAGCAGAGATCAGAAATTTGGATGAAAGAAGCCATCTGATTCCTCTGACAGTCTCCACAGATAATCGCTCAACATCTTCATCTACATCTTTGCACCCCACTCCTTTGCAAAGTCCAACTGATTTATCAACTCAATACAACTGTCCACCATCGGCTACGACGAGTACTTCCTACTCTTCACCGCTGTATAAAAACGATATTGGATGTTCCTTCTTTATATAAATTATTCATGTAGATTTATTTAGAAATAAAAATTATTTACCTTAAGAATACAGCTAATCTTTCTCTTGTACAGATCGCTCTTCGAAAACTGGTATCAATTTTTTTTATACTTTCTTCTATTTTTCCATGTAAACTTTCATATTGTTCCCTGGACATCCTAAAGTACATATGGAAACGATTTTCATCTTTGGAAAGTAGATTAACAACTAAAGTATGATATTCGCCAAATGATTCTCTATTTTCGTTTATTTCGTGAATCCAAATTTTTCTTTTCTTGGGTTTTGTGAAACAAATAATAGCTGCAGCACATTCTTCAATTTCTTCATCAAATTCGTCTGATGAGCTTAAATTCATCATGGTATAACGCAAACAATACACTGCTGCAGTGTCACTGCATAAAATATATACTCAAATGCCTGACTTTTCGTCATAATGCATCAGAAAAATATGTTTACGACTCGTCACAGCATAACACATCACAACACATCGCAACACAACACGTCAGAGCAATGTGTTCCCGGCTCAAAGCTTACCCAGTAAAGATAAATCCATACAAGGATTATCTAGTAAAGATTTAGTTGAGTAATTTGGTTGGAAAACTACGTAGAGCTTCCTCACTTCAAGTTAGAGCGCGAGATGCAGCCATAAGCAATTTTTCGAGAAGTCTCCTAGTCGAAGAAACAATTAAGTCATTTTTCTCCTTGGTAACCGAACTGATTCCGCCTATTTAGGATCTACAACCTCGCAGAGCGTTGGCAGTTAGCGGGATTCATCAGGACTTTGGCGGGTCCACCTCAAGTCGTCACCAAGTGCACAACACATGTGTTTCGGTGAGACATTTTGAAAATTAGTTTATTGTTACATGATTCGCCGGATTATTTCTATTTAATATATATTTTAAGACATAGTAGAACCTTATTTCATATTCTCGTCAATATTTAATTGTTACATATATTTTATTTAAACACATCTTAGTACGTTTAACTTCATAGTCAATTAACAGTATAACTTTCACTTATTGTAGTTTTTATCTAGTATAATCTTATTTTGTCACTAACGGACATGTCCTTTCCACCTTGTATATTTCTGGTCAAATATCGAAAATTCTAATAAAACAAGTTTTACTAAATATACTCACTTTAATTCATTCATGTTGTGTTGTCCAAAAGTTCAGGTGTGTCCATAGACGCCTGCCTTGTTGAGGTTTGGGGGGACACTATTTTACTATGTATGGTGCCCAATCGTTATCGATATAAAACTCCCCTCAAGCCCCAACAATGCGAGCCAGTGCAAAAGGTAACAGAGTAATAAGGAGGTTCCATTTTCCTAGCCGGCCATTTTGCCCCGACTTATACCAGCTAGCCGTTCGCTCCACTCCCTATTTAGGGTTTATGTAAGATTTCGTAACTTATTTCAATAAAGAAAAAGTCCAACGAAACACCTATCTACGTGATACTGCTTATGACATATGGGCTCTTAAACTCTCCAACCGTCTTGAGAGTCCACTTTTCATCCTTCTTGGCTTTCAAGACACTGATCAGGCCAACAATAGGACAAAAGATGTTACACAGTTCAAACATGCAGACATAAATAATATTCGACTATTTCTAAATTCTGAAGTATACCCATATGAACGTTGGAATTTAGATTTCGATAAGAAGCTCGATTCTACAGCATATTATGCTTATGAGAACTTCCAACGCAATTACTATGATAAAGATATGAGTGATGGATCTTGGGGAATTCAAAAAGAATCCTTTGTTCGTTATTGATTGTTCACACCAACCTGTTGCAGTGAAATCATCTACTGTCGACATAAAAATAGAATTTGAAACACTAAAGGCGAAATTTCCGGAACAAACTCGAGTGTATGCACTTATACTTCATGATACATATTTAAGTTATAACGCATTAGATGGCTCGGTTCAGAATGGCTTTCTCAATGTCAAGTACAAAAAGAAAATATTTATTATGGTGAAATTAAGTAGTGCAACCCCCTATTTCTATCTAGATATCCGGAAAATTTTATCAACAATAATCATGATGTACTTGCAAATGTTTATTTTCTCAGAATGTAAAATCAAATATAAAATTAAAATAAAAACTTCTAATTATACTACCTAATGTATTTTTAGTTGTGTAATAACAAATAGGAAATAAAATGAATGTAATCTTTTAATGTGTATTTCATTTATTTAGTTTATAATATAATATAAAATACAGAATATTGTTTACTACAGATACGTACAATATTAGGTGTAATAAATATGACAATAGAAATAAGATGAATATTGTTATCACTATCTTCTACATCAAACTGGTTAAGTTGATATTTTTCAATAATATTCTTAGGTAGGTACTCCATTATCTCATATAGAAAATGTTTTAGTTCCACTCTGTTCATATGCTCACAAAACTCATCCAAATTTAAGAAGCCACGAGAATATCTACCACATAGAGTTACACCAATGCTATACGCCTTAGAAGCTTCTTTAACCCGTCGAACTTCTTCAGCATCGAAGCAGATATTTATATCATAATTTAATGAAACTAATGCATCCCTTAATAAGTCATCTAGTTTAGAAGACAATCTTTCAATTGCTGATCTAATGTCTTCTGCAGGGGTCCATGTTTGGGCTGAATATTGCATCCAAATATATAAAAAACAGCACTAAATGGACTTACGTTTGAGCTATTGGTGTACACGAAATAGAAATATATTGTACAAATGTCAATTTAGATATATCAGAATTTAGATATATCAGGCTAACAAGTGATACTATTCTATAATACTCCTAGCATTCTTCCACAATATTCCATTTCTACTTAATACTTAAACTTAGCCAGCTTAAAATACTTTTACGATTATTTTTGTTTGAGAATTAAACACCGAAACGTATTATTGGACTAGATTTTGCTTCAGGATAAGCCGGAGAACTTTGTCCTAAATATGTCAATGTAATTTTACCATTTGACGAATTTATTTTATTGATAGTGTTCTCACATATAATTTCCACAAACTGTTTCGGTAAAAATGATTTAAAAGTCGTAATTGAACTTTCCTCAAACAAAGTTACTATGATTGATTTTCCAAATCTTGTATTAACCAAAGACATTTTTTTAATGATATAAAGTTTATTTAAAATTAACGCTGAAATGGATCTTTGCTCTAAAACCTGCATATCTTGATTTATTAGCTCATTAACTGCTAATAAGTCAACTTCGGAAATTATTAGCATTTTTTAATGGATCAATCTGACAGCAAAATTTGCTCAATTCTGGTTGTCATGTAAATAACATCTTTTGTTTTGAGCCGACTACCCCAAAGCCTACTTTTAAATGGTATAAAATGAAAATGTGGCAACGATAACCGCGTTCATACGGAGGTGATTGGCGATCACTGAAAAAATGCAGGATTCCAGGAAAATGACTCTAAAGTCATAATTAATTGAGTTAGCGTTATGAATCAAAAAAGAAATTAAAGACAAAAAATAAGGCTGCAAATTGACCATATTGTAGTTTTTCAAGGTCATCTAGGAAAACTCATAGGCGACTTCAAACTTTACCGAAAAAACATAGCCTCACTATTACATCTGTCACTCTCCGAATTAATGAGCTGAGAATATTATGACATAGGCCTCGTATTGCTGAAACATGTACCTATAGAACAAAAAAAAAATCATGTCTTTACGATCCCCCTATCAAAAGATATTCGAACTTAAAGTTGACCCTAATTTCCACTGGACCACTTCAATTGAGCGGCAGTGTAATACAAAAAGTAATTATTCATAATAAAAACCAGAAACACCGGAAGTGACATTGACTTGCCGTGTGACTCAAAATATGCAACACATTGAACATTTAATAATTTAGGAATTTTTAAGACAGTTGCTACAGTAAGTTTGTAAATAATACAAAAACGTTTCATAATAAAAACGTGTTAACTACATTTTTGGAAACGTCTTTTTATCGTCTATACAAATCAGTACAAAAATACAGGGTGTTGCATTTAAAATAACAAAGTTGATGTCACTTCCGGAAAAACCGGAAGTGACATTGACTTGCCGTATAACTCAAAATGTGCCAATTCAAAATTACAATTCGACGTGTCCGAGCGTTTTTGGCACAATCACGTGGTTCAGATTATATTGAATTTATTCCTTTCATTGTGAACGCACTGTATGTACCAAAATAATATATTTACTCATAACCGCCATAAAGCCATGCTAGTCGTTGACAGCAAGCCGCCATCTATTGCCGTCCTTTATTTGGGCCGTTAGGAATAAGATCTGCTGAGTTCAAAATATAAATATAATTATTTATATTATTTTATAAGGGATGTAATACAATATAAAATAGCCGCTATTTTTTTGTTTTAGAGGATTTTCGATCATGAGGGTGATTTTCCGCATCCTTCAGCAGACGTAGTTATGTTGCCGCCTGACGACGACTATCAAACTGACGAGGATTCAGGCCAGGAGGATACGAAGTTCCCTTGATAACTTACCCTCTATACAACTCAGAGCTCCAGCCCAAATACAGGTACTTTTTCAGGATTCTGATTCTGAAGATATACCTTTTGCGGTTCCAGCCAAAATACAGGTACCTCTCTTCAAGACTCTGATTCTGAAGATGACAATATATCTCTGACTCGACTTGTTTCAAAAAAGTCAGAACCTGTTCCAAAAATTGCTAGTCTACAATTGGACTAATGATCACATTTTATATGACTCAAATAACTTTCATTTAGGCCAGCCCGAGTTAGAAAACGCAGATGAAAGTTCACCGGTTTCGTTATTTTTAAATTTTTTTGATGAAAACGTTTTATCAAACCAGTTACGGTTCAAGAAATGAAGTGTTTTGTTGGGATTTTAATTTTGAGCGGGTATGTACAGGGTAAGTCACGTAAAAGGTCCACCCCATTTATTTGGGTAATTTTGAATATATTTTTGGTTTTCGGGACTCTATCCTATATGAATTTAGGTAGATTACGATTCTGATCAAACATTTTTTATTCAACCAAACATATACAAGGTGTTTAAAAATACGTGTTCATCTTAAATGGCACGCCCTATATATTTCTACACATTATTTATTTATGATACAAACATACAGGTATTATATATTTTTGAAATCCCCTCGAATAGCTGCATAGAAATGTGTAGAAATATATAGGGTGTGTCATTTAAAAAAAACACGTATTTTTAAAATCCCTGTATATGTTTGGTTGAATTAAAAATCTTTTATCAGAATCGTAATCTACGTTAAAATTCATATAGGATAGAGTCCCGAAAACCAAAAATATATTCAAAATTACCCAAATAAATGGGGTGGACCTTTTACGTGACTTACCCTGTACCATATCCGAAACACAAAATGTTTTGGGAACAGGATAAAGATGTAAAAAACATTTTTGTTTCAGATGGACTTTCTAAAGAGATAGGTTTGATCACATAATGAGCGTTTTTCATATGGCAAATAACAACAACTTAGTTCCCGGTAATAAATTTTGCTAAAGTCCGTCCTTTGTTTACTTTATTGAACCAAAATTTCCTACGGTATGCACCTAAAGTTGAAAACCATAGTATTGTTGAAGCCATGGTACCCTATTTTGGCCGCCATGGCTGCAAACAATTTATACGGGGCAAACCCATTCACTGGGGCTACAAGCTTTGGGTAGGTTGCTCAACAAATGGATTAATAAATTGGTTCGAACCATATCAAGGAGCTTCGACAAATATCTCTCCAGAATATAAAGAGTTGGTTCAGGCGCTGGAGTTGTGCTGTTGAAACGTTGTCCTGAAAATAACTTTCACATTTTTTTGATAATTTTTGTTCCAATTTGTCTTTTTGGGCTATTTATCTAAAAAGGGTATTCGGGGAACCGGAACCCCTAAAGTCAGCAGGGGAACTCAAAAAATCCCCACGAGGTACTCATGACCACAAATCTGATGTAGAGACAAAATTAACTATCCTTAGTTGGAATGATAAAGCGTGGTTTAGTTGGTTTCTAATGCTGTCGGTGTAAATCCCATACGAATAGTAAAACGATATTCAAAGCAAGAAAAAAAATCCGTTCCAGTTCCTCAACCTTATATGATAAAATTATACAACGCAAACATGGGCGGTGTCGACCGAAGTTGACCAAAATATGTCTTTGTATAGAACAGGAATTCGGGAAAAAAATGGTACTTCTGTTTATCTGCTCATTGTTTGGATATGTCTATTCAAAATGCTTGGCAACTAAGCCGGTCATCCAACAATGAGTCACAGTTGGGCCATCTTGCTTTTCGCAAAAGAATTGCCTGTTCTATACTCCAGACCAATGCAAAACCCATGAATCAGTATGTTGCGCGACCTAGCCAAAGGGATAATATAGATTCGCGTTATGATGGAATACAACACTATGTTATTCAACAAGATCGGCAAACCAAATGCCATTACTGCCGTATGAAAACCACCACGCGTTGCATAAAATGCGATTTTGGTCTTCATGTAAAATGTTTTATACATACCGAAATATAATTTTAAAGAAATTTTGTAGTTAATATAGCCATTAAGGTTTTTCCTCTTTAGTTTTTAAGGCATTTGTTACCTGGTAAATTATGTTATGATATTCTTCTGTAGTACCTCTTTTTCCTGACGTCCTACATATAGAACGGCCATTTTTTTTATGCTCCTGAATTTTATAAAATGTCTGATGGTTAAAATGTGTTAGTAAAAGCTTAATAAACAACTTCATTTTTTTATGTTTCCATGTCTCGGGAATAAGTGGGTTAACTCTTTGATAAATTAATTTATAATCATTTATAAACAAACAACAGTTTCCATAATAACCATCTATGGTAGATTATTGTACCATAAACTAGAATGAAATAAGTTTGTAATAATTTATTTTATATCGATGATACAGTAATTTAAATTGTCGACGAATATAAATAATGTATATGTTGATGTTATTATTTTTATATCTATATACCGGGTGTAGACGAATAGTGGGTCACCCCTGTAACTTACTAGTTTTTAAAGATATTGGGATAAAATTTTGTATCATGAAATTAGGTAAGATTTCCAACTTTTTGAGACCTATTCGCCATATTTTTCACTTCCGGTTTCACCGGAAATGGCCCCAATAGTCTTTTCTAAATGGACCACACTGTATGTTATTACATTTTTGAAATAAAGATCACATTTTGGATACATTTATACTATTTTGAACAATTTATACAGGGTTGCACGAAAAATAATTCGAATTTTCGTTGTCAATCTAGATGATTGCGAATATGTTAAAATTATTTTTGTTCCAATGTAATTCATATAAAAAATACGAAAACGTTAATATGTCCAATAATACATTATACAGGGTGCTCCAAACTCATTAATATCACATTTTGCAAAATAACTCTGTATTTTATTTTAAAATATTATATGGGCCACTCGGATATTCAGAAAGCTCTATTTAGTAGGGGTTAAACGGTACCAAAAGTTCCGTAATGTGTAAACGTTACCGGCAGGAATAACAATTTTTCTTAAGAAATTATGTTTTATATCTAACTTCAATTAAATTTTAACTATGTCAATATACCAAAAAGCTTCATTATTTACAAGAGCCGCCGTCGGAATAGTGGATTTTAAGCAACCAATTTTTCCAATAAATCCCAATATTTTCCTGACCATTTACATTTACCCAGCGCTGCCACTGATATCCCTGAAGATAACATAATAAACAAACAGCAGTCAAAAAATGAGGGAAAAAAACGCACACTAGGCCATTAAATTGCGACGCTATTGTTTCAACTTCTGGTAATGTATCTGACGAATTTGGGAAATTTCATATACAAAAAAAATTAATTGCGCAAACTTATGACGGTGCTGCGGTTATGTCAGGGCATTTTAATGGCCTTCAGATTTCAAAATCTAGTAAAATATCTGAAGTTTTAAACAGGAATATGGAACATAGAATTCCGAATAATGCTTCCAGGGCTGTATTTATTTACTATTGATTCATACAGACAAAAATTTATCGAGGCTTTTGATTTTATTTCACATAGTGAGGATTTTTTAAATGACAATTAAACTTTAAGAGAAGCTTATGGATCAAAAACGTTATTGTTAGATAAAAAATTAAAACTGTTTAAAACGGTTTTTGAGCAAACTGATGTTGTGTTTCCTAAGTTTACAGAACAAATTTACTGACATAACTTATCTCTCTCAGTTTTTAGCTCATACTTAACAAACAGGAAACAGTGTTAGCGTCAACAATATATCTTCAAATTTTGAAACAGTAAAACATGGTGTTTCCCAAGGCTCTGTCCTGGGGCCACTATTTATCATCTTTTCAATGAAAATAATTTTAACAACTTAACACAGGCTTCAAATGTTATTGAAAAACAAGCTCAGAACTGGTTCTCAAGTAACAGACTTAGGTTAAACGAGACAAAATCTCAAAAACTTTTCCTTTCATCAAATAATAATCTGGTTAGTGGAGTTAGTGTCAACTTACTTGGTATTGTGATTGACGAAAAGCTAAACTGGAGCTGCCACGTTGATAAATTTAGTAAAAAATTGTCTAGCATAACCTCTATATTACGACAGTTGAAGGATACCCTTCACATAAACACTTTAAAAAATACCTATTTCTCTTTTTTCCATGCTCAACTAAACTACAGTATCCTATTATAGGGCAACTTTTTTTTTTTTTTTTTTTCACCTAGGGCTCGTCTGTTTAAACACCGAGGGCACTGGTGTTTAAACAGACAACCAAACCAAATTTGATGGTGCGAAAAGTCTCTTAAAAATAAAGAATGAAACATTTAAAATATTTATTGTAAAAGTTTATTATCATGTAAATCAAAATTTAACACAAATGCGTTAAAACGCAACGGTCGAACTAAAATAAATTATTAGAGACACAAACACAAAAGCTAGCAACATATAAAAGTGTCTTACTTCATTACAAGCATCATTAACGATGTTTCATTCTTTCTTTTTAAAAGACTTTTCGTACCATCAAATTTGGTGAAATTCTGAGCGACTTCAAGTTTGTCTAAAATTCGTCCAGATGCGTGCATCAAATGATTAAATGTAAATTTTCTGGAAAACGGCTTGTCATATCAAAAAGTGCCAAGAGACATTAAATTTTTGTTTTTTCTTGCTTTATTGAATTAAACTGAAAACATGGGAAAATATCAGTGGCGTACTACTTTTTTGTAAAAAAGAGCCTTAGTAAATCCATATATCTACGCCCATGGTTAAGTAAAGTAGTAGTTTGTTATTCTAAAATAGGCCTCTAAATTATATGTAAAGAATTGGCAATTTTGGATTCGATACTTCTTAGCATTCTGGAAATATTAATATAAATCCGTATTTATTTTCAAACTTTAACACCCTGTATCTCGAAAACTAAGCATTTTTCAACCTATGTTTATAGGAACTTTTTTTAATAATTTTCAATTGTCTATCGACTGTTAAAGTCCTGCTACAAAAAACTGGAACACCCTGTATAACTTATTTCTATAGAAAAACGTTTTTTGACCGAGCTGCAGAAAAATGCTTCGTTTTATGAAGAAGTAATTAATCATTTTGCTAATTCCCAAGATCGCAGATTGCCATTGGTTTATAAGTATATTTGAAGTACCTATAGAAAGATTATGTTTAACATTATAGAAGAAATATATTTCTATTCATTTTCTAGAAAATACTTGTTTGGAAGTATTCAAAGAACTTTTTTCCTCTGAAGTATATTATCTTTTAGTTGAACAAAGCTACACGCTAGCCAGAAGAATGTTCCAGATTTCAAGTTCGATAGTGTAGAAATTAAAGTATTTATTGGAATATTGTTTTTATCTGGCTACCATAAGCTTCCGCAAGAAGACATGTATTGGGAAAATGCTCCAGATGTAGGTGTTCCAGTAGATTATAATGCTACAAGAAATAGGTTTACAGAGATAAAAAAAATATTAACATCTCAATGATAACGCAAAAATAGACAAATCAATGAAAATGTACAAGTTACAGAAGTATTTCGATCAATTGAAAAAGAACTTTCAAAAGTTTGGCATTTTCAATCAAAATTTTCTTTAGACCAATGATGGTGAGGTAATTACCATATATTTGCATACCCACTTTTTTGTAATACATCTTGCCAGCGTCCCATTAATGCGACATATTTTTTCTGAAAACTGTAAAATACATTTTGCAAAAAACATATTTTTGTGTACATTTCTTCCATTTCCAATCCCAATGTACTATTTTTTTTCTTTTCAAAAAAAAAGGTAAAAATTAATGTGGCAGGTAATGGGTTAAGTACCATTGGAAAAATGTATGAATACTTTCATACCCCAAAAAGACAACTTTTGTTAAAAGGATGTTTAAAAGAAGCAGTAGTTGATTCTACTTCACAAAAGTTTAAACCACTTTCTGCCACCAGATGGGTGGAAAGATACAATTCCGTGTCAATTTTTCTACTAATTTGCATAGGTATTGTTTTTTCTACATAGTGACTTCAAATAACCTGTTTGTGTTATATTTTGCTGTTTTGTTTAGAATTGCGACTACAATTAATAATTATTAATATTAACTAACAATTCCCTAGTTCAACACATGATTCATACTTTGGATTCTCCAAATGTACATACACAGGTTCAACATGAATTAGAAACATGTTTTAATAATGGAGATCACAAATCCTGGTTTTAAGGTGATTCCGGTTATCCACAACAGTCATGGTTAATGACTCCTGTATTAAATGCTGCATCAGGTACCCCAGAAGAGCGATATAATAATTTTCATGCAACAGCACGAAACTGTATAGAGCGTTCCAGAGGTATTAAAAGGAAGGCTTCGATGTTTATACCATTATAGTGGCATGTGGTGTTCTACATAATATACGTGTTGCGGCAAGACTTGAAGACTTTAATGCTCCCGATATGCCAAATGATAATGGTAATGCACACCAAGCAGATCAACAAATTAATAAATGATGGTAGAGAAGCCAGAAGACAATCAATTCCCATTTTTGTTTTAAGTATCATATCGTCGGTATTCGGGTGTTCATTATCTCAAATATCTGCCATCGCTTTTCTTGTTATTGTCTCGGGTGCTTTTATATAGTGTTTTAAAAGGTTTTTGCGATATTTCTTTCATTTTTGCTGAGATATTTTTTTGTCTGATGTGTCTTTCATTTTGTGTGAAGGTCTCTTCATTTAAACTAGTGTTGGGCAGTGTATATGTGTTTGTATTAATTGAATGTTTTTGATGTGGAAGTTCTTTATCATTGTTCTTGTTTTTGCTAGAGTTTCTGTTTTCATTATCTGTGTCTTTTTTACTTGTTTTTTGAATACTTGAGTTTTCTGAGCTTCCTGCTTGTTGATGTCCTATAATAATATTATTTATTTCTTCTGGTGAGAGGTGTTTGTTTTTTTTTTTAGATACTTCCTAATCTACTCCTTGCTTTTCGTTTGTGTCTCACTTTTTTCCATTGACCATCATCACATATTTCCATTTCACTATAATAACTTCCATCACTTTCACTGGACATTTCAAATTATTTACTAACAACTTGACTTAAGAGCAAAAGATAAATAGGTGTTAACTCTACCACTGCTGGAAAGAGACTGTGCATAAATAACAATATGATAGATATTATACAAAATACAAATTATTACATAGCCTCCACATCACATAAATATGACACAGAGGTGCCAGACCAACCGACACTATAGAAATTCAGGCTTTCTTGGGACTATTTTATTCCGGCGTTCTCAAAGCCACTCGCTTGAATCTTCTGCAAGAATTGTGGAAGTAGGATGGTTCAGAAATGGTTCAGATTAATCAAAAAAGAGATTCAAATTTTTACTTCAGTGCTTGAGGTTTGATAATAAAGATACACGTGAAGAGCGTAGGAAAATTGACAAACTTGCTCATATGATATGAGCAAGTTTGTCAATTTTCCTACGCTCGATGGTATTTGCTATTAAATTATTTTGGCAATCACTAAGCACCACTCGTTGGAGTTGTAGAGAAGATGAGGCAAAAGCGTTAGTAATAAGCTATGACCAAATAAACAACTGCTTAAAAATGATGTCGGATGATCCTGGAGCAAAAAAAGGACACAAAATTAGAAGCCATAGGTCTTTCTAAACAAATAATAAAAATGGAGAATCTTGTAATGGCCACCTTCTGGAATAAAATTTTAAGGCTTTTTGGCGAATACTCCAAAACCAGGACTGGATTTGTTATTTGGGGAAAACATATTGAAAATGTTTCCTCTTTCCGAGACCAATTTGATTTATTTGAAAAAGTGAAAAAGAAGCTACAAATTTACTACCACGGAAGGAATATGAGTATTCTATGGGCAGATCTAAACGCTAAAAGAAATACCCCGACGATAAAAATGAAATGCCTTCAAATGAGAAAGAAATATTTCGAACACAGACGTTATTAGTCATAATAGACAAGCTGGTCAATGAATTACAATGACGTTGTAATGCATATTCAGATCTTAGCAAGTTGTTTGGATTAAAATCAAAATTTTATTCTGATTAAACATGAGCAGAATTTTCAACAAAAGTAAGGAACGTTTACAAAGATGATTTGAAAGTTAATTCAACTGATGAATTGGTATTCTTTTCTGAGCTTCTTAAAAATTCAATGATTAAATCTAGTAATTCACTTGATTTTTTAAGGTACATTTTGGAAAATCAATTAATTGACACGTTCCCGAACGTGTACACCATTTTAAGAGTTTATACCTGCAGCTAATTGTGAATCAGAATGTTGTTAAACTTAAGTTACGGAAAAAAGTATTTTGAACTACGTATTTTTGCAGAATACGTATAACAGTGTCTTTTGTTATATCGGGAATATAGTTTTTTTTATTTTTTGCATTTTATTTATAAAGGGCCCCTTAAAACTTTAATAGCCCCGTCTCAATGAAAGCTTAATCCCGCCCTGCTCATATCCCAAGAATTTTTTGACATATTTGTCAACAATTGTCAAAATGATTATAGTGTATCGGAATATGTAACCATTGATGACAAACTTGAAGGGTTTAGTTTAGAGGAAGATGTGGCTTTCGTCAGTATATTCCTACTTAACCCAATAAGTACGAAATTAAAATGTTTGCATTCTGTGATGCTAAAATGTATTACACCCTGAAACTGGTGGTATGTGGGATAACAACCAGACGGGCCTTATAAAGTGAGCAATAGTCCGAATGACTTGAAAGGCTGTGCGTGCCCATCAAAGGTTCTGGGAGAAATGTTACCATAGATAATTGCTTCACTTGTATTCCACTAGTACAAAGCTAACAGTAATTAGAACAATACGCAAGAATAAACGGGAATTACCATTGGAGTTTACTCAATCGACACATCCTATTGGGGCAAGTATGTTTGGTTTTATGAAAACTTCTACCTTCTATATAAAAAAAATCAAAAAATGTTTTGTTACTGTCATCATTTCACCACGATGATTACATTGATAAAGACACTGGAAAACCAGATATAATAATTGACTATAACGGCTTCCCCCCCACAGAGAGAAGACACATTGTGTCGATCCTAGAGCTATCAACAGAAGAACTAGAACGCAACTACATCAAAAATGAAGAGGCGCAGTTTTCTGAGAAATTTAGCATGTGATCTTACTCAGTCACATCTTCGTATAAGTGCAGCAAAATAAAATATTCCAAAGTCATTAAAAAACAGGCTACAAAAAATTTGTGGTACACATGATGCTCCAGAAACTCACATAACCAACGCAGGTAGGTGAAATAGGAAGTTGTGCCATGTGTAACTCCAAGAATAGGAAAACTCGATATTTTTCTAGAAAATGTGCCAAATTTATGTGTTTAGAACATATAGTGGTCGTCTGAAAAATTGTTTCCAAATGATAATGTTGTGGACTTTAATATAATAATTTTGTGAATGTTATTGTCCATTATTCTGTTTTTGAGTATTTACTGATGTATTTGTTATCTTTTGTTTGTATCTGTTTTGTACTTATCCTGCAAATGTTTTTTTTACTGTTGGATAAAGAAAGAATAAATAAATAAATATCGGTCTGTGGGGCAGACGCGTCTCATATTGACCAAATAATTCACGCGCCTGCTCTAATTTGGCATTAGAAGACCTTTGGCAGATATGTTGTAAACAGAAGAACAATCTAATGATAATAATGGTAGACGTGCCACCAGACCGGGTCCTGGCGGGTATGCAGCGAATGCCCCTCACTCAGGTGGCAAAAGTTAAAGGCGCCAAATCGAAAGAGATTACCCATTGTCAATTGCCACTACGTTACAATAGCCACTCCGGTTTTGAGGCAAAAACAAAAAAATTTATAAAAATATTTAAATTGAAGTAAACGCAGGGCGCTTGTATTATCTTTATAATTAAAAACCGTTTATATAATCATAAATAACTTTGAAGTTCCTAAAGTACACATCGCCCAAATCGACATATTATTAGTAGCTGCCTTTGCTTTTGTCACAAAAGTAGCCCGAACCGCCCGAATTACAAGTGGCGGAATCGAGACTATTGTAAAGAATGTAGATGTCTCCTTTTAAAATATTGTTTTACATATTAATTTATTTTTATGTTGTAACATTTATAGCCCTATTAAAACCCTACATTGGTAATAACATCAAGTAGGTACTTAGATGACCTTTTCGTTAAAATCAGGGAAACATCTAGTTTTTTACCACTTAGATTGTACAATCATGTTTCATTTTAGAAAGCAGAAAAATAGTTAGTTCTCATATAGACTCCCTGCAAGTAAAATCACATTTTATAACTAAATTAATTGCTAGCAAAAACGTAAGGTGAAGTGTTCTGATTTAAAAACTACGTTACTACACATATAAAAGGCATGTTTTTGTTTTTAAAATACCAAATGCAGGTACCTATTACCTATTTATTGTTTTTTTTTTTTCAAATTAGAAATGAGTGACGGTATAAGAAAACAATTGTCTGGGGCTCAATATAAGACACCGAATCGAGAAGAAAGCGGAAGAAGAAAAACGTGTGTGTGGATATTTAACAAAGTTTTTGAAAATTAATAATCCAAATCCATCGCCATCAAATGACGAGTCCGAGCCACTGACTATGACTATTGACAATGACAATGCCGAAGATCAACCATCGACTTCTATTGAACAACAACATTTAGATATTAATACTGATGAAGGTGAAGACGATGAAGTTTATGAAAATATTGAGAACAACACTGGTTCTACTGTAGATATTGATTTTGCCGACCCTTCTACGTGGCCTAATGTTTTAAATCATCTTATCATTGAAATAATTGTTACAAAAGGCGCTGTTTAAAATATAGAGAACTTTCCTGTAGATGAAACTGGAAGATTATTTTCATCTATGCAATATATGCGAACGTTAGCAAACGGCGAAAACGTACAAAGAAAGCAAATGCCGTTTTCTGCATTTTTTGTAAAATATTTAATTCACAGTCTCATAAATTAATTTTTGGTTACTCTAATTGGAGACATTTATCTGTAAATCTTTTCCGTCATGAAAATAGTATGAAGCATCTGAAAAGCGCACAAAAATGGCATGAATTAAAATTACGTTTGAAAAAAAAATGCACTATTGACAAAGATTAACAGAAATATTTTGAAATAGAATAAAAACGATGGCGTGCAATTATTAAGAGAATGATTTGTATTGTACAGTATTTAGCTAGCCAAAATTTAGCTTTTAGAGGGGATAGCCACCATCTTTATGAACCCAATAATGGGAATTTCTTAAAATTGGTTGAAATGTTAGCAAAATGCTTGAACATGTAAATAATATTCAAAAATCTAAACAACTGAATCAAAAGTTGCCTCATTATTTGGGAAATCATTTTCAAAATTAATTAATCGGTTTGTTATCAAAAAATATTCCACGTGAAATTTTAAACTGCCTAAAATCTGCAAAATGTTATTCTATAATTTTAGATGAAACTCCCGATGCTAGCCAAGTTGAGCAGCTTTACGTTTGTAATAAGATTTGTTTATTGTTCCTCAAATGAGGTGGAAATTGGAGAACACTTTTTAGGCTGTTTTCGAGTAATACAGGCGGAGGACTTCTCAAAGTTTTAACCGAACAAATATTACCAAAATTTGAATTAAATGTTCAAGATATCAGAGGTCAAGGGTACGACAATGGTGCAAATATGTCTGGTAAACATATAGGTCTTCAAACTCAAATTCGAAATGTTAATGCTTGAGCAATATTTGTGCCTTGTTCAGCTCACACATTAAATTTAACTGTTAATGATGCCGCCAAAGTTACATATGAAACTGTTGGATTTTTTTCTATCATTCAAGAGTTGTTTAATTTTTTTTCTGCCTCGCCTTACAGATGGGACACCTTAAAAAAAATTGTGCCACTTTTAACCATAAAATCAGTAAGCGAAACAAGATGGGAAAGCAGAGTCAAAGCCATTCGTCCTTTAAAATTTCAGTTACATATATGAAATTTTTGAAAGTTTACAATATTTGACGGAAGATATATACTCAAGTAAAGGGATATGAATACTAAACACACAGCACAGTCATTATTAAATAAAATCAAATGGTTCAAATTCATATGTTCGGTTGTAATTTGATATGATTTGCTATCAAAAATAAATATAATCAGTAAAATGCTCCAAAATCAAAATTTTAATTTAAATGAATGCGACAAAAGAATAAAAAATCTTATTAGTTATTTTACTAAAAAAACGGTCAGACGAAGATTTCGTGTACTTTATCAGTGAAGCTAGAGTAGAAACTGAAAAGAACAATATAGAGCCAGAATTTCCCTTAGTGCGACAAAGAAAAACCAAGCGTCAATTTTCATATGAAAGTACTGATGAAACGGTTTTGGATTCAAAACAATTTAAATTAATTTTTATTTTAAAATTTGGGACACCACAGTTCAATTTTTACAAAGACGTTTTGAGACGATCAGTAGATGCAACGATTTATTTAGATTCACAAGCAATTAAGCAATCATGCATGGATTTAGACAGCTTTACAAGTTCAAAACGGAGATAATATATGTAAAGATATTGATGGGATTGATTTGCATAATGAAATCATGTCTTACAAAGTTCTAAACCCTCTTTCGAAAACAGATAATGAGTCGCCCGTAAATATTTTAAATTATATTATAAAAAATAATCTTAAGTCGTTGTTTCCAAATTTCTTTAAAGCTCTAAGAATATTTTTGTCTTTGCCCATATCAGTGGCTTCGGGAGAAAGGAGTTTTTCAAAATTAAAAATAATAAAAATCTACCTTAGAACTTCTATGTGCCAAGAACGGCTAGCAGATTTAGCTATTATTTCAATTGAAAATCAAATTTGCGAATCCATTGATCATAATGAAATGATAAACGAGTTTGCGTCTTCAAAGGCCCAACGTGTCGCAATTTCATTTTTCTATTATTCTTATTTCAGTGTTGCTAGTGGCGCAGCGAGGGGGGGGTTTTAGGGGTTAAACACAAATTAAAGCACACACTTTGGGTCCAGCTTATAAAAGATAAAACAGAAAAGCCACAAAATGCGATTGAAGATTTGGAAAGATGCAATAAAAATTTGGTTCCCACAATTTGTGAACTTTTAATTATAATGGCAACTTTACCGGTGACCACATGTTCTTGTGAAAGATCGTTTTCTTCCCTAAAATTTCTAAAAAATTATTTGCGGAATTCAACTGGGGACAATAGATTAAACGGCCTAGCTTTGATGTACAGGGTGTGAAGGATCTAGGCGGGGGGTTCAATTCTCGCGTGAACACCCTGTACATACAACCAGATGTTCCGATTGTAACGGTCTCATTTTCCCGGAATTACAACGCCCGCAAGGCGTATAATATCAAGCACCCTGTATAGTGTAAAATTGACAGTACACCTAGCCAATCACGTGTGCCTAAAGCCCGAGCGCTCGTTGGCCCACATCTCATATAGCTCTGTGGCGATTTGGTGCATTGACGACAAGAAACTCATTATTTAAATGTAAAAAAATTAAAATTAGAAATTGAAGAAAAGAAATTACAAAACAAGAAGCATAACTGTTGAGCCATAATTTATACGTTATTTTTAAAAATATTTAGAGCTATTAGGAATTTTTTGTAGTAATTTAGAGGTTTCATTTATATTCTTAAGACTGATTAGTTTCACTCATTTAAAATTAAGTAGGCCATAGTGTGATTTTTAAATGGCTATTATTTTGAAGTAGGTATGTAATAGGTAAATTTTGACATTTTGAAAATTGTTATAATTAAATAGCCGCTTTCCAGCTCTACGCCTGTACAGCTCGAAGCTGTACAGGAACAGCTCTGAGCTGTACAGAAGCAGCTCTGAGCTGTTCCTGTACAGGCGTAGAGCTGGAAAGCGGCTAAGAATTTAGGTAAAGTAACCTTTAAATTTGTTATTAAATATGATTTTCATGTAACGTTCAACTTTAATTTTTATAATTTTCTTTACTTGATACGTATTGTTTATAAATGACTTTATTTAGGTTTTATATAAGCATAACCATAATAATAACAAAAATATACAAGCATAAGAACAAAAAATATTTTTGTTATTATGCTTATGCTTATCTAAAGTCTTTCAACTTTAAATTTTATTTTAATAGTACTACTAGACATTTCTTTTCTATCTTTAAGCAGGGTTAGCTAAAATTTTGTACGGAATACGTTAAAAGTCTAATTTTATTTGATTCACTTGTTGTGACAAATATTACATTCGTCAATAAAATTAATCGTTCATGATTGGTTACATAAATAACTATTATCTGTTGTATTAAAATGAAGAAACTTAAAAATTACATGATTTTATTTAATAAATATACAAAATTAAATATTTCAAGTGGTTTTATTTTACTATTTTTAAATTTAACATCTTCCTAATGCAGTGTAAAAATAAATTATAGTTGCAACTCTTTTATATCAATTTCCGCACCTCTTAACTTTACTGTCTACATTTTTGAGAAAGGAAACTTTTGTATTCTGAAATGTCCTAGAAAACAAATTAAGATGATGCCACAAACATTTAAATACTATTTATAGCAGCGTTGAGAAGTAGTTTATTAACTCTTGACGTACTGCGTTATTCCCAATATTAGCCTCTTCACGTTCTTCGTTATTGTCATACATTTCTGGAGCGTCATCTGGAATTTGCTCATTTTCTTCACAGGCTATATTATGCAGCACTGCACACGCAACAACAATTTTTTGTGCCAATGTGATGCGACATCGAAGTCCTAGTGAAAGAACTGGAGAACGACGTTTCCAGACCCCAAACATTCTTTCAACAACATTGCGAGTTCTTATCTGCGACTCATTGTACAAATTCTCTGCTTCAGTATTGGGATTATTAATTGGTGTCATCAGATAAGATCGTACGGCATATCCGCTATCGCCAAGCAATAAACCGTTTTCAAATCGTCCAGCCTCAAAACTCATTTTTAGTGCAGAATTACCAAAAATGTGACTGTCATGTGCTGACCCTGGCCATCTCACAACCAAATCAGTTATTTTTAAATCCGCATTACAGACTGCCTGTACATTTAAAGAGAAATAGCCTTTTCTGTTTCTAAATAGTTCAGCATTTTGTCTACCTATAAGAGAAAATATAACATTAATTTAAATTATTAAAATAAAATTAAAACAGTACCTACCTGGTGATTGTAGTTTAATATGTGTACAATCCAAAGCACCTAATACTCGTGGAAACCGTGCAATATCATAAAATTTTTGCACAGACGAGCTCTTTTCATTATCTGTTCTTGGCATGTAAACATAACGTGGTCTTAAATCTGCAATGGCGTTTATCACACGATTTATAATGTTCGCAGCTGTAGATTTATGAATACCGCTAAAATCACCCAAAGTAACATAAAAACTACCAGTTGCACAAAAACGTAAGGTCAGTAGAAGTTGGTATAGAGGCGAGACGGGCTTATTCCTAAAATAGAAAAAAAATAATATTACTTTATCAGAGTTGATTACTATTCAAAAATAAGTAACTATATTTTATCCGATTTTATCTATTAGATAGCGGTATTACATACACAAACTGTGTGAGTGTAACTTTTACATGAATTGACGCTTACCTTTGTGTTCGATGCAACAACCGTACTTCAATTTCAATTAAGAGTCTTTGAACAGTTGCTTTAGACAAACGAAATCTTCTAAAAAATTGATTATCGTCCCACAAGTCAAAATGATCAGGTCGATGTCGTACGTTATATTCGCGATCAGGATAAACAGCCTCAATTAATTCTTCCAAATCGTTATAAAATAATACATCATCAACATCTTCAAATATATCCATAATTTAATAATTGTATGAAACAGTATTTAACAAAATTTTCACAAATAAATCAACAGATGAGTGATTTTGGAGGTTAAAGCGAATATTTTCTCTCGAGTTGTCAACCGTTCGTCCTACGTCGTCTATATTCGGCTTATTCCGTTTGACTTATTCGACGATTAAACTTGCTATTTGCCGGTCGGACCGGCTAATAACTTATTTGCCAAATAACTCACTTTATTTACCAAATAACTATATTCGGAGGTGGAAAGACGCTTAATAGGCTTATTTGCCAAATAAATGTTATTAGATAGTTTATTAGGAGGTGAAAAGACCGGCCCTAAGTATCATTTTGTTTGTACCCTGATCTGGCCAGAATCGTACTTATTGCTTGTAATATATTTTTGTTATGTATTCACTTGCTTTATTTATTATTACTAGGGGGTTTCTCTGTAGTCCTTTTTTAAAAAAACCTTTTTTTAAATAAAACTATAGAGTGGCGCCCATTTTGCATTTTCTTGTGTTGTCTTAATTTACCGAAATTATGAAATGCAGAGCAATCAACTTAAATTATTCCTCACGACCTTGAGTCAATGTTTTTGCTTCTACCCTCTAGCCGGAGGTAAATAAGTCTTTTCAAAATCAGTGCCCTTCAGGCTAAAATAAAGCTAGTTACACGATTCTGGAAGACGAAGTTCTTGTTGTCTTATTAGCTCTCTAATCTCGACGTATTAATATTTTACTATAATTTATATATTAATAATAAACTTAATTTTAATTGCACTTCGTCGTTGGCACTGTAATAGCTGTTATGTGAATTTTTCTTCATTTTAAGCTGTTTGTAATGAGCGAATACGTGCTATGTGCTCCATTCCCTTTATCGCCCGACGGGACTTACAAGTCCCATGAAGTTAAAAGGTGATTCAATTTATATGTATGCATCTATTTGAGTTGCAGTGGCGGCCCGTGGGGTGAAGCAAGTGAAGCGGCGATTCACTCTTATTTTCCCCCAATGGCTATTTATTTTCCATTTTTCAAGCCAATTCATAAATAATGAAAAATATGAAATTATTAGTTACAATAAATATTTAAAATATCAATCTAGAAACTAACCCAATTAATTAATAATAATATTACAATTAATTATTATAACCGCAACGCACGACTCTGCCCTGCAATGATTTATAATGGAGTCGGTCCAATGCCGGTCCCGCCGCGCGCCTACTGAACTGAAGTGAAGTGACGCGATGTCCATAATATCTGGTATTCGCTGCACCAAACAGTGTGGTTGCCATGACAACGCATCGCTCACGTGTTACCTCAGTGGCCTCAGTGCGAGCGTTTAGAATGCCATGTCATTGCAAGTGAATCGTTATTAAATTCGCTTCTGAATACAAAAGTTCTCGGTTCTCGGTCGATCGGTGTCGGTCGATGTCGATCGTTGAAAGATTAAGAATTGTGTAAAATTTTAAAATGTTTCCTTTAAATGATACTGTGTGCATTTTACTTGAAACATCCTTTTCAAAATTTAAAGATGAGGACAAAAAAGATATTTTGTGTTTAGAAAGACCGACGCCAAAATTAACTGTGAATAAAACTGTTAATATTAATAAAACTGGCAAATCCTATAACAGAAAATTTAAAAATTTGTGGTATGAACAGTATCAGTGGTTATGTGGTAGTGATTATTTACAAAAATTGTTTTGTTGGCCGTGTCTTCTCATTGGTAACAAACAATTGGTGTGAAATAAAATTGGTTTTGACGATTTTTTAAATGTTACACGGGCTCTCCACAAACATGAAGCGTCTTCGGAACACCTTAAATGTGCATGGGGCTTTAAGCAGCTTAACAAAAATGCGAATACCATTGCCGATGCACTAAAAGAAAATAGTCGTTTATATATTATAAAATTTAATGAAAACGTGCGATTAAATCGACGGTTTAAGGAGTTACCAATTGAAACTGTTTTATATTTAGGGAAACAGGAATTGGCTTTTCGTGGCCATGATGAAAATATTAATTCCGTAAATCGTGAAAATTTTAAAGAACTATTAAAAATTTTAGTGAAAAGGAGCCCTATAGATATACAAAATCACTATGAAAAAATTAAAGGTGTATTTTCTGGTGATTCTAAAACAATACAAAACGAAATTGTGCAGTGTATTTCTGACTATATTCAGGAAACTATTTCAAAAGAAATCGATGAAGCATTTTTTTTTTTCAGTTCAAGTAGACAATACGACAGACACTGTGCAAAAATCGCAAAGCTCTATTATTCTTAGATATGTTAATTCTAGTGCAAAATTAGTGGAACGATTTTTTGGATTTTTTGACGTTAGTGCAGATCGTACAGCTGAAACATTTAATCTCGTCCACCTTGCTTTGGAACGATATAATTATAAATCAAAATTAATCGCTCAGTGTTATGACGGCGCGAGTGTAATGTCTGGACATTTAAATGGCTTACAAGCAAAAATTAAAGAAGTAGCTCCACAAGCAGTGTTTGTTCATTGCTTAGCTCACCGCTTAAATTTAGTTTTGCAACAAAGTGTTACAAAAATTTCTAAATGCCGTATATTTTTTGCAAATATAAGTGGAATTCCGTCATTTTTTCATCATTCGGCCAAAAGAACGTATGTAGCTGATTCAGTGATAGGTAGGCGTATTCCCAATGCCGTTGATACGAGATGGATATCCAATTCAAAAGTTTTGAATATAATTGCGACTGAATGGGATGGATTAAAACAAATTTTTGAACAAATTATTAACGACCCATCTTCTGATCAAACATCAGTTCGACAATCGGAAGGATTTTTGAAAAAATTTAATGAATTTGAATTTACGTTTCTTGTTCTCGTTTTTAACGAAATTTTCGAATTATCTAATATATTATTTGAAGTATTACAGAAAAAATCGCTTAATATTAGTTATTGCTTGTCTGTGAAAAACTTCAGTCAAAAAGAAATGAAGAAAAATGTAATGAAATATATTACGAAGCCTCGCTAAAAACTACAAATGTTCATAGGAAACGACCCCAAGGTGTCTTAACTGATGATCAAATATTTCAAAGCCATAAAGTATTATACTATGAAATATTGGACACTATTTTAATGGAAATGAATACTAGATTTAAGGACATGGAGAAAGTACGTTTTATTTCTCTTGCAGACTCACATAAATTTGAGGACTACTCGAAAAAATTTCCGACTGCAAGTCTTAATAATTTAAAAGAAAGCTACCCTAATTTATTTGGTAATATGGAGATTCACAGATTACAAAATGAGCTGGAAATTATTTATTCTGATCAGCAGTATAGAGATAAAAATCTGCAAGAAGTGATTCAGTTATTGCACGAAAACTACGACATATTTAAGGAAACATATAAATTATTTTGTTTAATTCTTACTATTCCGTCCACTAGTTCATCGGTCGAAAGAAGTTTTTCTTGTTTAAAGAGAATTAAAACGTATTTACGTAATTCAATGACACAAGAAAGACTTTCATGTTTAGGCAGAATTTCCATTGAAAAAGAATTATTATTGGAATTAGAAACAAGTCGGCCGTTCTACGAAGACATTATTAATAAGTTTTCAGCTTTGAAAGATAGAAGAATAGATCTTATGTACAAACAATAATACCTATATTGTATATCTATTGCATTTACTGTGGCAGTTTGAGATAAATAAATATAATTATTATTGTTTTCATCGCTTATTTAACGTCATCGACTTTATTTCCGCTAGAGACAAACTCATCGATTGATGGTAGGTGTTATACATTGGTAAGATTCCCACCGATGAGTAATGATTTAATGCGTTATGTAGTGTTACAAAAATTTAAGGCGCTAGAAAAACACAATGACCTTGAACTTCAAAAGTTTCGCCTGCGGCGCTAAATGGTCTCCTTTATATCTACCATTTACAAAAAACGCTTCACGTATTCCAGAACCCACGAGCCGCCACTGTTGAGTTGCTGCCTGACGGGACTCTTCGGTACACATATATCAGAAGATGGCAGCATGTGTATGAATATCTGTATTTATCAAGCATTGTTTTAGTGCTGTCATATGGTGACATTGCTTTGTGACCAAGGTAAGTTGATATATTTTTTTATATTATTTATAATATAATTTTAGTTGTCAATTTACAATAATGTTGGCGTCAACAAAATGCGTACCTCAGAGTCCCGTCAGGAATAAAATTGTTATGAGGTCAAAGTAATGCATTTCCAGCGAATATACATTTCCAGTTAGGTTTATTGTTAATAATTAATAATAATAATCTTTATGCTGATTTTCTATGCAATGATAGATTTTGCTGCAACATGCTTTTTCACCTAAACATAAATATATATTTTTTTCAACAGGCCAGTCTAGTACAAATGGAGTGGAATTATTGGAAACGCGATCTTACTGATGAGGAACTCCTACGTGAAGCTGAAAATATCGAAGATATTCTTTATAATTTACCTGATGTTGATGCAAGCAGTGAAATTGATAGTGATCAAGAAAAAGACGGATATTGCAGAGGACATTGAAGTAGCTTCTACAGTCAATACAATTGCTGAAGATACACCCGATACGAATTGTGGTGAAATTCAAGAACACATTGTTGACAGAAAGTGGAGGAAAATGACATAATATACAGTATTAGAGAAGGTGCTAATGCAGATGTTTTTGCAGCTTGTGATTCTCCTACTGATGTTTTTATCACCCTGTTAGAACCTGCACTAGATAACATAGTATACCAAAGTAACTTATATGCAGTAAAGAACGAGAGGGTACTAAATTTGAAAAAACCAGAGTTCTTGGCATTTTTGGGACTAAACCTATTCATGGGGTATCACATCCTTCCAAGTTGGAACCATTACTGAAGTACAAGCGAGGATTTGGGTGTTCCATATGCCGCCAACGTAATGCCACGAAACAGGTTCGAAAAAATCTTGCAAAACTTACATGTGAACGATAATAACTCAATTCCGAGTAAAGATAAAGTGCATAAAATAAAACCTTTGTGAGCTACATTGAATGGCCAATTTTTTAAGTGTAGTAATGGCACAAGAGAGCTGAGCGTTGATGTAAGTAAGTAAGTAAGTACTTTATTGGTCATAAATACACAAAAGTGTTTTGACAAGTCAGAAATACACAAAACAATATATAGCTGCAATAATAAGTAATAAAATAATTTAAAACTTAAGTCATAATTAAAATAATATTAAAACTATTGTATACTATACGAGTATATATAAAGACAAACAGTAATAAAAATTAATCATTAATTAATGACAAACGACAAAAAATATATATATTTTGACAATAACAAAAAAATATCACAAAAAAGCGGAAAAGTCAGATGACAAGAATTCTTGAAAATCATAAAATGCGTTTTCCAACAAAAATCGTTTAATTACAAATTTAAAACGTTTACAGTCAAGTGCTTGAACTGTATTCGGTAACACATTAAGGGGATATATTGCACCACTGCTGTAAAAGTTTTTGAATTTAAATGTTTTCGCACTTGTACCGCTTGAACAAGAAATTCCGCGACTGACCTATAGGGAGCGCTACAACTCACTCGCCATACATATTTCAAATGGACATGTGCACTGTTAGAACCGAAACAACAGGTGTCATTTGAAACTGGTAAAAAGTGCATAATTTTACATCGGAAAAATTAGTGGGTGTAGCCTAAGGCTGAAAACATAGTGGAGCGGCGAGCAGAGCGGTGAGGTGAGCAGAGAGCAAAGGGGAGAAAACAACTGATAAGTTGGCATAGTGTGGCGTAGAGCAACGAGGTGGCAGCGTTGTAAATAAAGAGCAAAGCTGCGATTTCAACAAAGTTTGTTTTCTTCGCTCTGTTAACGTACGCAACAAAAATGAATATTGATGCTTTTATTAGTGCAGTGTTTATTAGAAATGCTCTTTGGGACCAAAGAGACCCTCAACATCATAACCGATATATTTTAGACAAATTGTGGGATGAAGTAGCGTCGGAAATGCAGACAACGAGTAAGTACTTTATTTATTTTATTTATGTATTCTATTATAATAAAATTTTAATTAATTCTATTGCGGCAAAGAAACATTTTGTATGTCTCCCTTACAAAATTCGCTGTTTCCGATGGTCTGTTATTTTGTCGACATCCGGCAATATTCTGCAAGGTCGGCAGCACCTCAGGTTCGTCCGGTAAATTAATCCCTTCTTTATCAATAATGATATTGTGTAAGAGACAAATGCATTTTACAATATTGTCGGCTAGGATGGGTGATGTTTCTATTGGTTTCCAAAGTAGACGAAATTTGGCATTAATTATACCAAACGCGCATTCGACAACCCGCCTTGCACGAGAAAGACGCATATTGAAATATTCAGTATCAACATTTAAGTTTTGTCTACTGTAAGGTTTCAACAAATGTTGTAGTTATGGATATGCTTCATCGGCAATAAATACATAAGGCACTACAACGTTGGTTGATGGCAAAACAATATCAGGGGGGATGTGGAGGGCCCCAGAAGATAACAGATGATATAGTGAAGAGGAACGGAAAGTTCCTCCATCACTTTGCTTTCCGTAATCGCCTACATCTATAATAATAAATTTATAATTAGCTTCGGCAACCGCTTGAAGAACAATGGAGAAGAAATTTTTGTAATTATAAAACATACTTCCAGAATGCGGACTGCGGAGGGCATTTTACACGAATATGTTTGCCATCAATTGCACCCAAACAGTGAGGAAAATTCCATATGTCATAGAAATCTTTTGCAATCTCTTTAAACATATCTTCTGTTGGAACTTTCATATGAATAGGTGGCAGGATTTCCCATATTGCTGCTACAGTTTCTTTAACAATTGATGATACGGTTGTAGCCCCCATTCGAAAACTGAAACTTAGGCTTTTGAAAGATGCTCCGGTTGCTAGAAACCTAAAATAAACAAATACCTTTGTGTTATTTGTTGCTTGATATTTATTTTTATTTATCTACATGATAATAAAACTTTATTTTTTCCAGGAATGATTGTGAGAAGAAAATGGAAAACGCTAAGAGATACATTCCGTAAAGAACTAAAAAAACTGCCCGTGAAGCGTTCTGGCGATGAAGGATCTGCACCTGGTTTGCAATCCTCCTGGCAATATTTTAGCCAACTTTCGTTTTTAAAAGATCAGTTCACCGTAAGGTCGAGTGGTGGAAACTTGCCTTCCATTGACAGTGAACAAGTTGTAATAGATGAAGATAATACGGAGTCGGAAGTAGTCGAAACACGGACAAATACCGAAGAGGAGAAAATCGACGATCTTCCCACTTCAGATGCAAATCCTACTCCGGTTACTAAGCAGCCTCAAAATATTCAGACAGTTTCGAATGTTTTACGCAAGAAACGAAAGCGTAATACCGAAAGCGATATTGGCAAAACATTACTCAACATTGAAGAAAATAAGCTGAAATTAATGGAAACCCAATATGCAAAATCGTCAGATGAGGAAGTAATTTTTTTTTGAGAGCCTACTTCTTCCACATATCAAACCACTTTCACCACAAAGAAAAATGCTCTTGAGAATGAGAATTCAGGAACTTGTATATAATTTTGTTTATGTCAATTCGCAACAACCCTATCAGCCTCAAATCAATAACTTAACAGCAGAAAACCCACAATTAACACAGCTACAAACTGTTAATAATTATGAATACTCTAGCCCCTCATCTGCATTTTTCCAATTATTCAGATGAAACTTGTTAAATGCAATGTTAATAAAGATAATATAATTATTTTAGTTTTTCTTTACTTTAAAGTCACAGCAAGCCGTTCTGTAGGGGTAATGGGGCTACGGTTGAAGTTGGTCCATTTTAGGAATAACTTATGCCGTATTTTCTCCAAAATATAGTCAAACGTAGGCACGCTCATTCGAAAATATGAATGAAATTTTTCCGAATCGTTGCGTAGTTGCTCGTACAAGTGATGAAATTCACCAAGGGTGTGTCTACTTTTATTTCTTTTGTGTATACTACAACTTCTAGCACCTTTCTTTTTTTGTAATAGGTACCAAATTTTCAACGAAGAGCTTTCAGTTAAATAGAAATCGATTTGATTTCTATTACACATTTTCAAAGACAAAATAAGTACTTGCTTTCACTATGTAACCAGTTGCCACCACAAAAACGCGTCTACTCTTTGCTCTCTCATCACTTCTTTACTATGTGTATTCAAATCAGACAATAAATAACAAATTAAAGAAAAAACACGTTCTAAAACCAGGATTTCCAGCGGTTTTTACTAAAGAAGAAGAGGCTTCCTTTGTATCATGCATTGGTCAGCGCTTTTGGATTTCCCGTGGATGAACTTGAATTGAGATGCATTATTAAAACCTACTTAAATCGAAAAGGAAGGGCAGTCAAACGTCGCGAATAATCTGCCTCGTAAAGAATGGGTAAGAAACTTTGTAAAAAGATATCAGGAGTTAACATTACGGTTTGCAAGTAATATCAAACGCAGCAGAGCCGCCATTAATAAGGAAACTCTAACCGAATACATCGAAAACCTTAGGACTACTTTAGCTGACGTCCCACCAGACAGAATGTGGAATTATGACGAAACAAATCTCACTGATGACCCTGGTACAAAGAGAATTTTGACAAAGCGTGGGGTTAAATATCCAGAAAGGATATGCAATTCATCTAAATCGAGTATAACCCTGATGATGGCTGGAAGCGCAGCAGGAGAACTCCTGCCTCCTTATACAGTATACAAATCGAAACATATGTGGGACGCATAGACCGAACATGGACCAAAGGGAGCCCGATATAGCAACACACCTTCGGGATGGTTCGAGTCTCATACGTTTTATGACTGGTTCGTATCATTATTGCTGCCTAGGTTAAAGAAAGGCGAAGGGAAAAGCGTAGTAATAGGCGACAATCTGTCATCCCATATAAATGTGCAAATTCTTGAACTATGCAAAGAACATAACATCGCATTTGTATGTTTGCCCACACAGTACCCATCTGACGCAGCCATTAGATGTAGCATTTTTTGCTCCAATGAAAAGAGCATGGAGGCAAATCTTATCCGAGTGGAAAGGGATTATCACCCTTTTTATGACTCTTTGCCTCATTATTAATTAATATAATCAAAAATATTACTGTTGTTATGTTAGAATCATAAGCAATAATTTTGTTTTTTGAATAACTTCTATTTTTTAATAATAAACCAGTTCCTACTACAGACCATTATACGATTTTTTCATTCTGTTCCCGAAAAATTATCTGCATCACTGTTGATTTTTGTATTCGAAATATATGACCATGCCATGTGTACATAAAGATTAGCCAATATCTACCATGTGCAAATAAATATCTCCCATGTATGCATAAATATCAGTCAATATATCGTCGGTGATATGACAATACCTCCTATCTGACTTTTTTATCGAAAATCAGATTTTAACGTTAACTTAGTTCTAGCATTATTGCGCATGTACTGGTAATTTCTCGTAAATGACAAAAATTTCTAAACTGAGTTTGGAAGAGAATTTCAATACCTCCTATCTAAAACTCATAATTTACTGTTCACAATACCTCCTATCTGCAGCACATGTAATGGTGAAATTTAACCTAACAAACTGGTAAGTCCTTTTATTTGTTTCTTGCTTATATTTCACGCTGTATTTTTATAAAATTGATTCAGTTAATAAACAATACCGTTATCTACCCTTTAAGCTGAAAAGTTAATGATAAATTATTTCAGAATAATATAAACAATATCAATTGTGTACTTGTTGTAGATAGGAGGTATTACATTGACAGAAATTCAGTTATCATTGGTCATATAGGAGGTATTACAATAATTGTTTCTTTTTTGTTACAGTAAAAATAATGGATAATACACGAATTAAAAAAATTTTAAAATTGGCATTAGCCTCGCAACAAGATACTAATGTTGAAATTAATAATGATTGCATTGAAGATATTCCAATAATATTCGATAACTCGTACGATATCGATAATATCCTTATAAACACTACTGACTGTAACTTACAAATTCATTCCATAACTGAAAATACACATGAGCCTCTATTTGAAAATATCGCGGATGGCGGAAATTTAAATATCTCTCCGATTCAGGAGGATGGAGGCGATTTATCTGATGAGAGAGATTGTGACTATGAACAGGAAGAATCAGAAGGAAGTGAGTCTGAAATGGAAAATGACGAACAAGGACAAGTACGTGATGGGGCTTCAGAAGAGCTGCCAGAAGAATATGGAAACCTCAACGAGGGTCGAAAAAGAAGGTCTGTAGCACAAAAGAACGAGTGGAAAAGAAATAAAAGCCAGCAACTGAGAATGAAGGGAAAAGAATACATAGGCTATAGTCGCGGAAGAGACAAAATAGTGAAACAGAATGTAATGAGAGGAGCACGAGTAATGGGCGCAACATGCACTTCAAAAATGTGTGTGAAGTCTGCTTCAAGAAAATGCAATTTGTTTACAGAGGAAAGTAGAAAGAAAATTTTTGAAACTTTTTGGAACGATCTTAACTGGGATCAGAGAAAAGTATACGTCTGTTCTCATGTTACAAGAGTGGCTACAAAAAGAAAAACAAAACAAGAAGAATTATCTAGAAGAGAAGGAACATTACGATACAGTTTAAGTAGCAACACAGAACAGCTTCCAGTTTGCAGATCAATGTTTTTAAATACTGTTGGACTTCGGTCATTTTCTGTGCAAAGTTGGGTGAAACAAAGTACTTGTGGAATGAGTATGAATAAAGAAGATTTAAATAAAAGTCGAGTGGACAGAAGCTACAGAGTTCATGCCTTCGACAATGCAAAACGCTTTCTAATAAATTTTCTCCTGGAATTACCTAAACAGCCGTCTCATTACGTGCGTAAAGATACGAATAAGCTCTATTTGGAGCAGCAGTTTGTTTCTTTTAAACTACTTTTTGATCTTTACAAAAGTACATGCAATGAGAAAAATCAACAGAGCCTTGGAAGAATGACATTTGCAAAACATTTTAAAGAACAAAACCTGGCCTTATTCTCCCCTACAAAAGATCAATGTGACATGTGTCTTGAACATGAACATGGGAACATTGATGCAGAAAAATGGAACAGACACATCGAAAATAAAAAGAAAATCCGATCAGAAAAAGAAGGAGATGTTGAGAGAGCCAAGCGGGGTGAAATAATATTATTAACCATGGATCTACAAGCCGTAAAGCCAGCACCTTATTTAAATGCTACAGCTATTTACTTCAAAACAAAACTCAGTTGTCACAACTTTACGGTATACGATATTGCAACTCGTCAAACAACATGCTATTGGTTTACGGAAGTTGATACCGACTTGAGTGCCTCTACTTTTGTAAGTTGTATCACTGATTACCTTTTAAGACATTGCAAAAGTCTACCAGTCGTCATTTACAGCGACGGCTGTACTTTTCAAAATAGAAATGCTTTGATGGCAAATGGGCTTTTAAATTTCTCCATGCTCCACGGAACTATTATTACGCAAAAATATTTAGAACGTGGTCACACTCAGATGGAGGTGGACTCCGTTCATAGTTGCATTGAGCGGAAATTAAAAAATAGAAAGATATATCTGCCCAGCGATTATCTAAGAGCAACCGAAGAAGCCCGAAAGAATCCAGAACCGTATGAAACTATTAAACTAGAATACGACTTCTTTTTGGATTACTCAAAACCGGAACATCATCGCTTTAAAACAATACGACCTGGAAAAAAAACGTTAGACCCAACTGTAACGGACCTTAAAGCATTAAGATACAGCCCTAATGGTGATTTGCGTGTAAAACTAGACATTGTAAATGACTGGGTTGAGCTTCCTGTAAGATCTAAACTTATTCCACCAATTGAAAATTATCCGAGATTACACCAAGCACCTCTCAAGATATCAAAAAAGAAATTTGGCCACTTACAAGATCTAAAAAGTGTTATTTCCAAAGATTGTCGTCCTTTTTATGATTCTCTCACTTACGATAAGAATTAATAAGTCTATCGAGTTTTTTCAAATGCTACGAATGATAATAATTTATTTTTTCCAATATCAAAAAAATGGTTACGTTTCTCATAGTTTTAAGTAGTTTAGTAGTTCAGTTGTCAAGTTTGTACAATTAATGGTATTTTTTCATTAAACCCGTTAATCTGCTACTGTATTATTATTTGTAATTTCTTCTATCTACCACATATTTGAAAATGAATAACTCCTATGTGCACTATTACAATTATAGTTTAAAAAAATATGAAATTTCACCTGAATTTATAAACACCCTTCATTACTACATGAAATAAATGTATTCCTCTCTCAATAAATTTAAACGTTCTTGAATTAAAGAGTTTTATGCTCACCCTGTAAAATGTGACCTTCTGCAGATAGGAGGTATTGTCATATCACCGACGATATGTTATGTACAATAACACTACAATTATTACAAATTGCAAGTAAATCTATTTGAAATCTCATTTTTTTTTTAGGCGTAATATATTTATTATTAAGCTGTTTGGAAATCATGGCAAAAATAATCTTAGCTGAAAAGGTTATACCAAAAAATTCGTAAACAAAAATTACGAATGTTATTATTTTCACATAGCAGCTATTGAAGTGCCAATAACGATTTGTAATGTTGCTTTGTTTTTTGTTATAGTCACTGCGTTAAAGTTTTCTGTTGTCATTATTGTTTTTTAAATGTATTTTATATGTACGCTGTGTTAAGGACTAAGTATAGGTACCCCCTGACGGTTTTTTTTTGTTTATATTTTTAAATGTACTTTACAGGTACGTTACGTTTGGTGTTCTATAATATATTATCGTTTTTAATACTCTTCCTAATTTCTTTTGAAACCCCCCCCCCCCCTAATACAAGATTCTGGCTGCGCCACTGAGTGTTGCTTATTTGCATTTACTGCATAGTGGGTCACATATGGCACAAACCGTTATTTATTCCAAAATATTAAGTAAAATGCTTTAATTTCAAAGTTTAATTGCATGAGTGGTCATATCTGGCACATTCTGAATGATATTGAAGCATCAGGAGCCATCTAGTAAGTTTTACTGAAAGTTATTCAATGGCGGACTGTTCTTGTCTGGGCAACAGCTGATCGGACATTTTGTGCATTTATAGATACGTGTTTTATCAGAGATTATTCAAATAATTTATTAACAAAAATATATACAGTAAGTGTATAGTGTGAAGAAGGTGTATGTTGAGGTAAATATGGAGTTTTATTATAGTTTGTGTTTTATTTTTATGAAATTATGTTCGTGCCATATATGGCACAACATGCATTCTGGACAAGATTGAAAAATTTTCGTTTATTTTAGATTTGTTATTGAGTAATTATGGATACCAGAATGTTTTATGGGAGTCGACCTGCTACTAATATTAGGGACATTCCTGATGGAAGTGAAGACGAAATAATGTCTGATGACGATTCTCAAGAAGATTATGTTATTTTATCTCCAGATTCTGATTACGACCCAGACACTGATAAAGAAAATGAAGATCCTGGTACACCACAGATCATACCTGAAACTGATTCGGATAGCGAGGAAGATTTGCCCCTCACTGAATTAGTTTCAAAATGGAATAGAAATTTAAAATTGAAATATATTACTTGGGAAACAGAAGACCTGGTAATGACACAGGAAGATACAAAATTTCTAGGCAATTAAGATTTACCCGCTGAACTAAAGCAGGATATTGAATCGCCTTATGCATTTTTCAAATACTTTTTTACAAAAGAAATGCTTAGTGATATTGTTTACCAAAGCATTTTGTATTCTACCGAAAAGAGACCACAAAAACCCATGGTGTTGACTGAAGAAGAATTGGAACAGTTCATAGGAACTTGTTTGTACATGTCTATTGTTCAGCTACCCAGTACTAGAAGTTATTGGAATCTCAATCTCAATCATCGCCTAGTATCTGAAGTTATGTCATGTAATCGATGGGAAGATATCAAACGATTTTTGCATTTCAACAGCAATATTGATATGATACCTTCAGGTAATCCAGGTCATGACAAACTTTATAAAATCAGACCTTTACTGAATAAACTTCGAGAGCGACTACTGACGGTTCCAAAGGAAGAGTATCTAGCAATAGATGAGCAAATAATTCCAACCAAAGCCCGTTCCTCACTGAAACAATATAACCCCAAAAAACCCCATAAATGGGGTTATAAAGCATTTGTGCTTAGTGGGGTAAGTGGGTTTTCGTATGATTATGAGATTTATGCTGGAAGTGAAAGTAATGTGGTTCTAGATGGAAATCCTGATCTAGGTGTAAGTTCAAACACTGTTGTTCGGCTTGCGCAAACAGTACCAAGACATTTACGGTATAAACTATTTTTCGATAATCGGTTCAATAGCATACCATTGCAGGTTTATTTGACAAAAGAAGGCATACTTCCATTGGGAACTGTCAGAATTAACCGAGTTCCAAATTGCAATATGCCAAAAGAATCAGAGTTCAAGCGAAAAGGCCGTGGGGCTATGATAGAAAAAGTAGCCAAAGTTGACGGCACACGTGTATCTTTAGTATCATGGTTCGACAATAAAGTTGTGAATATGATGTCAACCTATATTGGCAGTTCTCCTAAAATTGAAGTGAACAGATTCTCTAGAAAAGATAAAAGCTATATTACTGTAAAATGTCCACAATCTGTAGCCATCTATAATAAGTACATGGGTGGGGTGGATCTTCTAGATTCTATGTTAGGATATTACAGAATAAAAATCAGATCCAGGAGATGGTATATGCGTATATTTTTTCATATTGTAGATCTGATTACTGTGAATGCCTGGATCCTTTGGCGTAGAAATAACAAAGAAAATGTATTGCCGTTGGTTGATTTTAAAATGGCAGTGGCAGAGTGTTTGTGTAAAGCCAATAAAACCCTACTTAAAAAAAGAGGACGACCTAGTGCTTCTTTAGAAGCAGAAATACAGTCTAAGAAGGCGAGGGGACCAACTGCAGATTTTCCCATGCAAGAAGTCCGAACTGATGGACTTAATCATTTTCCTGTATGGTGTCAGGAAAGACAGAGATGCAAATATCCAGGATGTGGTAGAAAGAGTTTTATTAAATGTGAAAAGTGTGCATTGTCTTTGTGTTTGAATAAAGAAAGAAATTGTTATTATAGATTTCATGTTGAATAAAAATTAAGAGAAAATTGTTACGTTACTGCATATTGTGCCAAATATGGCACGTACCATAATTTTTCATTTTTTTTTGTAATATTTTGGAGAAAGATTTTTTTTACTATTTTTTACATTATTGTAACTTAAAACACTAATTAACAAAATTTTGAAATTGTCAAAAAAAAAAATTCATGCAGTAAGGGGTTAGAATATTAGTGTTTTTGTTAAGTTTTGAGCTATATTATTATATTATAATAATACTTTAATACAGTTTCATTAAAATTTCTTTTTATTTTGTTTTTTTTTACTAAGGGCCTAATTAAGTTATAGATTTTCTGTACGTCTGGTCATTCCCTTCGCCAGTTTTTTAATGACATAAAACTAAGAGGCGGAAAAAAATATCTTGCACGCAGGCGCATACCCCCCTAGGACAGGGCCTGCGTGCCGCTAAAATCAAGAACATTGACGATATCTCATGGCTCACAAAATCAGATGAACTGAATGACAACTCCTCTACAAGAAAAAAAATTCAAAATATGTCGCTTTTCCGGGTACATTTTACTTACACCATTGGGTTGATAATTTCTTAACTATAAACCGCTGTCCGAAGACTCCAAAGTTTTAGTAACATTACAGCAGAATATCAACTTAGTTCCTATCTTACACTATACATTTCAGTGTAAGGCCCACAAAAGCAAAAGGAACAGTTAATATCAACACTATTAGAATACACAAATTCAGCTCAGCACGATATATCAGAGAAACGCTCCTCCAACTCCAGCAGCTGCAAACCATAACATCAGTAGGAAAATGGCAGAGATGTTTAAATAAAACACAAATTTAAATGATTTAACAACTTTATTTAATAACCACAAACATTCCTGCTGAATAATAAAAACACTACAGAATAGGTTAGGATCAAAAAAGCTTTAAAATCAGCTTGGAATATTTTGTAATTTTTCTGACACTTTGTTTTGTTTATTTTATCATATAAGGATAATACCTATCGCACTTATAATTTTTTACTTTCTTACGTATTTAGAAAATGTCTTATATTAATTTTTTTCTAGCCCACTTAGTTCTCATTGAAAGATGGTTAATAAGATATAAATACATTTTTTTCTATACTTGTATTTAATTTTAATGATTTTATTGGTTTTATTCAATTTTGTTCATAATTAAACGAAACAGTCCAATTTTATCTACTTGGACAAATTCAATCAAACCCAATTTTTCCTACACTAAAGTGAGTAGAGTGTATGTTTTTATAGTTATTGGTACAGGGAGAATCTTTCCTTCGAGTATGTTTGATTGCTAGAACGACACATCTGAACATCTAAAAATAAATTAGTTGCAACACTGTCTTATTTCAGTTGTGCTTCTGTCATAGAGGTGAAAGTGTTATCTAGTTTCTACAAGGGTGCATTATTTTCTGTTAGTACGATATTGCTCTGAAGGTAAGGACTTTTCAGTTTATTTTATTTAAAAAATAATGTAGTATTTTAAGTTATGACAGTATTAATGAAATAATGTGCAAGCCTCACATAAGTTTTATATCTAAATGTGACGCTTGTGGCAAACAATCTTCTTTATTATTGTACTATTTTGTAATATGTCGTTATTACAAAAAACATATTGTTCATACTTATTCAGCAGTTTTAAAATATGAATCATAATGACATTCCTGCTCAAAATATTTTCCTCACATTCAAGGTTTGCCTTTATTATTTACACTTATGTCGTTCTCGTTGCACACCTATTTTGTATACAGCAGTGAGACATGATAATACTACACTGAGAATAAAATTTGGATATAGTTAATAATAATAATAATAATAATAATTGCTTTTATTATTTTAATTTTGCTTTAAAGGAATTTAAAGGTAGTCTGTTTAAGTCTTCGGGAATATGATTATATATATGATATACGAAAAAGATGATTGAAAAAGTGTAGTACTATGTTTAGGGATCGCTAGTGTATTTTTCCAACGCGTGTTAATATTGTGGAGGTCGGAGCGGATAGTGAATTTTTCGAAAAGGTACCTACAGGGGTTTTTGAAGTGTAATAACTTTGTGAAAAAGGACGCAGCTATGCAAGAATCTCCTTTTTTTTGTATCAAGCCATCCTACATCCTTTAAATATTTTGAGACATGATCTCGTCCCCTTAGGCCACATGCGAAACGCACACATGAATTCTGAATTAATTGTAGACGTTGGGAGTCAGATTTGGTGAGGCAAGGGCCATAGACGACATCAGCATAATTAAGATGTGAAAGGAGCACTTTACATTGTCTGTTAAGAAGGTCCTTACTACTGTGGAGTAATTTTAGATTGCAAAATTCACGTTTCGTAATCAAAGATATATGTTTGAAAAATTTGAGTCGGTTATCCATGAGTAAGCCTAAATTCTTCTCGCACTCCGTAATTACCAATTCTTGATTATTTACTCGAATATGGATATTATTTTCACATCTTTTACGTAGATCTTCCAAATAGCATTACTTTTGATTTTGTTGGATTAATCGAGAGGCAGAATTTCTCCGAGACTGCTACCAGAGTAGCTAAATCAGAATTGAATTTGGAGCATGCCTCTTGTAATTTGATTTCGGGAAAGGCGAGATAGACTTGTGTAGCATTCACGTAAAAATGAGAGTTGGCATGTTGAATGTGTTTGTGAAATCCGGATGTATATAATGTAAACAAAAGAGGGCCAAGTATGGAGCCTTGCGGTACACCATTTTCTACAAGGCAAAATTCGGATGATTGTTTTCTTAAGGTGACTGATTGAAAACGATGAGAAAGATAATTACTTATAAGTTCACTGCTATTTCAGTGAAACCTACATGATGGAGAATAGCTAACAATAGCTCACGATTGATTCTGTCGAATGCTTTAGAGTAGTCTAAGAGGACGAGTACACTTAATTTCATTTGATCAGCAGCGATAAGAATATCGTCAGTTACCTTAAGTAGAGCTGTAGTGCAGCTGTGTCCTGTCCGAAAGCCTAATTGAGACATGGGAAGAATATTAAATTCATCTAGGTGTTCCCTTATCTGTTTGTTAATGATTTTCTCGAAAACCTTGGAAAGCACAGAGAATGCTAATTGGTCGAAGATCTTTAAGAGCTACAGGATTTGAAATTTTTGGAAGAGGAATAATCCGGGACCGTTTCCAAATGGTGGGGAAGACACCATTAATAATAGCGACATTGAAGATGAGTTAAGTATTGTAGAATATGGGGGCAAGCATACAGCAACATGCTTAAACTAATATTATCTACACCTATGGCCTTGGATTTAAGTGACGAGATGATTTTGTAAATCTCGATATCTTCAGTTGGTTTAAACGAAAAGTGAGCAGAATCGTTCAAAGCATTATTTAAGTAGTAATTAAGGGTATCATCATCAATTACAAGATCACTTTTAGAGGAATCTATAAGTTAAAATGGAAAACTTAAAAATCGAGAAAGAAACAGTAAGTTTCGTTTAGCCAATAATTTATTAATTTCCAAATATGTAAACTCATATAACAATATATTTGGTTGTAGTTAATAAAGCTTTGGTTACAAGAAAATGATTATTAATTTCCGTATATTGATATTTGTCATTTTAATAATAACCAAATTGTTTTCTGTTTTCTATGAATACAAAGTGGGCTTTTTCATTTTTCAGGGAATATGCCAGGTCCAAGCCAGTCTTATAATACTGTTGTAAGACGTCGTCGATCGATTTCTTCCTGTTCGTCTGCTTTTTCTTCATCTAGATATAGTTCGTCAACCAGTGAGTTATCCTCAGAAGATTGTGAGGATATAATTAATGACCAGACCTATGTACCAGGTGATGACTGTGGAAGCGACAGTGACAAAGAAAATTCGATTCAAAATCATGATGAACCAGATGAAACAACTACAATTGCTACCATATCATTCTCAGCCATGCAAGATGTTCCTATTTTGACAAGTCCACCTAAAAAAGGTATTAGGCGTAAAATAAATGAAGGAGAATGGAAAAGGAATTTGTTAAAAAAGTTGAGAAACAGTAGAATGGCCTTGAATTGCATACAAAAAGCAAAAGAATCCGCAATGAAAGGACGATGAAACCTGCATGTGGGGAAAAGTGCAAATTGAAATGTTCGACAAAGCTCAGCGAGAATGAAAGAAAGGAGCTGTTTTCGGCGTTTTGGGGCTTAGCCAATATACAGGGTGGTTCAGAATTTACCGATTAAACTTCGGGAACTAATAGAGTACGTTAAAATAAATGGACTTTCTTTAATAAACTTATATCTAAAACCGCATAGTTTCTGAGATACAGGGGATCAAAGTTTAATTTAAAAATATATATTTTTTTTTTACAATCTTAATTAGTTGAGGTATTTTTATGAAACTCGCTTGACAAATTAACAGTAACAAGTAACGTTTTCCAAAAAAAATTCGACTCGTTAATTTATACAGTGGCGGAGTATTTACTTTTTTAATTTTTACTTGTTAAAAAATAGTGATAAGCCACTGGATAAATTTTAAAAAATTAACATTTTTAAAAACTACAATTATTTCTTAATAAAAAAGCATTCTTGGCATTTTTGTCATAACCCAAAGCTTTGTCCAAAAAACGTTCAGAAAACGTTCTGCAAAGCTATAAATTAGATTCTTGAATATTCCGCCACTGTATAAATTAGCGAGTCGAATTTTTTTTGGAAAACGTTACTTGTTACTGTTAATTTGTCAAGCAAGTTTCGTAAAAATACCTCAACTAAGTAAGATTGTATTTAAAAAAATATTTTTTTAAATTAAACTTTGACCCCCTCCCTGTATCTCAGAAACTATGCGGTTTTAGATATAAGTTTATTAAAGAAAGTCCATTAATTTTAACGTACTCTATTAGTTCCCGAAGTTTAATCGGTAAATTCTGAACCACCCTGTAGAGAAACAAAGACAGTTTATCGCAAATTCTATGCAGGATATAATATTTTACTCCGACAATTGTGCCGGGCAACAAAAAAATAAGTTCATGCTTGCTCTGTACATATACGCTGTACGTTACTTGGGTATAAAATCTATTACCCATAAATATTTTATCAAGGGACATACCCAGAATGAGGGTGATTCAGCTCAGTTCTCAAAAGTGGGCCAATCTATACACCAGAATCCTTCATTTCTGCCATTCGATCTGCAAAGAAAACAGGAGAGCCATTCCATGTCACCGAACTTTGCTAAGAGGACTTCTACGACCTAAAGTCTATGGCCAGTGACATGGGTCCCTTGAATATGTCAGCGTTAAAACTAACCGACGTTAAAGTTTTGAAGGTAGTAAGAAATTCACCAACATCGGCATTTTATAAAAATTCATACACATAGTCATAACTTTGCTGCACTTTGCTGACCCAACATAGTAAAACAGTATAACTTTCACATGGATCCAGTTTTCTTTTCAAGACAACTTTGGTATTATAAAATTGGCATACATGATCTGGCTACTGATAAAGTCACAATGTATACATATCTTGAAACTACCCGCAAAAAAAGGAGCAAACGAAGTAACGTCCATATTGCTTCATTTGTAACAGTTGAATTATATATAATTAAAGTTACAAGGTTATTTCCCAAAAATTATTCTAACTTCAGATGGTCAAAATCAAGAATTAAGCAAACGCAACCCGCTTTACACCGAAATGTTTTGAAATTGCCTTAATTTGAAATTAATTTAAAAAACTGAATAAAAAATTCGTTGAAGAAAATAATTTCAAAAATCATTGAGTTTCGAAATCAAAGACACATTTGGACATTTTATTAAATATTTCTCAATTGTTGCATTATGTTAAATATAACGCGCCTTGCTAGTGGCTTAAACAAAAACGACATATTTTTATCCTTTTTTTTTAAACATTCCTTACTACGCCGACTGACTGGGCTAACAACGATTCCGCGAGGAGAGAAAGAATTCCTTGACTCGTGACCATCGAAACGTGAAGGTCCTTTCTCCCAAAAATAAGTTAGGTTGTGGAAATAAAGTGAAAAACCTTTTAAACACCAAAGGTAACAATAATTAAATTATTAAATTTTATATATCTAGCTAACAATGCACTTTAATTGCAGGTTTTTCTTTCCTGTTCTTTATATAAAATTAATTTTTTTACGTAGATACATTTTTGGTAATGCCTTACCTAAATTTTAATACATCACGTAAATTTTTGTAGACTATGTTCGTTTTCTTACCAAAAGAAAATTCGTGAAATTTTCTTGGATTTTCCAATTAAAATCGACAAACTGTCGTGAAATTAATGCAATTTTGAATCATACTGCCGTATGGATAAATGGACATCCTGTCTAAAAGAAAATTAAAGGGGAGCTGTTATGCAGGATTAAGAGAACATTTTCTCTCTCTGGGATTTAAGACACTCCGGCTTTAGTTTAAACTACCAACGTTACTCATCAGAAGAAACCAAAAGATAAGTACACTTTCTTATAGCGTATGTTACATCTAGTAAAAAAAAGCAGAGTTACCGAGTCCATGAAAAACTTTCACAATTTTTCTTAACATTAGAATATTTTTAGATAAGATAATATTACATGTACATACATTTCTTACCTGATTTAGCATAGGTCTTTATAGTTGATTTTTCTTAGCTCAGTCGCCATTTTATCGCTTAGGCGAGACAATTTATATTGTGTTGCGAATGATATAATCATTGTATTATGTATTCAATTTTGTTGTCTGAAGAGGACAATTTTTCTAAGGCCACAAAGAAAAATTTAAATGAGTGGGGAACTAATAAATTTTTTTGTGTATCTTAAAAAGTACCTACATTTTTAACTGAGCTAAATATTGTTTTGGCCTATTTTTATTTCCAAGTTTATTTAGTCTATAACTTTGATTTTTTGGGTAAATATAATTATTAAATATTTCTAGTAATTTAGGCATTGAGTCGACCTGAATAGCGTTAATATTTTTTGTATATATAGTTATTAAATTTCTAGTAATTTAGACATTAAGTCTACTTGAATAACGTCCACTAAAAATCAGAAACATAAACAATTTTAAAGATAAAGTTCTTATTGTTATGGTTATTTTGTAATATATTAATTTTGTCCGAACTTCTTTCTTTTTTTTTCTCTCTCTTTGTTTTTCTCATTTTTTCTCTATCGGTTACCCCTGTGACCTGGCGCCCGCCAGGACTTCACCCCTTTGTCTCCGAGCAACCTTAGTAGCTAGCCGTGGTGTGAAAATTTATGACATCACCTTAAGGGCAAATTTTAACAACAATAAAAATTTTAGAATTTTCTAATTTTTTTATTTAATCTGAAAGAACGTCATACATTGCATTAATACCCATGATTTGTGTAAAGAACTTGTTCTGATAAGCGACGGATGTCCAGGACAAAATAAAAATTACACAATGTTATACTTTCTTTACTTCTTAGTTCACAGACTTAAAATATTTGACGAAATTACATACATATTTCCAGTCAGAGGACATTCTTTTTAACCCAATGACCAGGGCTTCTCCCTAATTGAAAAAAAGAAAAGGAATTGAGGTTCCTGAGGAAGGGGAGAAACTAATATTAAATTCAAGAAGTAAACCGTCACGTTTTAAACTTGTACACGTTGAATCTTCGATGATATTTGACGTGAAAGCGGCTACAGATAAATATTTTCTCACAACTGCTAAACCACCCATTACAATAAAAAATGTAAGAGAAATCAAAATTAACAGAGAAAATCCTTCAATACCTAATGCTACGGGACAGCTATTATGGGCTATGGCGTTCATCTTTAGTATGCTTTAAAATTAAATTAAAAAATGAGTTGTTATATCAGCAAGTTTTCCATGCTGCAGTACCTATTCAACAAAGTAAATGGGAAAATTTAAAAAAGCTGATAGAACTATTACATGATCCCGGGAGTAACAAATTTTATTCGCGGGAACTGAAACTGATGAAGTAAATTGTGATGATGAAGACAATAGTGGTGGCTGCGAAGACTAATCTGTAGGAAAAAAGTGCATCTTCGTTTTTATTTAAAAAAAAAGCTTAAGGTTAATTTATTTTGTAAGTTTATAATACAGGGTGAATCTTAGAGTGGCGGCCATATTTTTGGGGTTAATAGTACTAGTCGTCATGAACATGAATCCGAACTTTTTTTTTTGTAGGTTGTAAAATGGCCGAGTTATGAATTTTTTAAAAAAATTCGCGATTCATGTATAATTCCTGTAATTCCGGTGCCGCTGGGCAAGCACTTGCTGCATTACGTGTGCCCGGTCGACAGTGTTGCCAAGTGTAGATGATATAAAACCAATCGATTACATTTTACATTTTCACTTTTCATTAATAATTCAGAGATACCCAATCACGAGAGAGAGATAAGGGTACCTAGTGAAAATGAAAAATTAATTAATTCAATTGGATAAACAGGTTTATTGAAATACGCAGTTTTAACTTCCATAATGAAAATTGTAATACAAAACAAAATGAAAAAGCCGGCTGCATAGTCTGCATAATTATTATGACACAAAATCAAAAAGATTTTAAAAACAGAATTAGTTTATAGGATAGGACATTTAAAACCACCTATCAGCTGTTAGAGTCGCTGAACTGTTTACAAACTATGACACTGACCTAGTTACTGAGCAGGTGCATTAACAAAAAAGGGTGATAAAAAAAAAAGGTTCTCCTGAAATGCAAAAGCCTCGCACGGCGGCGTGCCAGTTGTTTTTCTATGTTTTAGTTTTAGTTTTTAGTGTTAGTGACCAGTCAGACAGCAGCTAGTGTGGTTTATTATGGTTATAAAATTAAATTGTTTCAGTTTTTAGTGAAAGAAATTTATAAAAGTGGAAGTTTTGCGTTTGTGTTTAATAATTGAGTGAGGTGTACCTTCTACGTGTGTGTAGTTTTATTTTAGTGGTGTTTTAGAGGCGACTTTTATCTGTGGGGGCACATGAAAAGTTTGGTGCACCGTACAATGTACGGTGGTTTGGGGTACACGACTCCTGTCAACAACGTTGAAGAATTACGGGAAATAGTAGAAAACGCTGCGAATCACATAAGGCAGAATACGGACTACAATAAAGTTAGATTCTATGATGCGGCGAGCTACAGCGTGTTTGGAAAATAACGGAGGACAGTTTCAACACCTGCTATGAGAAATGCCGATCCAAGATAAGTAAAGATTTATTGCTATTAGAAAAAATAATTTTCTGTTCATTATTTGTTACTAAGTATTAAGTTTTTTAGGTATTATTCTTTTTATTGTTACACTCACGGAAAATAGTTTTTACTTTGTTATTGTTTAGATAGTTCATTTTATTTAGTTTCTTGTTTGCTTTACAATAAATTCCCCGTATTTTATTTCAGTCGTGAAGTTTGGCAACAACGCACTGTTCTAGACAGGCGTGTGCATCTCAGTTATTAGACGTTACTCTCGCTAGCGCATTCCACTGGCGGGGTACCCAAATTCAAATAAAAAGGGTTTAAACAATATTCATTTTTCATAGCGCGTTAAAAAAAAAAAATTTGTAGTTTTGTGTTCCCATAGTTGAACGGTGTCGCCTCATATAAATATGGCCGCCACTCTAAGATTCACCCTGTATAATGTGAGATCAGTCACAGATGACCGCCAGGGCCCTGAGGGAGAGCCACACATCGGTCACTGGTGACCGCCATGGCTGTAAACGTGTTAACAAACTTGGCAAAAAAAATCACTTCACTCCCCCTGTATAACAAACAATAATAATCGAAAACTAATGCAATTAAGCATACTTATTGCCAAAAAACGATCTTTCCACCGCTTAATTTAAAAATAATAAGCTATCAAAGTGAGCTAATCTCTTAGGTGGACCACATGGAGTGCTGATCAGTCAGTATATATTTAATTCTAATTGAGTGAAGGAAATAATTATAAATTTCAAAGTTGTTCTTTACTTTTCTAAATAAATTGCAAAAAAGATCATTAGTGTAACATAATATGAATATTAAAATGTCCTAATATGCAGATAAGGTTTCTTATAACTATTTATAACAAGTTCTGGCTACAAATTGAATCGAATTTTCACATAAAAAGACACAAATAGGGGGTATCACTATTAGATAGTTATTTACAAAAATCCGCCAATTTCTAAAGTTCTCTTCCGCATATCTCACAACATGCCTTTGCCGATAAGGTTCTTTTATTAAGCAAGGCAGTATTAATACATGACATTTTATCAAAAATATATGATTATGAGAAATAAAACAAACCAAACTTACTAATCCTGGTCATCGAAGAAGTTTTTTACGGATACATCTTCCATATTCCAAATAATCTCAAAAACAGTAAAATTGTTTAAATGACTGTCCAAGTTCTTAAAAATTTATTGGGTTCATAAACCTAAAAAAGGAAATTTAATTAAGTAAAAAATGTTGGAGTTGTTGCAAACATGTAAATTTTAGTGATGGAGGAATTTATTGGATCTAAATTGGTACACAGTTGAGGTGGATATCGGGGATATATGGGCAATGTGTGAACCTCAATATTTTTGGAATTAGATGATTATTCTTGATGAGTTTTTTTTGTGATCGATAGCAAAATTTTTTAAATTGTGGGTGTTTCTCTTATCTACAGGGTGATTATCCTGGCCCTTACAGTTATGTTAAAGTTTATCGTTCTCCCAAATCTTTAAAAAAAATTTGGTATTTTTTAACCCCTTCGTTACGGTTCTCGTGTTATAAGAAGTTAGCTTTCAGTCAGGCACATGTGTTGTTTTGTGCTCTACAAGTAAGGCAATTTAAACCAAGTTAAAGTTAATATAAATTGGTGTTTCTTGGATAATAATAGCTATACAATTAGCTCCACACAATCGTACAGTTAGTATTCAAAATAAGTGCTTCCTTGAGTTTATAAGTGCACTTTTAGTGAACTAATGCGTCAAACACATAGTTTTTTCTAGTTGGTTGACAAAAACTTGTTTACAGCAGTTAGACTGGCCAACAGTAAAAAGTAGTGCAAAAAACTGGACAAACAATACAAAATATATAAAACATTGAGTACTGTTTTTGTGTAATTTATAATGAACATACATTATTTAAAATGGAGTGTTTCTTATGCAAAAAGATTATTCAAACTTTAGACAAAGCAAAAAACGTTCCCCTCTCATGTGATTACTGTAAGAACCCTGTCTGCTTAGATTGTAGTGAGTTATCTTCAACTGAATTGAGATGCATACCTTTACAAAAAAGGGTATTAAAGTACCAGTGCAAAAAATGTATTAATAATGTTTCGGACAAGGACTCAGTAGATATGTTGCAAAGAATTACCACTGACAAGCAGAAAATTATTGATCAGCAAGATATTATATTAAATCTATTACAAGAAAAGGTGAAAAATCTTGAAAAAAAGCCTTTGTCTTATGCAAGCATTTTAAAGCAGGACCAAGAGCCTAGAGCTAATATTGTTCAAAACAATCTTCCTAATATATTAGTTAAACCCAAAACCCATCAAGTAGCTAATCAAACAAAAAAAGACGTTGAAGATAATATTAATCCCGCACAACTAAAAGTTGGAATAGCTAATGCACGTACAACAAGAAACGGCACTATGTTAATCAAATGTCAGCATAGAAATGAAATAGAACTTCTAAAAGAAGAATTAAGCAGCAAATTAGATAAGGACTACAGTATAGAAGTGGATAAATTAAGGCAGCTTAGAATAAAAATTGTCAACTTTACTGAAAACTACACTAAAGAAGAAATAGAAAAGTATATAATGGAGCAAAACCATATTCAAGGTAAAGTTGCTGTAAACTTTATCCGTATAAACAGGAATGGTAGGAAAACTATTTTTTGTGAATGTACACCCAATGCATTTCACTGTATATTAAAATTAAAAAAACTATGCATAGGTTGGGAGAGGTTTATGGTATATGAAGATCTAAACATTCCGAGATGCCATAACTGCCTAGGGTTTTACCATAAAAAAGAATTCTGCAAAAATAAGTTAGTTTGTCCCATCTGTTCAGAAGAACACGAAGAGAGAGTTTGTCCCAAATTGAAAAAACACTGTAAGAACTGTGAACTTTCAAATGTAAAATATAAAACTACATACTCCACCGACCATTTAGCATATGACTCTCAATGTCCAGCCCTAAAATACCAGATTAGCTTACTTAAAACTAAAATAAATTATATAGATTCTAGTAACAATTAAAATAAAATGCATAATATAACAAATAAAATTAAAATTGGTCACCTAAATGCCCAGTCACTATCAACAGGGTTTGATTTCTTTTCTGAATTATTAATAGAAAATGAGTTTGATATATTTGGTGTTTCTGAAACTTGGCTCAATCCAGAGGATAGTTCAGACTTGGTACACATTCCAAATTATACTTTATTACGTAGAGACAGACAGAGTAGAGGTGGTGGAGTCGCTATTTATATTAAACATAATTTAGAATCTTTAGAGGTTTTGCATGATTTTTACCTTACAGACGGCTTGGAGATGATTTTCCCTAATGTGAAAATAGTTAAAACACAATTCCTTGTTGTCGTATTATACAGGGTACCATCTGCTAATATTAATACTTGTATAAATAGCGTGGATGACTTATTATCTTATATCACCCCGCAATTTGAAAATATAATTATATTAGGAGATATAAATATTGATCAGTTTGAAGTAAATAATTCCTTTGCCTATTGTGTATCTTCATACGACTTTGTACAAATAATTTCGGAAGCTACACGCATAACCAGTACTTCAGAAACCATTCTTGATGTCATTTGCATAAACAAACCAGATATGGTCATAAGCTCTGGAACAATCAATGCGGATTTGATCTCGGACCACCAACTAACATATTGTTATCTTGATGTTGAGGTGATTAAACCTAGTCCTAAGCTTTTAACCTATAGGGATTTCAAACATCTACCAAGTGAAGAATTTCTTATTGATTTAAATTCTATTCCTTGGAATGATATTTACTACATAAACGATATTGATAAAAAGGTCATGTTTCTACCAGAGAGAATTGTAATGCTTTTTGACAAGCATGCTCCTTACATAACTACTCGAATTACTAAACCCTGTGCTCCTTGGATGAGTGACAATATCAGAATACTAATAAAAGAAAAAAGAAAAGCCTTGTCTAAATACAAAAAAACCAAATCTATTAGTGACTGGCAAGCATATCGTCAATTACGTAATTTTTCTGTAAATGCTATTAAAAATGAGAAAGCTGCGTATCTTTTGTATCAACAAAGAAATTCTGATTCTAAGTGTCTGTGGAAAGCCTTAGGCCATTTAAATATCAAAAACAAAGCTAATAGTTCAATACCCATTCAATTAAAAAGACCTGATGCCATAAATAACTTTTTTTCATCTGTATTTAGCCCTTTGAATAATAGTCCTGCTACTTGTACTTGGTATACCTCTCACACATATAATGACAATTTTGCATTTTCATTTAAACTGGCCACTACAGATGAAGTAAAAACTATAATCCATGGCTTAAAATCTAATGCTTATGGTAGTGATGGTATTTGTGCTGTAATGATACAACTTTGCTCTGCTGTAATATCTCCTCATATAACTCACATCATAAACTGTTCATTAGAAATAGGGTATTTTCCCCAAATGTGGAAAAAGGCTATTATTACCCCGATTCCAAAAAAACAAAATCCAACCGATTTTTGTGAGTTACGACCCATAACAATCATTCCTACGCTGTCAAAAATCTTAGAAAAGTTTATCAATGTACAAATATCTGATTAAGTCACTACAAACAACATTATATCCTCACTACAGTCGGGCTTTAGGAAGGGACATAGCACCACTTCAGTTTTAGCAAATGTAACTGATAACATCCTGACAGCGCTAGATGCCGGCCAGGCTACTGCCCTTATTCTACTTGATTTTTCCAAAGCTTTTGACACCATAGATCATGAACTATTGTGTGCTAAATTAACATATTATGGCTTTGATAATACTTGAATTACATTTTTTACTTCATATTTAAGTGAGCGGGTTCAGTCAGTTGTTATTGATCAACAGATGTCGCAACAAACTAATATAACCTCAGGGGTCCCACAAGGATCTGTGTTAGGTCCAATTTTGTTTTTGATTTACACAGCTGACATAATAAACACAATAACTCATTGTCAAATACAATGTTATGCCGATGATTCGCAAGTAAGTATTAATGAATATTTGAACTCATTAGCGGAGTATGCTAAGAAAAATAACCTAAAACTAAATCCTGATAAAAGTGCACTAATGTTATTTTGTTCAAATAATGCAAGAAATTATCTAACTGATAACTTAAAAATTAATATCCAGGGTCATCCCTTACAGATTGTAAATAAAGCAAAAAATCTTGGACTAGTTTTGGACTCTGAGTTGCGATTTAAAGAACATATTGCCCTAATAACTAAAAAATGTTATGCATGCTTACGAATCTTATATAGAAATATTAGTATTATAAACTTCAAATTGCGGAAAACGTTATGTGAAACGTTAGTTCTCCCAATTCTAAATTATTGCCTAATAGTTTATTACTCGTGTTTAGACATGCTAACTAAATATCGAATCCAAAAAATACAAAACTCTTGTTGCAGATTTGTACACAAACTGAAAAAATATGATAGAGTCTCTACGAAAATATGCCAGCTGGGTTGGTTAAAGTTTGATATCTTGTATAAATACCATATTTCCGTCTTCATGCATAACTTATTTCTTACGGCCTCTCCCCCCTATCTACATAATAAATTCATTCCTAGACATGAACAGCATAATGTAAATTTGAGAAATATACACATGATGACAATGCCTAAATATCGCGCACTTTGTTCCGCCGTTCATTTTCATACAATTCTACGATAGTATATAACGGTATAAGTAAAGTTTTTAAAAAACTTCCCATAGGCAGTTTTCGAATAAAGGTTAAAAATGATTTGCTAACACACCAAGTCTGACCACTACCTATATACTGGATTTAAGATTTAAAAATTTTATAATTCTAAAATTTAATATAATTTCAAATTTCACCGTCCTTGGGGTATGCCCATTACACAATTTACTTTTTATTTTTATTTTATAAGTTTTATGTTAAGTATAGTATGTATGTTATATTTTCCATTATATATGTTTTTGATAGGCTATCATTTATTATCTTGTATTTTAAACTGTCCCAATTAATAATCAATTTAATTTACTTGTAGTATTACCATATATTAAATTTCAAATGTAATGTAAATCTGTTGTATCCTACTGGTTAAGTTGAGTAGCTTATGCTAGACTTTGCCAAATAAAGCATTTTATTATTATTATTATTATTATTATTATTACGGCCAAAATTAATTTTTCACGTAGAGCGGTTGTTGTGCGATCACGTTCAATGTATTTATTTTATTCTCTATTGTAATGGATTGTACAAAAATGTCAAATAACACACCCACTTCGTTCTCTAGAATATGATAGGTCTAGGCGGCGGTGCATAATCTAATAATCTTGTTGAATTGGTGTGGTTAGACTAATTTCTGTTAGTATTTCATTAGCATTGGAAGTGATAAGTTGTCTGTAGTCATTAGAATGCTTCGGCCAAAACGAGAAATTTTATCCGACAAGGAACTGGAGGAATATGCTAATGCAATAATGAGGGGAGAGGATGAGAACTTGGATTATTTTAGTAGTGGTGAGAGTTCGGACGAAAATGGCGAGAATGAAATAGAAATTGATAATGTTTTGCCCAATTTTGTGGACGACATTCCTGAAGAATTCGCTAACAATGACCTTCCGTCGGAACCTACTGAATATATTATTATTATTATTATTTATTATTATACAAAATTAGAGCAGAGGAATTTGCCTTCCCATTATGCTCAATAACAAAAAAAATATTAGCAATATAACAATGTGTCAAAATAGAAAAAAATAATGAACTATGACAATAATAGTGCGTCATATCTGTTTTTAAAGGAATTGACACTAGGCGCTGACACAACACTTAGAGGTAGACTATTCCATTCGTTAAATACACGCACTGATAGAAAGTGTTCACGTACTGGGGTTCTGAATAGGTCCCGGGTGCTCTTAAAGGGGTGTCCACGCGTTCTGTCATCGTTGGCAAGGGTGAATAACTGGTGTATAGAAGACAGCTCGTTCTTGAGAGATTTGTAGGTTGTAATTAGATCACCCAGAATCCTTCTGGCAACCAGAGAAGTGAGTTGGAACTGTGCAAGGCGTTCTTCATAGCACGGACGATTTATTCCAAATGGTATACGCGTTATGCAACGTTGGGCATTCTCAAGAATATAATTGGATTTTTTCACGCGAATGGACTCCTCAAATTTATGTATGTGAAGGCACAGCGGGCCCTTCTCCGAATATTGGCAAAAACTCTTCGACAGTAGAAGTTTTTGAGCAATTCTTTATGGAAAATTTGGTAAATAAAATAGTAGTAGAAAGTAACAGACGAGCAGGAGAACTGAGCGAGGCAAATGAAACGTTTCGAAAAAGATATTCACATACAAAGAGCTCACTTTCGCAGAATTTATGTGTTTTATTGGGATTACCCTCCTAATGACACGCAATAAAAAATTGAATATCCACGAGTACTGTTCAACAAATCCACTTATTGTTTCACCAATGTTTGGAAAAGTTATGAAAAGAGATCGATACTTTTATATTATGAGAATACTGCATTTTTCTGATGAGAATTTACCAAATCATGATGACAAATTATACAAAATAAGTTTAGTAATGAAATCCTTGAAATCTTCCTTTGCAGCGAGTTTTGTCCCATCTGAAAATATTTGTATTGACGAAAGTTTGCTTCTTTTCAAAGGTAGACCGAGTTTTCGTCAATACAGCCCCTCAAAGTGAAGTCGATTTGGCATAAAATTATATGAAATTTGTGACAGTGCAACAGGATACATGTTGGACTTCATTATCTATACAGGGGCTACAATTATGATAAAAGATGACCATAAAGATCTGGGTAAATCGGGTCAGATAGTTATGACTCTCATGGAGAAATATCTAAATAAAGGACATACTCTTTATGTAGATAATTGGTATACTAGTCCAGATCTCTTTCTAAAATTGCATTCACTCCAAACAAATGCATGTGGCACGGTTCGGAAAAACAGAAAAAATATGCCGCTGGGATTACATATCAAATTAGCCAGGGACCAATTGACATTTTGCTATTCTGGGCCTCTTTGCGTCTTGACATGGCATGATAAGAGGGAAATTTTCATGTTGACAACAAACAATGAAATTGATATGATCGACACAGGAAAAATTCGCAGAGATGATAAAAGAAGAATTATGAAGCCGTCTTGTATAGTGGACTACAATAAGAATATGGGTGGAGTGACAGTGAACAAAGTTGATATGCTACTTAGTTCAGTGGCATGCATCCGTAAGCAAGTGAAGTGGTATAAAAAAGTTTTTTTTCACATGGTTGACGCATCGTTAGTAAATTCTCATATTATTTATGGAAAAATAAAAAATAGAAAAAAATCCCTAGCCAATTTCCAGCTCACACTTATAAACGAGATTTTTGAGAAATATTTCAATGAAGAAAATAAAAAGCACTCTATCAAAACGCCAAAATGATCCATTGAGGTTATCTGCAAGGCATTTTATTTCCAAAATCCCTGGTGAACCAGGCAAGCGGCAAACAGTAAGGAGATGTATGGTGTGCTCTAAAAACAAAAAAAGAAAGGAAACTTCATGGTACTGTGAACCCCTTGATGCACCACTTTGTGTAGTTCCATGTTTTGAAGATTACCACACAAAGAGAAATTACTAAATTTTATTAATTTATTAATTTTTTTGTAACTCTGCATTTCTTAGTACCTTCACCGCTGTGAGTTTTATTTTGTTTTTATATACATATTTATATTTCGTTTTAGAGCAAAATATATAATTTCTTTGTATTTTTTGAATAAATAATATTTTTACAAAATTTGCTGCTTTCACAATTTTCAACATATACTTATACCAAGCAGACGGTTGACGAAATTCAACGGTAGGTGGCGCTGTACAAACGGTTGCCGTACGGATATGTAACGACAAAAAATGCTTCGTTCGCAGGGTACTAGTGGCGTGCAGTATCACTCGTAACGAAAAGGTTAAAAGCGGCTAAATATGTTTAGGAGTAAGTCAAAACTTAAGGATATCATCCACCAGTTGTTTTGCTGCCACCACAAACATTTTAAAACATATTTTTGACCCCCTTGAAACATTTGGTAGAACAAGATTGATCCGTCTTATTCATACCGAAATATCTCCTCAGACTGTGATAGTTCCAACCTAATTTTATGAATCGTGGTTCTCTCAATCACAAATTAAACATTTTTTTTACAAAAAAAATGTATCTTGATTAATAATAGAGATAACTAAAAAATTTACTTGGAAAATGAGTAAAAAATTCTAGAACTGGTTTCCTCTATCAAAGACAATTTCAAAAAGGTTTTCGATGAAAAAACAGTCATGTACAAAAAATTTCATGGTTGAGTTAAAGTTAAAGGAGATGGCACAACCAATATTTCATCGAGCCTATGGCATGCCGTATGCTTTAAAAAATAAAGTGGAGTCTGAAATCCAAAAAATGTGTGAATCGGGTATATTGAAGAAATCAAATTTTAGTAATTGGGCTAGTTCCATTGTGGTTGTACCGAAGAGAAATTCTTCAGATATCAGGATTTGCGTTGATTTCAAAAAAAACTTTGAATCCGGTTTTGAATGTAGATCATTGTGTTTTGCCACATCCTGAAGATATTTTTGCTTGTTTAAATGGAAATAAATATTTTAAAAAGGAGCTTACCAACAGCTTGAGGTAGGTGAAAAGTCCCAAGAACTTTTAGTTATTAACACTCATCTTGGACTGTTTGCTTTTACAAGATTGACGTATGGTATCAGCTCAGCCCCCGGAATATTTCAAACTGTTATGGACAGTATTCTTGCAGGTGTAAAGACATATTAGTCTCTGATTCTACCTAGCAGGAGTGCTACCAGAACGTAATTGAGGTCTTAAAAAAGCTTGAACAGTTTAATGTTAAAGTAAATTTAAAAAAATGTAAATTTTTTTAATTCCTATAAAATCAGAACGTTTTCCAAATAATGTCACAGAACTGAAATCGTACCTTGGACTTTTCAATTATTATGTTAAATTTATACCTATGCTTTCACCTAAATTAAAACCTCTGTATGAACTTTGTAAGTCTGGTATTGATTTTTCTAAAGAATGGTCACAAGAATGTGAAGAAATATTTCAACTCAGTAAAGATTTATTGACATCTAATAGTGTATTGACACATTATAATCCTGAATTACCAATTGATGTCACATGTGATGCGAGCAGTTATGGAGTAGGTGCGGTACTAAGTCAAATGGTTGATGGAGAGGAACGTCCCGTCATGTTTGCTTCAAGCACTCTTTCCACCACAGAAAAAAAATACAGTAATTTAGAACGTGAATCATTAGCTTTGATATTTGCAGTTAAAAGGTTTCATAAGTATTTATATGGGCGTAAATTTACACTTAGTTCTGATCATCAACCACTTCAATTTATATTCGCAAAAAATAAAAACATACCTACAACTGCTGCTTCAAGAGTGACTCATTGAGCACTGATCATATTGGTGATTCACCTATACCAATGTCATTGGAGTTGTCGCACAAATTACTCCTTGTTCTGAAATAGTGTCAAACCCTTTGTGTGACCCTTTACCAAATAAAGAAAGCCCTAAAGTGCTTCCAAAAGTTGGAAGTCCAACAGTGGGTTCAAATAGCGACACTCCTAAAGTACTCCGCTACGGTAAAATAATAAAACCTATTCGTAAACTTGATCTTTAAGAAGGGGAGAAATGTTGTGAACTTAACATAGGTTTAGGAACGCACCCTATATAGTTAGGTTGGTAGTATTGTAAATTTCTAGTATCACTGTGGGGGAGGGTCGGCTGTCAAGCATGTTAATATGCAAAGCGGTTGGTCGTGTACTTATATGAATAAAAGTAGCAGAGTTTAACGCTACATATCTATGTAGTATACAAGCAGAGCTAAACCACCGATGGTGCTCAAGTTTTTTCAGAAATTTTAGTAAATTTATTGACCGTTGGTGTAATAAGTCTTCGCCCGACTGGCGAAAGCCGCTTTCTCAAAACTAGTCACTTGTCCAACTAACTACTATTTTGTTCCACCCTAGTAAAATCACATAAAGTCTAGACCCACATTTACAATCTGTTCCAAAAAAAATTATTAATGCCAAAACTCATTAAGTCAAATTTTTACGATTTTAAGATTTATGGAAAAATCATCAAGTCTGTTCTATTACTATGATATTATAAGAACTCCTTAAGTCAAATGAATTTAACTTAATAATAAATGCGTATAAAAATTCCCACTAAGTCATTTCTGAGCTAGCCTGTCATTGGTAAAACTCATCAAGTCAGTTATTGTGCACATTGCTGCACATAATTATGATCTCATTCCTAACCTAAAAATAATCAGTAGACTGTGTTCAGTGTTGGTGCATATTATTATCAAAATGTATTCTGCTCGTACGAAGAGAATAGTAAATTCAGCTCCGAGTTCGGCTCTATATAACACGAGTCAATCATGTAAGTAGGTAGTTATAAAACGTTTACTCTAAATAATAAATAAATATGCATCGTTTTACAAAATATTACATTTATTATTTTAGATGCAATTTCTGACACATCTGCTGTAAGTAGTTATGAAGTCTATCATAATATTACTGACATTCAATGTCTTGTAGCCGAGACGGAGGATATGATTTATTGTAATGATAATGGTAAATTTTATTTTTTGTACCACTATAAATTGTTAATATACAAATTTCAATTTCTAGACAAACAACAAGAAAATATTGAGATATTTGAGTGCGTAATAGACGAAGCAAGTGGGTTAATTTTAAGGGAAAAAGATAATATACCTGTAAAGACGCCAGAACGCAAATAACACGCAGATGCGTAAAGGGACTCCCTCTCGCTCTCTCTCGCTACTGCAATGGCCGTGCACGGACGTGCCTTGAATGTGCTCCGGTAAATCATGTTATAATAGATTGTAAAATTGACTGTGATAATAATCGTAATAAAGACCATAACGAACTGAACCTCATTTACATTACAACCCAACCTCGTGAAGATATTTCACTGGCGACGAGGATGGGATATTTGGAAAAACGGGTAAAGAGGTCACGTGTTCGAATTCAATCAGCAAAACGATTACGAAGAAAGGTTAGAACAGTATTTCTGCGCCAACAAGATTGAAGAAGAAAAAGTTAAAACAGCTACTCTGATCAGCTTAATTGGAGCACCAACTTATAAGTTACTTCGAGACTTATGTTTCCCGAAGCTACCCAAAGAGAAGTCGTATTTGGAATTGTGTACGCTCTTAAAGAAACAGTTCAGCCCGCAAGTATCGGCATGGCGAGAGCGTGTCAAATTTTTCGACGCAAGACAAGGGAATAACGAAAGCATAGGAGAGGTATGCTCGAATAAAAAGCCTGGCTACGAATTGTCAGTTCGGAGCTATATTGGACGAAGTATTAAAAGACAGATTTGTATCGGGTATGAGAAGAGGAAAACTCTGGGATAGAGTATGCGAGGAAGAAGTGACAAAATCGTTGGAAGAAATAGTGAAAATAGCACTAAAAAAGGAGTCAGGAATTGCCGAATAGGAGGTATATCAAATTTCAAAATTCCCGCCAAGGAAAGTTGACAGCGCTGGCAGGCGTGGTCCAGGAGTACCATCCTATAAAAGAACGGAATGTGCTTCCACTACAAATATGTTACAATGGCAGAAGAATGTCGACAGCAGACGTGACAGAGGACAAACTAGTAAAAGTAAAGTATTGTGTGAGCATGGTGGTAAAAAGCATTACGGAAAATGTAAGTACGAACACTATAAATGTAATTTGTGCCATAGGAAGGGACATTTAGCCCAAGCGTGTAGGTTAGATAGACACAAACATAATTTCATGGGCATAGAAATAGTAAAAGATAGTGAAAGTGAGGACATTTTTGCCTTGAAACAAGCAGGAAATCGACAAAATCCTTTTATTATTGAAGTATATATTGATAATAGAAGTCATAACATTCAAATAGATTCGGGTGCAAGCATAAGCGCATGTAATGAAGCACTTACCAAAATTTTTTTACAAAATATCCTTTGCAAAAAACTCACACAATTTTAAAAGGTTATAATGGTCAAAATTTTTAACCAATAGGACAATTTTATTGCGAGGTCAGTTGTAACGATCGCATAAGGAAAATTAAATTTTATGTAGTTAAAACGGTGGACCATTTATAGCAGGCAGAGACCTTATGCATGAATTTAATATTTTAGTGCAGGCCGTAAATAATCTAGAATGCCAAAATAAGCAAATAGATAAATTAATAGAAAAATATAATGATGTTTTTAACAATAAACTAGGTGTGTTTAAATTGGGTAAAATTTCTTTACAGCTAAAACCAACGGCTAAACCTGTGTTCTGCAAACCCCGAAACGAACCGTAGCCTATAGAAAACAGTTGGATGTGGAACTAGAGCGATATCAGAAGGAGGGAATCATCACTCCAATAGATACCAGTGCATGGGGAACACCATTGGTAATCGTTCCAAAAAACAATGGGAAAAACATCCGCATCTGTGGGGATTATAAATCAACGATAAATAAGCATCTTGAGGAGGTGACATATCCATTACCCAGAGTATCAGATATTTTCAGTAAGCTGCATAAAGGTGAGAAATTTTCTAAAATTGACTTATCTGAAGCATATGTACAGTGTGAGTTAGAAGATTCAGCCAAATCGTTATTAGTATGGAGCACACATAAAGGTTTGTTCCAAGTGAACAGAATGATGTCGTCGGCCTAATTCGCAAATCACATAAGTCCATTTTAGGTCAAATTGAGATCTTTGCACCATCTGGTAGTAAAAATATAAAGCTTTCTGGTAGTAATTTCACGTAACTCCAAAAAAATTCCAAATTATATTGAAACGAAGAAAACTTTTCACATAAGTCCGCGAGTAGCCACGCCAACACGCAATTCACACAAGTCCGTTTAATCATGTGTGAAATAGTGCTGAAATAGCTGTCATAATAGTTGTGTGTTATAAAAAATTTGAAAACGTTATAAACAGTTGATATTGTGCTAAATTTAAGGATGTAAGTTTAAGCAATAATTTTCTTTATAGTTTATAAATTGTAAGCACAGAATTTGATTGATAATGTAGTATTTAATTGCTTGATGGACTTATGTGATTTTCTAATTGACAGTTAACTGTCAAATGTTGGACTTATTTGATTTTCTGCTTGCATTTTACAAAATTAAATTACATAATTTTACAATTATTCATTATTGCCTATTTAATTATTATTTCTTCCAGAACTTCTTAAATTCTTAAATTATGTTGTGATGACAACCTTATTATTGCCAAAAGCTGTTCAAATGATAATTGCTCTAATAAAGAGAATAATAGCGATTACCTAAATATTATTAGAAATAGTGAACCGTTTCCCATTCAACAAAATGAAATAGAAATGTATGAAGATCTTTCAAATTTACATGAGATACCAATATTTAAAGAAGTTCCTAACATTGAAATAGAATATATTGACCAGAACGAGACAGAAGCTGCCTTTGAATATTAGCAAGTAATAGCGAAAATAATAATGATTTCTTTCTAAATTCAGATACTTTAGGACTTAATATTATAACCGAGACCAGAAATGAAATTAGTGAAAATTATGGAGATGAGCTAGTGATAAATAGTCCAAAAAATTACAAAGAAATGAACCATGAATTAAACATGTTAACAACTGACGAGGGCATAAAAAATAGTGATGTAAATAAATCGAATGTTGAAAGTTCAGATGACGCTTCAGACGAGCTTGCAACTCAAGATGAAAACGACACCAGAACAGATACATCTAATATATTAATAAAAGACAATAATTTGATAGAGAAATCAACTGGTGAACATGAAACAAAAAGACGTAAAAGGAGACATGTAGACTGTGATGACTGGAACAAGAATGAAAATAAGAAAAAACGAGAAAAAGGTTTAGAGTATTGTGGGAAAAAGAAAACAAACAATGATCAAAAATGGCTTTATAATGTAAATAAGCCTGCTAAGGTATTACTGAAAAGATGCAAGTGCAAATACAAAAAGGAGACTGACAAACTAAAGTGCCCAGAAATATCGGAGAATGATAGAAAACGTATTTTTGACGAATTTTGGAAATTAGATTGGAAGGAAAAAAAACTTTTTCTTTCATTATTAGTCGTTCGAAGAAATACAGAGAGACATAGAAATAGAAAGGATGAAGAAAAAAGCCGAAGAAGTTGTTCCTATAACTACTATCTTAAAAAACATGATGGGACAAAATTGAGAGTATGCCAAGAAATGTTAGCAAACACTTTAGCTATTAAAAAATGGACTATGAATAATTGGATTAAACAAACTTTCAATGTTCCAAACAACAATACTCCTGAGATAGAACAAAACTTCAACAAATCAAGTAACTCTGAAAGACGACAACATTTAGTGGAATTTTTCAATTCACTTGCAAAAATGGAATCTCATTATTGCAGGAGTTCTTCAAGCAAGCAATATTTAGAGCCCATATGGAAATCTAAAACGGAATTATACCGTATGTATAAAGGTACTTGGTGTACGAAATACAGCGAACGTCCTTTGTCTATTGCTACATTTGACAATATATTCGATATAAATTTGAGCCTCTTTAAACCAAAGAAAGATGAATGTGGCGTATGTGTAGCATATCGTACAAAAAATCTGAACGAGGAAGATTATCAGCAACACGTTGAAAAGAAAGAAGAAGCCAGGAGAGAAAAAGAAGCAGACAAAAATCTAGAAAGTAGCGAAGTGAACGTTTACACGATGGACATGCAGGCAGTGTTATTATGTCCAAAGTCGAATGTCTCCTCACTATATTTTAAAACAAAATTGACAGTACATAATTTTACGGTATTTAGTCTGAAAACAAAAGAATGTTTTTGCCACCTTTAGCACGAAGGTGAAGGTGGACTCTACTAACTGCCAATACATTTGCTTCAATCATTTCAAAATGTATTATAAACCAACTTGAAAATTGTCCTGCAGAATCGCCAAAAAAAACGTTAATTTTTTTTTAGTGATGAGTTCACGTCACAAAACAGAAATGCGACGTTATCAAATGCCCTCATTAATTTAGCTGTTAGTTGCAACATAACTATAATGCAAAAATATTTGGAACGCGGACATACACAGATGGAGTGCAACTCGATGCACTCCACCATAGAACGAAAAATTAGAAATGCCACCATCAATGTTCCTGCGGATTATGTGGAGATCTGCAAGAAGGCTCGTCTGTCATCACACTCTACAGTCAATGAAATAAGAGCTCTTCGATATAATCCAAATAATACAATTGATTATAAGCTACGACACAGTCAAGAATGGATGCCTCTTGAGTTTAGAAGGGGCAAAAAAACTATGAATGTTATTCCGGTAGAAGATTTGCCCCAATTATATAAACAACCTATATGTATTAAGAAAGAGAAATACAAAAGGGACCACACTATTCATGTATATATCTTTATAATCGACTGCCTAAAGAGATAACAAATATTTCACATTTTGCAAAATTCAAAACAGCAGTTTTTAAATTCATCTGCAATATTGAACCTTACAACATTGAAGAATATTTAAGATTCACATAATATTTCACTTGTTGTCTACTGTTGCATTTTATTTTATTGTATTGTATTTTATTCTATTTGGGTTTTATTGCAGTTTTATCTACTATGTGGATTTTGTTGTATTTTATAGTGATTTGTAGTTTTATTATTATTGTACTTTTACATATATTACTTTTACTTTCGTAAGATTTGCATCCTTTGACCTGTTTCAAACTTTTGTATCGCAAAATTTGTTTTGAAATAAATTGTGTATCTATCTATCTATCTATCTATCTAATCATTTAATGAGCCTGAAAAGCAGCATGTTGAGCGATTACCATAAATTTTACGATGACCTGCCACATCTGTAAAATTTTTTATTATTAGTATTATGATAATTATCACAAAAACTTAAATTTCTTTGAACCAAAAGATCTTTTAAAAATATTTCTTATTTAATTAATTACAATAATATACTTACTTATTATAATTTAATAATTTTTCTTTAATAATTGCTTTTTCTCGTACATGCATATTAATATTTTATTAAAATTTTGTAATTTTATTTACGTTTTTCTAACGATTTTATTGCATGATATTTAACACATAAGTCCAACATTAATAGTAGCAAATCACATAACTCCGATATATTTTTTATTTAAATAAATTTTCCTTTCGCGTTTGATATAATATAAAGTAAAATATTTTATTTACTGATAATAACACGATTATAGAGAAATCATCAATTTTAACCCGTAAGCGCCTAGTGTTTCCGTATGGTAACGAAAGTAAAGGTAATTTCAAAGTATGTTTGTGACGTACCTTAGCCGATAAATACATAGATGGCGGTATATATTCTTACCTAAAGTGTAGTTTGGCTCATAAAATTTAGTAAATATTAACTTCAATTAGAATTAACTACTGTGGATCGATTTGCGTTTTGTGGTCATTATTTACAACTCAATAAGTGATGGAGCCTAGATTTGAGTAAGTACCTACCCCTTTGTTAATCTGTAATTACATAAATTTAGTTGTGGATAGTGCTGTAAAGTAATCATGTACAAGCAGTATGCTTATGCAACCGATGTGTTCAAAGTAATATCTTTCTTGGTACACGTGACGTTTCATCAGCGTTACCAAATGGTAACGCTAGGTGTTGACATTGTCACTATTATAGTGGTTTCAAACTCATCGAATTTGTTTCTTCTAGGCGCGGTTTTACTTTACAAGAGGCGTTAGAAATAGCCTACGAAAAAAACATCTATGAAATATTCATAGAGCCGCCAGATGCAAATATTGTGTTAACCGACGAAGATTCAGGACACGAAGATGGAGGGGGAACTCTCGATAATTCACCGGGATGTCAACCAAGAGCTGAGGCAGAGATAATACTCTTGGACCATAACCGTATAGGGGGCTGTAGTACAAAAACGGCACATAACTCTGGCGACAAACCCTCATCTTCAAAACCGTCTTCGTCATCACAATGCACAGAACTTGGTACATCAGATTGGATTCAGGGGGATATTGGATTGTCCAACCATAAATTTCCCACAAACAATTATGAGCATTACAAAGGATTATCTCCAATACAATTATTCGAAAAGTTTTCTGCACTGTGCGGATAATACTGTTCCTGATGTTTCTGACAAGATTTGGAAGATAAGGCCTCTGATGGATAAAATTAAAAGCAAATGTCTACAGCATTTCCAACCTGAAGAGCACTTGTGCTATGATGAGAGTATGGTGAAGTGCTATAGAAGACACAGCTGTAAACAGTTTATTAGGGGCAAACCGGGTATAAGGTTTGGTCTCAGGTTACCTGGTGAATTTCGAAATGTATCAAGGAAATAGTCCTAGACCAGGGATGGGCAACCTACGGCCCGCGGGCCAACTGCGGCCCGAGAAAGTGCTTAATGCGGCCCGCGAAAATCTGTTTAGAATTGGCCCGCAGATCGCAGAACTCAATATAACTTTTAATTTTGGTATCGATTCTTGAGACAAATTGGCAAATTCTTAAAAATATTCGAAAAGGTTAAAATGTTTGATTTTCAGCATTTGCGGTATTTCAACGACTTTTGAGGATTTGTAAAATTGCTGACTTTCGTAAAGGGTCGAGGCTTGACGCAAACACTAATGCGCTCAAACACGTGAATGCGCACGCTTGCATCGTAGGTGCGTGCAGCTTTGATAGTTATTTGTGCTTGTGTTTATCTGCTTCTGCTTCAGTTTCTTACTGTTGCCTGTTTATTTTTCTATTTTTTGACGTTAATTGTGTTTTTTGAAGTTTATTAATATAATAAAAAAAAATAAATAAATAAAAATAAATATTTTTTTATAAAAATATTTCCATTCTGAAACCTGATCCTTCACTGTTGTTCCGCGAAATTCGTTCCTCGTCCTAAAAAAAGCCTAGAATTTTTTTACGCGAGCGAAAAAAAAATTTCTGGCCCGCGTCATCTAGTACGAACTCTGACTGGCCCATCACCTAAAAAGGTTGCCCACCCCTGTCCTAGACGATCAGAACATTATGAAAAAAATTCTTCGGTAAGGCAGCTACTCCACTTGTAACCATGCTTGATAACCTTCAAAATATAAATAAACATTTTCGATACAAAATATATATTGACAATTTATTTACTGGAATGAAATTACTGACCCACTTGAAAGAACATGGATACAATGGCACTGGTACCATACGGCTGAATCGAATTCCTCGCGATTGCCCATTATCGAATAAAAAAGTTATGGAGAAAAAACCAAGAGGGACATACGAATCAATTCTCGATAGAGGAAATGAGATTAGTTTTGTCCGTTGGGCGGACAATGGAGTAGTTACAGTAGCCTCCACATGTCACGGAGTTAAGCCTCTAGGCAATGTGCGCCGGTATTCTCAGGCTGAGAAAAAAATCGTGCAAGTTGAGAGACCAACTCTGATTGCGAAATACAATTCATTTATGGGAGGCACCGACCTTATGGACGAAAACGTGGCTCGCCTTTTTTCGTGGCTCGTTGATATATGTGTACATAATTCTTGGCAAATTCACAGAAAACCTGCAGGTAATATGAATCAGCTCATCTTCCGCCGCGAAATTGTAAATACATACTTACGTAGTTTTGGTTCTATGCCAAAAGGTCCAGGAAGATATTCCACTTCGAGAAATTCAGTGTCACTAAATCGAGTAGGTGATGATTTACGGTACGATGGAAAGAACCATCCATGACTATATTGTCATATCCGAAAACGGTTTGGGACACTACATGCACGACCTCAAACTTTGGCAGAAAACATAGCTCAACCTTCATCACTGTATCTCCAAAAATAAACGAGACAAGGACAAGCAAAATGTGTCACATATTCTTGAGGCGTGTATCTATAATACCTAAAAAGATTTATCGCTCTGCGATTCTTCCATCAAAAGATATATGAGTTGGAAGTTGATGCAAATTTTTTCTGGGGTCACTTCAATTGATCGTCAGTGTATTATAGTCAATAAATATAGTAATTTCGGTTTTTCTTGTTTTTAGAAGTTTTGAGAAAACAATTTACAACCGCTTCATAAACTTTCTAGAAAATCACCAAGTATTGTCTGATACCCAAAAGGGATTTAGGAAAAGAAAATCCACAACACGTGCTGCATACCAGGCATTATGTAAAATTCTGGACTCTATGAATAATAAGTTAAATACGGTTGTTATATATATAGATCTGTCAAAGGCGTTTGATAGCGTTGAACATAACATTTTGATAGAAAAATTAGAAAAATATGGAATTAGAGGGATTCCATTACAATTAATTTCATCGTACCTAAGTAATCGACGCCAATGTGTGATTGAAACAAATGAAAACAATGAAATCTTGAAATCTGATCCAGTAATGATTGAAAGAGGTGTCCCTCAGGGATCAGCACCGGGTCTGCTATTATATATTTTGTATACTAATGACTTACCGTTAGTAATAGACGATATAGTCCAATATGCAGATGACACTTCTTTAATTATAGGTGAAGAAAAGAGAGAAATTTAGAAAATAAAATATTTAATGCTGTAGATATATTAATAATAATAATAATAATAATAATAATAATAATAGATTTATTTACTATAGATAAATTACAAGAGAACGAGAATAAAATATATATAAACTAATAAAATCTTAATTTAAGACAGAAATAAACAGCTTAAATAAATCTAGGTAGACCCACTAGAGCCTTAGATTAGAACACTACTTTACTCCTCTTAATCTCAAACTAAATACAGATAAAACTCAGGTAATTAAATTTACTAACAGAATATCAAATAATGACACCATCCTCACAAACGGTACTAGGTCTTTGACTCTAGTAAAGAACACCTCGTTCTTGGGAATAAAAGTAGACTCGAGGCTAGATTGGAAGTATCACATATAATCAAACAAAGAAAGAAGTTTTGTGGGGAAGTTAAATAAAACAGAGAGAAAGTTTGTGCCATTTACCCCAAGAAAGAAACATGATGCAGCTACGGACACGTGTTTCGGAGTTATTGCTCCTCGTCAGCGTAGCGTAGCTAAATAAAGGGTACTGTGTACTGTGCTTTCTAACCTTTATTAGTTATTGCTTCAGATCTTAGATTCTTTATTTAGCTCCGCTACGCTGACGAGGAGGGCTTTCTAACCGTTCATAGTTATTGTTTCTGATCCTATTCACACGGATCCATTAAGCTACGCTGCGCTGACGAGGAGCAATAACTCCGAAACACGTGTCCGTAGCTGCGTCATGTTTCTTTCTTGGGGTAAATGGCACAAACTTTCTCTCTATTTTATTTAACTTCCCCACAAAACTTCTTTCTTTGTTTGATTATATTATTGCCTAGGTAGAAATTGAACAGTACGCATAGAGCTCTATGTGCTGACTGTTACCATTTGAGGCCATAAATTAGTCCATGGTGCACGAAATCACAAATTGAGGACTGTGGGCTGTTACTTTCTAACCGTTCATAGTTATTGTTTCTGATCCTATTCACACGGATCCATTAAGCTACGCTGCGCTGACGAGGAGCAATAACTCCGAAACACGTGTCCGTAGCTGCATCATGTTTCTTTCTTGGGGTAAATGGCACAAACTTTCTCTCTGATCACATATAATATTTATCCAGCAATATGGCAAAGTACTGCTATGCCCTTAAAATAATTTCGCAAAATATTAATGTTCAAACCGCTTTTGTTGCATATCATGCCTACATACAATCCCGTATTCGATATGGTATTATATTTTGGAGAAACTCTTCAGATGTAAATAAAGTTTTTATTCTTCAAAAGAGAATACATATTAAACATGAAACAGACAGATAGCTGCAGACAAACTTTTATAGAAAGAAGAATCCTTACTCTCATAGGTTAATATATTTTAGATGCTGTGATTTTTGTATTAGATAATAAATCCTTATTTAAGGGCTTTGACAGAGTGCATCCACATAGTACCAGAAACAAACATGAACTAATAATGCCAAACATTCCCAAGTTTACTTACATTCAGAACAATGTGCAATACTCCATAATAAAAATATACAATATACTTCCAAATGAAATTATAGTCCTCCCAGATAGAAAACTAAAATTGCAATTGAAAAACATTCTAATAAAAAAGCCTACTATACTATAGACGAATATTTTAATGACACTGACATAAAATGTTTAACATGATTTTAATATTGAAATTTAATTTATTAACTTCTAGTCGAGGTATCTGCTCATAATGAATTTTTAGTACGTAAATATTTATTTTTTTGTGTAAATTGTAAATTTTATACCAATAGATTTTCAGCAATTCGTTCTATACACTTTTCCATGTAGTACTGTTATTCATGTTAATTCTAATATTTTGTCACTATACAGGGTGTTTCATGAGGAACTGTACATAGTCTAATGGTAGATAGGGCCCATCAAGGTTAGTAACAAACCACTATTTAAAATCATTTTAGCCAAGTATTTAGGGTTGTACAGGGTGATTTATGAATTTTTACCAAAATTTGCTTTCGTTGCCTTTTAGAAACTAATTGTCCGATTCAATTTATTTTTGGTACACATTAAGTACTATCAAATACCAACAGTTCGCCATAATTACAAAATCAAAATTCCAGGTCCGTATTAGGAGAAATTTCATTTTATCTGTGCCCCCTAAAAAGTTCACCCTGTATATATTTTTTTTAAATCTCATTACTGTAGTTTGAAAGTACATAAACTACCAACAAAAGTGGAATACTTCGTTTTCTTGTCACACTTACAACAGATACAAAATAAACACATTAAATTTAAACATTATCTTGTTAAAATTCAAACTTTCAGTAATTCAATGTTATTTGTCAAAGTTCCTATCAGTTTAAGTTTCTAAGTAATTATAACTATTATTAGTTAAAAATAGTATGAAATACCAACAGTTAGTCGCAATCAGACAAGACTCCAGAACCGTATTAGAAAAAATCATCATCTCGTCGATTCCTCCTAAAATTTTCACCCTGTATATCTTATTCTTAACTTTACCTGCTATAATTTAAAAGTACATAAAGTATAAACAAGTAGTGTAGTGTGATCCGTTTTCTTATTACACTTTCAACAGGTTTTAAACCAACCAACAAAATTTATCTCGATAAAATTGACATTTTCAATAAATTGGTTTCAGTTAGAGCAGCTATTCTGTCTGTATATAATACTCATTGAATTCTAAAACAATTTAATAGTAACAGAACAGAACAAGCAAAATAAAAAACGCAACATGAATACAAAACAACATAACAAAACAAAATAATACATACTAGAATACATATTAACAAAATAAAAAGTAAAAATCTATAACTTATTTTCAAAATGTAACCCCCCCCCTCTTCACGGCATTTTATTACCTACTACTACTAAATGTCCCACAGATTTTCGTATAACGTCCGGGAAGTTTCTTATTACGTTACAATACTGTTCAATTCGGTCTATTAATTGCTGCTCTCAAGTTGGACTAATGGCATTAGTAACGTAGAAACAAAAGTTAACCTCATCAACAATTATACCTGTCAAACTATTGCCAAAGCCGCCTACTTCTTTTGTTAACAGTGTCGGTAGATAAAAAGTCTATTATATTTCTACTGTAGAAAGAATTGACAAACTTTCGCAGAAATCCTACATAAACGTCTTTAGCTGCACACTAAATAAAATAAGTTCATTTCTTAAAACTAGAGCTGAACATGAAAATATTCTACATTACAAATTAGAACAGAATGTACTAGATTACCCTTTAATTACTACACAACTTATGTGTCGGTAGTTGGACGTTCATAATTATTATTGAAAAGTGTGGATCACACTACACTACTTGTTGATACTTTATGTACTTTTAAATTATAGCTAGTAAAATTAAGAATAAGATATACAGGGTGAAAATTTTGGGAGGAATCTACGAGATGATGATTTTTCCTAATACGGTCCTGGAATCTTGTTGATTGCGACTAACTGTTGGTATTTCATACTATTTTTAACTAATAATAATTACAATTACTTAGAAGCTTAAACTGATAAGAACTTTGACAACTAACATTGAATTACTGAAAGTTTGAATTTTAACAAGATAATGTAAGTGTGACAAGAAAACGAAGTATTCCACTTTTGTTGGTAGTTTATGTACTTTCAAACTTCAGTAATGAGATTTAAAAAAAATATATACAGGGTGAACTTTTTAGGGGGCACAGATAAAATGAAATTTTTCCTAATACGGACCTGGAATTTTGGTTTTGTAATTATGGCGAACTGTTGGTATTTGATAGTACTTAATGTGTATCAAAAATAAATTGAATCGGACAATTAGTTTCTAAAAGGCAACGAAAGCAAATTTTGGTAAAAATTCATAAATCACCCTGTACAACCATAAATACTTGGCTAAAATGATTTTAAATAGTGTTTTGTTACTAACCTTGATGGGCCCTATCTACCATTGGACTATGTACAGTTCCTCATGAAACACCCTGTATACTTATATCAGGATGTGATTAGCTGAACCACACTTCACATTAATATTTCTCAGTTGGTACTACGATTCTCTAGTAACATTTATGGATTTTGCCATTTATGGTGGTATTAAATGCAGAAAAACGTGAAAGTTAACCTATTTTTTCTTTATAATCCTATAATAAGAATAATAATATAATAGCAGCAGCAGGTCTATACTCGGGCCAAAAAGAGTAGTCAGTAGAGCCAGGGGCGTACGGATTTACGAATTTCATAAATTCCATAATTCGAACAAATGAAAGCGGATTGTGTTAATTATGCATGAGTATGAGTTACCATGTCTTAAATTTTAAATAATATAATAATAATAATAATATAATAATAATAATCTTTATTTATCCAAAGATAATGAGATACAGTTTACAGATTACATCGTACTATAGTAAGGTTTCAACAAAATATAGGTTAAATTGATACAAAAAAATATAAATATCTAATAATAAACATAATAAAAATAAAAATAAAATTAAAAATAAAGTACACATAGCATAGAAAACAACTACATAATTGGAGTATTTTTAATAAAACATAACAGTTGAGATTTAAACCGTTGAATGGTTTTAGAGATTTTAATTTCTTGAGGAAGAAGATTGAATTGCACAACTCCTTTGTGAAACAAATTTTTCATTGTACTACTCTTAATTGTTCTTTTTACATAAAAGCTATTTGTATTAGCTGTCCGTGTATTACGCAGGTGTACATCAGTAACAGGCAATAACTGTTGCCCAAGATAATCGGGTAGGATATTATTATTCATTTTAAAGATAAAAATCATAGTTTGAAAATACAGAAATTGTTCAATGTTAAGCCAGTTTAATGTACTTAGCATTAGTTTACTACTTGAGAATCTGTTACATTTTAAAATTACCCGCATTGCCTTATTTTGGAGAATCTGTAGTCTACTGAAATTGGTACAACTGACATATAATACTGAGCTACAATAGAGAAAATGGGGCAATATTAGCGTATTATAAACTGTTAACTTTGTGGACGTAGATATAAAAGGAGAGACTCTGCGGAAAAATCCTATCTTTTTGCCAATTTTTTTTGATATATACTCAATGTGTTTATTAAATTTTAGTTCACGGTCAATAACTAGTCCCAAGTATTTTATTTCCTGAACAAGCTCCACTTTTTCGTCGTTCATTACAATGTCAAGATTCAAATTGACAAATTTGTTGTACAAATAATTATTACCCACAAACATGCATTTAGATTTTAATTCATTTACTTTAAGTTTATTGCTTTTAAATTTTTCTGTTAGAAGCTTTAATTCTAAGTTTACAGTACCTATCATTTCTTCAAAATTTGTATTGTCATAATATATGAGGGTATCGTCTGCAAAAAGATGAATTTTACATTTACTTAATACATTTCCAAGGTCGTTTATATAGAGAATAAACAATAAGGGGCCAAGAACACTGCCTTGTGGTACTCCAAAATTATTTAGTATAGGCTCAGATAATTTCCCGTTCAATTTCGTTATTTGGTACCTATTAGTTATATAACTTTCAATCCAACTTAAAACGGTTTGATCAAAACCATATTTTTTTAGCTTTAATAGTAATATTTTACGGTCAATTGTTTCAAAAGCTCGTTTAAGGTCAACGAAGATTGCGCAAATTCCTACCCCTGTTTTATCCAACAGCTGTTTCCATTCAGAAGTAACTAGTTGTAGCGCTGTTTCACACGAGTGTTTGCCACGAAAGCCTGATTGATATGTACATAGAATATTGTTTGAGTTTATATAATTAATCACTTGATTGTACACTGCTAGTTCTAAAATTTTTTCGCAAAATGGCAACATATTTACAGGTCTCAATTGCTCAGCCAAATTCGTATTAGGTATTTTTGGTATTGGTACCACTATAGAATTTTTATAACATTCAGGCATAACACCCTTTTCTAAACTTAGATTAATTAAATTTAGAAGCGGATAACCTAGTATGTGAAACAGATTTTTAATAACATCAAGACCTATTTCATCAGTGCTGTATTTCTTTATTTGATTATTAACTAGTGTTCTCAGCTCTTCCAAAGTTACTGCCCGAAATGATGTCATGTTAGAGTTTACAACCGGTATAATATCACTGATTCTATCAATATTTATATCATCTGTTCCTATACTAATTACTATACTTTCAATACTACCTACGTAATACTGATTTAGTACGTCCGCCATATTGTTATTATATATTACGCCATTACAATTTAAACTTTGAAAAATATGTTCACCTTTCTTATTTCCAACTATTTCTTTTAAATTTTTCCACATTAATTTCGGATTCGATTTATTTCTGTCAATGTTTCTTTCATAAAATATTGTCTTCTCTTCGTTAATGACTCTTACAGTATTATTTCTCGCATATTTATAATTATTCCAATCTTCCTCCTCATTTGTAAATACAAATCTTTGATATGCTCTATTTCTATTGTCAATTGCTTCCCTACAGTTCCTGTTTAGCCACCTGTTTTCCGATACCCTTACTTTTACAATTTTTTTGGGGGCTACAACATCTAATGCATCTAATATATTAGCTACAAAAGTCTGACCTACTACATTCACATTTGTGCATGAATATGCCCATTCCTTTTCAATTAACAAATTCGTCATTTCATTAAAATTAATTGGGGTTCTAATTTGCTTTGTTTGATATTTTATTAATTCTCTGCTCTTATTTATTTTTACTTGAATTATTGAATGATCTGTGATTATATAATTTTGTTCAACATAAGCATTTATAGTGTAATCATTACTGATAATAAGATCAATTATGGTGCGAGAATCGTTTCGCACTCTAGTAAAATTTTGTATAAACTGTTTCATGCCATGATTCTCAATGCCTTCTTGTAGTCGCTTTTTAGCATAGTCATTTTTGGAAAAATCTATATTGAAATCACCTGTCAAAATTATACTGTGATTATTATTGTTATCAATATAAACATCTAACCATTGTAAAAATCTATCAAGAAAGTGTGTCACGTTGGCATTTGGCGATCTATACACAGCAGCCACACTGTAGGAGGTTTTATTTATTTTTATATCTACAGATAACAGCCAAAAATTTACATCTGAAACCAACACTTTTACATTATCAAATTTTATACATTTTTTTGTGAATATTAACACTCCCCCTGTGTGGCGACTGGTTGAATCACAGCGGATTGTATTATATCCTTCTAAATCTAATTCCCTATCGGTAAAATTGTCAGTAATACAAGTTTCTGTAAGACACAATATTAGAGGTTGATACTTAACTACATACTCTGCAATTTGGTCCTTATTTCTATAATAGCTTGCAGCATTCATACATGACAAAAGTAGTTCACCGTCACTCTGTAGTTGCTATTCCTTATAAGCTATTTTACTTTTAATTGATTTCACAATTTTTTGATAGCACTCACATTCTCTATCAACAGCAGCGTGATGCACATCCAAGTTAAGATTCAACTTTTGATTTACACGTACACAATTAACACACTTCTTATTTTCATTTCTGCAGACATTACTAGTATGTTCTTCAGCACATAGTACACAAGCAGTTTTTTCTTTACAGTCTTTTACCTCGTGGTTATATCCTCCACACTTGAAACACCTTCTGATGCTAAAATGTTCATAGATTTTGCAGTTATTCCATCCCACATGTAGTACTTGGTCCTCCTTGTTTATTACATACCGAAATGTTGCTGGATCAACTTCTACTATGAGATTAAATCTCCCTTTTCGTATCTTGGTCTTATGAATACTTTGAAATTTAAAGTTATCTTCTTGGGGCATTCTATTTTGTCTAATAATTTTCTGTGTTAGCTCTTTATCATCTTCATCGTTTTTTAATTCATCCTCTGCAATACCCATGATAATAAGCCTAGGATTTAGTTTTTTTGGGACTTGAATTTCATAGTCCTCCCCCATTCTAGTTTTGATATCATTCTTGATAGTATCCAATGCTTCAGCATCTGAACATTTCAAGATTACTCCTCCATTGCGCGTGTTTCTATCTATATTCAAGCCAACTTGTAAATCTGCTGGGTTAATATTACTTCTTATATCTTCTTTTACTTTACTGACTTCTTTTTCATGTCTTGGTTTAACGACCAAAACATGTTCCTGCTTTCTAAGAATCTCTGCATATGTAGGCTGTATACATTCAGATACTGCTGGTTTATCTTTTAATTCCTTAATTTCATTTTCTAATCTATCAATTTTAGAATTTTGCTCCAATATAATTTTATAACATGCATCTAACTTCGAGTTAATCTCTTTAATACCTTCCGTAAGTCCTGTACACTCACACGGTATTGGAGTTTCCAGTTTAGCTCGTGTGCTACGCGCCATTGTTTATTTAGTGGTATTGTGGTATATAACTAAATTTGTCATTACCCTGCCAATGCCGTATGTTTTTTATCCTAAGTGTAACTTGATTCTTCCTATTTTACAGAATTTATGGCACTTATTACGTGCCAGATGGTCTTGTTTACTTGAGAACGGAGGTATAAAGGTTTATGTTGAAACTACCCTTGCCCTGCTCTTTCCAACACGTGTTGGCCACTTTACCATGCAAAAGAAAGTTTTTAAGACTAATTATTTAATATTCAATCACTGTTTACCAATTACTGCTTACATATGCTCGCTTTAAATAACTTTTCGTTTATACTGATCGACGCGGAATTTCTTTACCTTCAATTCACATAAATTTTATCACTTTTATTAAAGTTTTCACCACATTATTTTGAAAATTTTTAGGAGCGACATGCCGCGCGTCTTCACCACACTATTACTCAAGCACATTTGCTTGCTTACATCTGGCAACATTATCTCCACGAATTAGGTATAGCAACGCAGTTGAACAATGCACATCCTTTGCGTTGCAGCATATGTGACGCCACTGAATGCGCTTTCTAAGCCCTCTCGACGACCTTTATAATAGTCGAACAAATTATTGGGTATAAGGGCGGCACGTTCAAGCATGTACTTTATTTGGTTGACTATACCAATTAAACATAATGACCTAGTTGTGGTTTTCATCTCTGGTAGGCGGAGAAAACTGGATATATTTCTCTGAATTATATGGGATTATATGGTAAAACGAGCTGCCGCTTCTGTATTCCATAACAGCTAAATCCTTTAAAGAATTGCCGGTTTTTTGCTCTACTGACTACTCTTTTTGGCCCGAGTATAGGTAGTGGTACAGTGTGGTAGTGTATTTTCATCGTTCAACGAGTGTTTAAATTATGGGAGACAATAAAGAAAATAAATGTACAGCTAATTTTACTTTAATCGGTCTTGTGTCAAAATATAGAGATATAATAAAATGCAAAAAACCGACTCTGAAAATTGTCAACAAAAGAAAAACGTGTGGGTGCAAGGAACCGAAGAGTTTAATGCTATTTATGCAGGTACACACCGAACAAGCGACATTCTGTTAAGTAACCGTAATTTAAAAAAGAGGGTAAAGAAAAAATTTGCAGATGAGAAATGCTATATCCAAGGCACTGGCGGTGGTCTACAGAAAAAAATCAAAATAACTAATACCGATGAGGAATTAAAAGATATTCTTGGATCTCAAATAACTGGTCTAACAAGCGAATTTGATGATGACAGAGTGATATGTAAGTACATATTAAGGTAACTTTGCATAGGCATATTTCTAACTTCTGAATATTACATACTTATTATATTGCTTTTATTTTCTGTGCAGTAATTGTCGAGGCAGAAGAAGGGCGTAGAATAAATATGTTTAATTCAGTACCAGAAGTTGCCTCGGAAGTTGCTAAAGATATAAATAAAAAAGATAATGAATCTTTAATGGTTACCACAAAATTACCGACAAGTAGTAAGTAAAATCTTCAAAAAATATGTAATGCATATTTTATAAATTTACATTTTAGAATTACTAAAGCCTGATTTTTTTATTCCATCGAGTTCAACAGGTATAAGAGACTGGGCATTTTATGATCAGACGATGCCTACGCCTAAGGCAAAAATATTGAATACTGAAGGTAATATGCAAGTAAAATATTTTAAAAAGATGATTAAATTATAGGTAGGTATATATTTTATACGATTTTATGTTTCAGTTATTGTACATTCTGATGATGAATCTATAACGGTTACCACAAAAGCACCGGCTACTGGTAAGCAATAATATTATTATGGAATTTTCCCAACTCGTGCTTAAATACCTACTTTACAATTCTAATATGTTATATTACTTAAAAATATAATATATATTTCATAACTTAACATTTTAGATTTAACTAAATTGAATGTTTTGACTCCGTCGAGTTCAAAAAGTACGAGAGACAGGTCATCATATTGTCCCGCAGCACTTAAAACCCCTAAGGCAAAAGCATTGAACACAAAAGGTATTATTAATATTTAAAATAGCTTTTTTGCAATTTAGTTATGAAAAATCACAAGTATTAAAATAAGATTTCATTTTTACAATTGTGCTAAAAAGAATTTTCATTTTAACACTTGTGCTAAAATGAGTTTAGTCACATAAACACATATTGTGTAAGATCCATAGAAATAAAAAATGGCTTTGATATTATCTAAATGAAAAGGAAACGTAAAGAACATTTTATTTTTTTCGTAACAACTAAATTGCAAAAAATATTGTATAAAACACAATGCAAAACTGCGTGTTTTTTGCATACGATCGTGTTGGAAAACACGCTGATTTTGCAGCTAGTTTTATAAATAGCTATATAAACACACTAAACCAGATACAAATTAAGATACATACATTTCTTTATCTTTTTTCCAGTCGGAGGACAATCACGACATAAGATAACCAATCGATTGTGTTCCTGGGCAGAAACAAAAAATGAAACGGCTTCTCTGCAATGCAAAATAATGCTGGAAAAACATGAGCTATATATGCAACAGCAGAGAGAAAAACATGCAGCAGAAATGCGGTTCGCTGAAGAACACAAATTAAAAATTGCGTTATTAAAAAAACAATTGGATAATAAATAATAGAAATTCTTCTTCTACAGTGTATATCTATTTGCCTCTAGTTTTAGAAAATATAAAAAACCATAAACTACATTTTTTTCTGAACATTGCATTTCAAAATATAAAAATTAAAGTAATGTGGCAAAATACTCTTCAAATCTCCGCCTGTTTGCATTATTAATGTTCACAGGGTCAATAACTTCGGGAACAGGTATTTCATCAATATGATTCATTTGCTCAATCAGACTCTCTAGGTTTTCATCAAGTGGAGGTAATGGATCTGCATTTTTAGTTGCTATATTTTGGAACACTGCTGTTGCTATCACGACAGCCTCTATACGTTGTATTTTTAATCGTATGCCTTGAGCCAGAATAGGAAAGCGACGCTTCCAATTCCCAAAAAAATCTCTCAATTGGGTTTCTTGTTCTAATTTGAGATTCGTTAAAAAGATGCTCCTCTGGTGTTCGTGGATTTAAAAATGGTGTTATTAGGTATGGTTTAATAGCATAGCCACTATTACCTACTAATACATTGCCATAAGTTTATGATAATTAATACTTAGTAAAAACAACAAATTTATGTTATTAGGTTGTAGCCACCAACATGATGGTTCTGATAGTAGTTTATATGATCCGTTTGCTGATGCTAGTTCTTCAGACAACTACATTCCTAGTAAAAGTGAGGAAAATAGCATTGAAGACGAAGCAGCGCAACCAACAGTGGCCATTACCCAAGGTAAACTTAAAGAAAAATAAGTAATTTTATAGTTAAAGTACAAGTCCTTTTAAAACCAGTAAAGAAGAGAAAGAAGAGAAATATATCTGCCTGGAAAAAAAACATGAAAAAAAAGAAAATGCTTAAAGGAGAAGAGTATGTTGGCTTCAGAAATGTTGTTCACCCTAGTCGACCCATGTTGCCTTCACCGTGTGCTGCACTACCAAAACACGAGTGTTCCAATATCGTGAACGAAGATACCAGGAATATAATTTATAATGACTTTCGGAATTTGAAATCGGTAGACGACCAGCGTCAGTTTGTAGCTACACACGTTAAACAACAACCCAAGAAAAGACAAACTAGGAATATAGAGAATTCTAGAAAAGTTTACACCAACCATTATTACTTGACAGTTGATGGTAATCCTTTACATATTTGTCGAAAATTTTTCATTGCCACATTGAATATTACGGACGCCTTTATTAGAAGCTCTTTAAAAAAAAGGAAATCAAGCGGCATTTTAGAAAAAGACAAGCGCGGAAAGCACACGCCACACAACAAGCTGAATGAGGACAATGAAACTTTCCTGCGAAATCACATTTTATCCTTTCCATCAGTTGAATCCCACTACTGCCGACAGTCATCAAAAAAAAAATATTTGGATCCGTGCTTAAATATTTCCGTTATGCATCGTTTGTATACAGAAAAATGTGAAGCTGAAAATCGAAAACATGTATGTATAGAAAAATATCGGAATGTTTTTAAAGAGAACAACTTGGGATTCTTTAAACCCAAAAAGGATCAGTGCAAAAAGTGTCTATCATACTGCGCTATGACAGAAGAAGAAAAAGAAATCAATAAAGAAAAACACCAAGAACATATTGAAAAGAAAAATTCAGCTAGAGTGTCGAAATGAAGATAAAGAAATTGATAAGAGTGATAACACGGTTCTATCCTTTACAGGCAGTTTTGTCCACACCAAAGGGACCAGCAGGACAAATATTTTATTTCCGAAAATTGGCTGTCTATAATTTAACATTTTACGATTTAGCAACGCAAGATGTAAAGTGTTACTTGTGGTATGAGACGCAAGGAAAAAGAGGATCGAATGAAATGATGACGTGCGTTTTTAACTACGTTATGAGTCACCCAACTATAAAAGCTGTTCGCATGATGTCTGATGGTTGTGGCGGAGAGCAAAAAAACTCAATAATGATTGCAATGTGTTTACAGCTTTTAAATAAATAAATAAATAAATACACATTTATTGCAAGAATTTTTAGACAAAAATTACAAACAAAGGTGAAAGATTCCGCAGAGCGTGTTCTCACTTACACCTAATTTTTTTAAAATATTGTATAGAATATAGATTGAAAAATGAATATAAAAATATAAGTAATAAACATCAAGTGAAGTCATAATATATAAAAGGTACATATGGTGCCAGGTAATACGAAAAAAGAATATACATATATTTAATACACATAAAGTGACAAACATTACTTAAAACTACAGAAATTATCACATGTGGCTTATAAAATCTTTGGCTTGTTTTTTAAATGTTGTGGTGCCATTGATGCTGCTATTACTTAATAATGGCATTTTATTAAAAATATGGGCTGCCTGATAACTAAAACAACTTTTATAAAATTCGGTTCTATGTCGAGGAATAGTGAGTAAATTATTATTTCTAATTTCAACATTATGTATTGGTATTGGTATTGGTAAATTGTGAGTGGGCTGTTGATCAGACCCTCCACTGCGACCGCTCGGTCTATTGTGGCTCACTCCAAATTATATTTCACCCAACAGGTTCAGTCTTTTAATAAAGCTGATAACCTTGTTGGATGATATTTTGTCCAGGTCCTCCGGCAGAAGTTCCCCTTTGCCGAACATTGAGAACCGGATTCTAGCTGCAGCGGGGCATGCACATAAAATGTGCTCTGCCTTTTCATCATCCTCCAAACACAGACGGCATTCGGCGTTTTCCGCCAGTCCAATTCTGTGTAGGTGGTGATTTAGTCTGCAGTGCCCTGTGTACAGGCCAATTAGAGTCTTTAGGTTTAACCTGTTAAGCTCTAATAGTTTCTTACTTCTTGATTTCGAAGGGTACGGTATGAACGCCTTTGAATGGATCAATCCTGGTAAGTCTTGCCAGTGCTGGAGTGTTTTACTCTCAGCCCAGGCTGAGATTGCTGTCTTAGCAGTACTTGACGATATGCCGAGTACAGGTTCTGGTCCAATGAATTGTGATCCTGCACCTTTCCTGGCTAAGGAGTCAGCAATTTCATTGCCCTCCATTCCAGAATGTCCAGGTATCCAGACCAGAGTTATTTTGTTGCTTTTTCCCAGTTGGGTTAAGGCTTTCTGACAGTTCCATACCGTTTTAGAATTACACCGGTATGATTCAAGAGCCTTGAGAGCTGCTTGACTGTCTGAAAATATTTTTATTGATCTGCGCTTGGGATGCGATTGTTCAAGCCTCCGCAAGCACAGCTCAATGGCGTGAACTTCAGCCTGAAATATAGTTGCATAGATCCCCAGGCTTGTGGATATTCTAACTTCTGGGTTGCAACTATACACTCCGGCTCCAATTCCTTCAGGTGTTTTGGAGCCATCAGTAAACCAACAGCTGTCTGCCCTTAATAGGTCGATTTTATTTTCTTCCCATTCGTCTCTTCCAGGAAATAGGACGTTGAAGGGCAGTTCGGTGTTGGTCCTGGTAGGCATAACATCTGAGACCATTCCTAAGATGCTGTGACTTTCCACGTCATCCAGCAGCCCATTGTGTTCCATGATGTTAGCCTGCGGCATATTAATAGCCGCTTGTTGAAGTCTGTATGTTGCCCACCTGGCTTCTCTCTCCAGATAAATGTGAAGAGGAAGTAAATCCAGGAGGATTTCCATAGCAGCTGACGGGGTGGTGCTGATTGCACCAGTTACCGCCAGGCACGCTTGTCTCTGTTATGTAAGTCATTGCGACGTATCATTAATTCCCGTAGGTAATCGGGAGTATTGGTAGTAATTGTTTTGTATATCAGGCAGCATACATGTAAAAGCCTTCGCTGGCACATTGTAAGCCAACCTAACTCTCTGAGATGCGGACTGATATGTACGCTTCTTGGTAAAGATAAAACGAATCTTATACATGAGTTTTGTATCTTTTGTAATCTGTATTTATCCATAGCTGTTAGATATGGTCCATAAACGACGTCCATGTAATTTGTAGAGGATAATACAATCATGTCGGCTAATATTTTCTTAGTGGATATAGGTAAACTTTCCCGGAATTCATAAATACTTTTTAGTTTGAAAAAACATGTTTGACAAATTTTACTAACATGTTTATTAAAGTTTAATTTAGTATCCATAATGAGACCCAGATTTGAGACAGATTCTTTCCATGAAATCTCACTGTCATTTAACCTGATAATAAAATTATTGGTATCGAAATCATAACGACTAAACATAATGGCTTGGGATTTGATAGGATTTATCAGTAGTGAATTATCTGTAGCCCATTGATGCACACGTTGTAGATCTTCATTTAAATAAGAGTTTGCTTGGCTAATAGATTCTGATGAGTCAACAGCGAAGTTTAGATAGACTTGCAGGTCGTCCGCATACATATGTATTGAACATTTCTGAATTACTTTACATATATCTGCGGTAAAAGTTGAAAATAGTAATGGCCCCAGAATAGATCCTTGGGGGACACCCGTTTGTGTTGTTTGAAATTCAGATAATAATATTCCTCCGTCTTTACAAAGTTTTACAGCTTGATGTCTGTCAAGGAGGTAGTTAGAAAACCAGTCAAATTTGGGTGCTTTTATCAAAGCACCCAAATTTGCTCACAATAGATCAGATTTTTTGAACCGGGTCACAGGGAAATGGAGTGTGACTCGATTCACTCTAAAATTGAACAAAAAGCTAAGTTTGTTCCGGTCTATATACCAAAAGGCTGGGCACAACTAATTAGAGACTGTCGTAGAAATCCCTGTCCGTTTGAAGTTAAAACAATGACATTTGATGACTTTTACGATTTAAAATCATATTCTTGTGAGATAATTCCTAAAAACATGGTGCCTATACAATAGATATGCTGGTTACACTACGAAAAATGTAATCCCAAGAAAATTTTTTACAAAACTGATTTTAAACAAAAAGAATTTGTTGAGGTCTCTATTATAAGAAAGAGAGGTCGTCAGAAAGTAGTTAATGTAGAAATGGCTTATAAAGACGTCCTTACTATTTCGAAAAAAAAATACCAGAACTTGCAGAAAATGTGCAAAGATAACACAATCACAAAAAATTATCACAATTTTTATAGTTCCCTAAAAACAGATAAAAATGTGCGTGACGCACTCCCTGAACCTGACATGGAAGAATCAGAGCCCGAAGAATTCGAACTGTAAATTGCTTTTATCTTAAGCAATTTAACAAATATTTTTGTATATTTAGAAAAACATTTTTTTTTTATAAATATTCCTTATTAATACGTTTTTCTATTTGTAATTTGTTAAATAAATACTTTCGCGAATCTAAATAATGTGTATTTTTTCCAACAGCAAAACAACGAATGTGAATTTTTTACCGGCTTTTATAATTATTTTGTTCGTGCTATTGAAAGGTAGTATTTGCCAATACATATATCTAAAAAAAAACATGAACTATGTCACTTTTTTAGATGTATAAATCTCCTAAAAAAGTGACATTTATACTAACCAATTTGATCTTAAAACTCTTCTCATTTAAAATGATAAAAATACACATTCGCGGTTTTGGAACGGGACCGACGATATCCTCTGAGGAAAGTGCTCTACTCCTAGAATTGCAAAACATTTGTTAGAATAAATTTCTTCATATGATACCAAAAAAATAACCTTCTGGCAGATGACGCAATATCAATTTCGTTTAACACTTCCCTTGCAGTGACTTTTGATATTCTAAACCTATTATTCTAAACCTATCAAAAAATTCATTCTCAGTCTCTTTTCAAAGTGATTAACTCTTGGTCGGAATATACGAGGATTTCTCCTCAAACCTTAAATAAATATAGCATTTTGTTAACGCATTAAAATCCATGTTTTTCATTACAATTAAGCAGAAGTTCTTAAAAATAGTTTAAATATAGGTTAGAACAGCAACTATGAACATATGAACCTGAGTTAAACCACCACTTTTGAGGGTTCAAGAAAGTATTTAGTTAAACTATGATTAAACCACAGTATTCAACAACTTCGCTTTGTACAACACACTTTTCTCCTTAACCTTAGATTAAACTCTGATCATTGGTTAACCCACGTTTGTATAACTGGCCCTAAATCTGTAAATCCTTATCGTATATACTAATGTGTATATTTATTAATTTGTCTCTTATTATCCTATCTAAATGGAATTTACTAATTCGCCCAGTTATTAGTCTACGTTAGAGCCATCGTCTCGTGTGTAAATTCTACAGAACTATATTATTACGAAGTCCCGTGGTAGTTTAACTAACCCTAAGTTTTTTTACACAACCTACTCGTTTTTGCAAAGAACTTTTTATACCTACATTCGCACGCATCATTCCTGGGAACAATTGCCTTAGCGACCCCTGTCGATGCTTATGGAACCACAACAATGAATTTAGGCATGCAAGGTACCGGTATTCTGTAATCTGTCAACATAACCTGCATTACGGGTTCGACTTGTGGTTTTACCTGATTTTGGCAAATTCTATAAGGAATAGGTTACAATGGTATTGGTCTACTGATTGAGGCATTGGCCGACGCATGTAAATTGGGTATAATTTCAGACTCGACTTCAAGTAGGGTTAAAACCCAAGTTAAAACTGACCATGCAACTGATTTGAAATCGATTTCGAAACGAGTTTGGAAATATGTCGACATTCCATTACAGTCAGAGACAGAATCAAAAAAACTGGCGCAAAATGATATTGAAAACCTCGAAGGCCATAAGGCAGATTATGAAGATATAGAAGTTGAAATCGATAACGATATGGCCATTTTAGATAGTAATCAAAATTCGATTCAAACTCAAGGAAACTATGGGGTCGTTGAGCTAATTTTTTGCACGGCTAATAATAATACAGAAGATCTGAGATCCCACCCGAGATAAAGAAATTAGACACGCTTGCACTGAAAGATTATTCAAATAAAATATTTGACACTTGATCTGACGTTTCTGAAAAATCGCAATATGTTTGAATTGCATTGGAGAACAAACAACAAAACTGCAATAGTGAAGAAATCATCATATTGCTGGTTACTGGATGATAATGGTGGTAAAGTTAGTACAGTAGATTAAGTAGATTTATTATAAAGAAAGACGAAACAAGAAACTTCCAGTGCTGACACGAGTTCTTCAGAAGAGCTTATCGATGGAAAGAATGTTGTGGATTTATTTGACGACTCCACCGATACAGAACAATTTATTTCAGGCGAACAAGGCGACTTGTCGAAAGCATGTGTACTGTGTGAAATAATACTAGAAAAATATTATGCAGTCTTTTATGATGACAGTTGGTACATAGGCAGAGTGATTGAGATTGCTGCAAATAACAATTATACAATAAAATACCTTAAATCTGAACTCGATCAATTTGTTTGGCCACGCACTGAGGATGTGGATATAGTTAGCCAAGAAATTCATCTTTTATGGTCCCCTTTCACTAATCGGTAGTGGACCTTTTTAATTGAAACGTTCCGACTTCTCAAACATTAAAAAAAAATATAAAATTATGAAAAGACTTTAGATTCAGTAGATTGAAAATATGTCTATATATACTATAGTTACCGATATGTATTATTATTGTTTTTATTTCTCTGTAGTACTTTAGAACTAAATAAAATATTTTTTGGAATTTTTTGCTTTTTATTCATTTTTATTTGAATTGCTTCCAACATTGCAATGATTTTTATCAGTCATCACACAATGGCTGTTTGTGCAGCAAATTATTATTTTTTATTAAGTGTAGGATTTTTTATCGTAAAATAAGAACACGCCGGCACCATAAACAGAATGACATTTTTCCGAGCATTTTTCCAATGACATTTTTCCGAGCATTTTTCCTATGTGTTGCTCACATGAATTTTTCTATTATTTTTTGGAGATCCGATTAAACTGGGATATGTTTAATCATAGAACTACAAGAAATTTCTTCTAAAACTTTAGTGTGCAGAAAAATTATACTCGCACATCGTCAATAGCAACGTGCAGAAATGTTACTTTACCGCACTAGTGCTGAAAAGTACTACTTTTCCATATTCAAATCATTTAAATATAGAATTTTCCAAACAGTATTAGACAAAATATTTGCAGTGTTGTGTGTGGTAGCACTGCTAAACCACCACTAGAGAAGTGGGGGATAGAGAGCGCAACCGGACATGCGGCCACTGGGAAAACAAGAGGCGCGAGAGAATATACGTATGTACTGGCATGGTGAATGTAGTATTATCATTTACTCCAGGGTTAACTGGAATGTGACAAAATAAAAGATAGTTCGAAATAACGTGTTTTATTCTATTATAAAATAGTAAAGGACATAACAGTGGCGACGAGGTAAACAATTAGGAGTGTACGTGTAGCCAAAGAGTAGAGATAGCCACGTGTGGGAACCAACAAAAGATGGCCGTTTCGACACCCAAGTTTTTGGAATTTTGCAGTGAATCCGATGACTGGCAAATTTATGCAACATTTCACTGCGAATGCAATTACTGATAAGAAAATTAAAATTGCCGTGCTCCTGAGTTCGGTCGGCCAAGGCACTTATAAACTTTTACGAGACTTATCGGCACCAAGGTTGCCTAAGGAAAACACTTTTAAGAGATTTAGTTTCGCTCGCCCAGAAGACTGAAAACGGTGCCAAGGTCAATTTTATAACTATTTTATACCCGCCAAGAAGCACAGGTATGCAGTCGCAACAAAGCATAAATAGAAACCATTTCCGGAAACAGCGACACCATGCTTCTAATTCAATAAATAGCCGAACTGACATAGAGAACTTAAGTAACGCTTATTTCGGCTTATTAAAATAAAACAAATGGGGTAAAATATAATTATTGACTAATTTTTACATCTTTCCGATTAATTTTACAAAAATAATGTTAAAATAATATAAACTATAATATTTGTCATTCATTTTATAAAATACACCCACTTGTAATATACACGGTGGTGAATTTTTCGATGCCCACCATTGGTATCTCGGAAACTATAAGAGATAGAGGATCGGTTAAATTAGACAAAAGTTGCGCTATTTTATGCTCTACAATTTGCTGTCAAGTAATGCTGGATATCTTGATTCGTTTGCGGTTTATCCTGAAAAAATTTAAAATCGTGATTCCAAAAAAATAATAATATCTTCTATACCATTTATGCGAATTTAATGAAATTTGGCAAGGTTATATTTTTGACCATTACCAATTGAATGGCGTTGATAGAAATTTTCTAAGCCTTCTAGATTTTGAGCAACGATAGTCAACTTTTTTTTTTCTTATGGCCGCCATATTGGATTTTTACACCATTAGTTAGAGAAAATAATTCTCTTTTCATCTATGTCACCAAAATGGACTTTTTTTTTTAAAACATGTTGATATTCGAATTAATGTAAAAATGATTTATAAAATCCAGTATGCTTTGGAACAATCATTGCAAGCAACATTGTAATCCAAACGCTATTATTAAACTGTACACTCGTAAAAAAATACAGAAAAATGCCAGGTTATTTAAACTTCTATTAAATATTACAACAATTAATTTATTAAAGAGTCAAGAAAACAAATAATACTATTTTTATTTTATAAATTGTTTGTAATATTTAATAGGAGTTTAAATAACCTGGCATTTTTGTGTAATTTTTTTACGAGTGTACAATTTAATAATAGCGTCTGGATTACAATGTTGCTTTTAATTATTTTTCCAAAGCATACTGGATTTTATAAATTATTTTTACATTAATTCGAATATCAACATGTTTTTAAAAAATCAGTCTATTTTGGTGACATAGGTGAAAAGAGAATTATTTTCTCTAACTAATGGTGTAAAAATCCAATAATGGCGGCCATAAGAAAAAAAAAGTTGACTATCGTTGCTCAAAATCTAGAAGGTTTAGAAAATTTCTGTCAACGCCATTCAATTGGTAGTGGTCAAAAATATAACCTTGGCAAATCTCATTAACTTCGCATGAATGGTATAGAAGATATTATTATTTTTTTGAAATCACGATTTTCAATTTTTTCAGGATAAACCACAAACGAATCAAGATATCCAGCATTTCTTGGCAGGAAATTGTAGAGCATAAAATAGCGCAACTTTTGTCTAATTTAACGGATCCTCTATCTCTTATAGTTCCCGAGATACCAATGGTGGGCATCGAAAAATTCACCACCGTGTATACCTGCTAGTCCTTGTCTGTAACATAAACAAACGAACTCTCACTTACACATATATTTAAAAAGTAAAATATTTTAGTTGCCTTTAAGACACTCAATGCATCACATTAAAAAATGTAGTTTAATTTAAGATCAAACAAACACAAAATAATAATGTAAGTACTTCATATAGGTTAATTTTAGTATGTGCCCATAACTGATTAAAAAATTTTTTTTCTTTTTATTATTATTGTAGTCTCTGATGATGGTTATAAATAAACCGAAACGTTAGAAAAAAATAAATAAATTTGTTTATATATATGACCGATATACCCAAGAAAAATAATACTTGTATTATGATATACAGCATATACGGGGAGAAAAAAATATTGTAGCAGACTATTTTAGCAGACATCCAGTAACTGAGTTACATGTTTCAGATAGCGAATTAATGGAAAAAGGCTATATTAACTTTACAGAGACAGCAGAAAAGTGGCCGGTAGATAAGGACAGGATAAAGAAAGAAACATCCAAAGACCCCATACTGAAGAAGGTAATGGCACCCATTACCGCACCAGTGCAATCGGACGAATGGCCAGAGTATATCGATGAGACGATCAAACCATTTTTTAGAAGAAAAGACGAACTGAGCATCGAAAATGACATATTACTATGGGGACATCGATTAGTAGTGCCAACTTCTTTAAAAAAAGGAATTGTTGGAAATGTTGCACGCAACACATATAGGTATGGTAAGTGCTAAAAAACTAGCTAGATCAACAATATATTGGCCGAATATTGATTCCGACATTGAAAGGATGACGAAGACGTGTATACCATGCTTAACGCATAAACCATCACCGTTAAAAAATGAATTAACACCATGGGCATTAACAGCGAAACCCTTCGAAAGAATTCATTTGGATTTTTTAGGCCCGTTTAAAGGTAAAATGTATCTAGGTAGTAGTTGATTCCTTTTCAAAATGGGTGGAAGTGTGTAAGATGAAAAATACCACTGCCTTCGAAACAGAAAAAAAACTTAGGAAAATTATGGCACGTTTTGGATTGCCTAAAGAAGTTTGTTCCGATAATTGGCCCCAGTTTGCATCAAAATCGCTTCAGAATTTCTTCAAGAAGAATGGCATTAAGCATACTTTTACACCATTGTACAACCCAAGTAGTAATGGGGCAGCTGAAGTGGTAGTCAAAATTTTTAAAACAAGATTGACTACAGCAATAGAAGATCCTAGAAATAAGAAAGTACCAATTTCAACATTCATTTCACGCTTTCTGTTAACTTACCGCACTACAGAACATAGCACTACAGGTAAAACACCGGTTCAATTAATGTTGGGCAGAGACGTTAATACTAGATAGCAATTACTTAGGGATTCTAGCGGAACCCAGACTACAGTCACAATTCCAAAAAAAAAACAAGTAAATCCAAAGCAATACAAGAGAAGAATTATCGAGGTCGAAAAAGACAGGTAGAAATGGGTAATGTTGTTTACGTAAAAAATTATAAGAATACTAATAAAATAATCTGGACAGAAGCTACGGTGGAAAGAAAATTAGGAAAATCAACATATTTATGCCGTTTGAAAACAGGACAACTTTGGAAACGACACATAAACCAAATAAAAAGTACTAGTTTCGAACACAGTACCTTTCAAAATCCCCGATCAGGAAATTCAGGTTCCTTTCGTTCTCAATCATCTAGCGTATCGGATAGTTCAAATTTTGAATTTGCAAATGAATGTTATAATAACCAAATTCCTTCCAGATATGATCAAGAGTGTTTTATCAACCTACCTAGTACTAGCAAGCAAGCCGAGCCACCTGCGGGAAGCGGTATGGAAGACACGGGTAAGGTAACGAATAAAGATCCATCAGTTAACGAAAGTAATACAGTCGAACTTGGATATAACGAACACGGGATATAACGAACACTCGGTTATAACGAACGATTCGAAAAATCCCGTCCGAAGTCCCTATTAAGCGCATGTATTTTTGTTCGGCTATAGCGAACTCTGATATAACGAACACTCGGTTATAACATACCGCATTTTTGGCCCGGCGGACCTCTAAACTCGGTTATAACGAACTAGCGAGTGGTTTGTTGACTCAATGTCGAACGAACGGCGCGCGACCAATTTGCAAACAAGTCTGCAAGTTACCTACAATTAATATTTTGTTTGAGTGGGTGCTAAATTGCGTGTTGAATTTGCATTTGAACAATGGCTAATGTTGAAAGCAAATAGAAAATCTATTTCTTTGTCGGATAAGTTAATTGATCATTTGTTCACAACTTTCTGAATACACAAGAAGATTTGACATCTTACCTCACATTCAATCAGGATTTCGACCGAAACACAGCACCACCACAGCCTTAATGAAAATAACTAACGATGTTGCTCGTAATATCGATAACTCTAAAGTAACCTATCTAGTACTGCTCGACTACAGCAAGGCATTTGATGTCATTAACACAGAATTACTTATAGCCAAACTAAACTATTATGGTTGTGACACAAATGCTCTGAACTGGTTTAATAGTTACCTAAATGGGAGAAATCAGCAAGTTAAAATTAATGGTATGGTGTCTAATCAACTACCCATAACACATGGGGTACCTCAAGGTAGCATTCTAGGACCGCTATTGTTCTCAATTTTTACAGCAGATCTACCCACTATATTAACAGCAGACTGCTGTATACATATGTATGCAGACGACACTCAACTCTACATGTGCAGTTCTACATCACTCGTCGATTCTACCATTAGTGAATTAAATATAAACCTTAGTTTAGTTAACCAGTGGTCGTGTGAAAATGGTCTGATTTTAAATCCAAATAAAAGTACAGCACTTTGTATCGGTACTAGTTCCGCTTGTTCAAAAGCAAACTCCTCTATTTCTGTTGAATTAAAACTGGGCGACTCCATAATCAATATGAGTGCAGAAGCGAAAAACCTTGGACTTGTCATTGACAGTAGGCTGTCTTTTGAAAAACATGTTAACAAAAAATGCAGTATATGTTACTTTAAATTAAAATCCCTGTATAAATTTAAATATGTTCTTCCATCTGACGTAAAATGGAATCTTGTAAATAGCTTAGTTTTAAGCCAATTAGATTATTGTAGTCCCATTTATTATAACTTTCTAACAACCGCTCTTAAAAATAGGCTTCAAATTATTCAAAATTCCTGTTTTGGATTTGCCTACAACAATATTCATTATAGAGATCATGTCACACCATTTTATAACAGTGTTGGTATATTGAAAATGAATGGCCGATTTGAACTGCAATTTTCCCTTATGTTATATAATGTAATTAAAAATAAGATACCACCTTATTTATGTTAGATTTGAGTTCACATGAATAACTTTTTAAAAACTTTTATTTTATTAAATTGAGAAACGATATTTGAGTTACATGTGTATTTTATGAAGTGAGTATAATAACTGAATTTAGATAGGGTTTTACATGTACTTATAAGTTCTGAAATGATTACTAAACATAATTTTAAACAAAGGAAAATAGCAGTCAGCAATGTTTGCTGTACGTTGCTAAAAGTGTATTGTGACATATCTTGTCACAGGAAAGAAGAAGTCATTACCTGTAATATGATATTCTGAGAAAGGTCATTATGTGTGTTCTCAGGTATTCTAAGTTTAAAGTAGTAGTATGGTAATATTTTATATAACAACTTCCCCCTTATAAAAAAAGTTGGTGCTTATACAGCAACTTTTGTAAAGATTATAAAATAATGAAAAAATATAAAAATGTGAAACATATAAAACATAGCGTAAATTGAAATTAACAAAAGTATAATATAAAGCGTATTATTATAACATAAGTAACATAAAGTTTATCTAATGGAAAATATTCACTGAAGAGTTTTTGCACTAGAAGTCAATAGAATACACAAAATAGTCTGTTTAGGTGAGTTCTATTTCATCGGATTCGGCTTCATCTCTTCGGATTGGAGGTCGTTTTCGTGTTGGGAACATTTCGGTGAAAGTCCTGAAGTTTTTACTAGGTCCTGGTGGAGGTGAAGGTGAAGTGGATACGTCGATGGCTAGTCTACGTCTCTTTGTTCTGCATTTACAAATTAAATACAGGGATGTAAGGCCAATGATTAAAATTATTATAAAATAGGTGAACCAGGAGATGTGTTTTGTCACAAATGGTTCGTTTAACAGGTCGTCTAGATCCTTTGAATACTGGTCCAGTTTGTGTTTCGCAATTTCAAGATCTTCAGTATTAAGATCGTTTAATTTTAACGGTTTTAATTTTGGCACTTGAATTTTATCTGGAATTTGACTGCAGCATTCGTAGGGAATTGCTATTGGATGGGTGTCATCTTTAATGTCTGTAACATCATTGGAGCTAGCCTGGATTTTGGTTACGCCCACATAGGCGTAACAATTGGGTTGAAGTTTTATAACTGAATTTCTTAATATTATTTCAGTTTTTGAACTCTTTTCAGGACAATTAATAGTGGCATGAAGGGGTTCAGCGGTAATAGCTAGCCAAGTGTTTTCTTCGAGTTTTTGAATGTTGTAACCTTGACTAAAAATGAACGAAGTCTGGCAGTTTTCTGGTAAGTTCTTGAGATTCTTAAAGAGTCGAGCTTCACATATAGCCTTGTTATCGATAGGGTATGCAAACAGGTTTGAACATAACTTGGCGTTGAAGTGGAGTGGTTTACATTCTTTGAGATCCGAAATAGGTATGAACATTAAGGAATCATCATCTCTCGCGATATATTTTTGAGAAGTTGACAAAATATGATGCAACCCAGTTCTATTATCCAGGATTGGGATAGGATATAATTTATAAACAGAATATGTTTGAGGATCTACCAGGGGTATGTCTAATACGAATATTAATTCTGAATTTACTTGAAAAGCTTTTAATTCAATAATGTCCAAATATTGTGCAACTCTCGATAATTTTATTGGTAATGGTAATTGTTCCTTTGTAAATTCTGTGAAATTTCTTGAAGAGAATTTACTAAATCTTGTGGATTAATAATTGATGTGTGAATAATCTTAAGCCTAGCAAATGTAATTGAATTAAGAATGTCGTTCAGATTGTCTTCGATAAACAGAAAACTCGCCATGAGTTGTTCGCAAATTTCTAAGAATTTTAATTTTGATTGAATGATTTGCATATCTTGTTCTGTTTGCAGAATTGTGGTTTCGATTACTTTTATGTCTTTATTAAAAGTTTCCTCATCAATTTGCAATTTTTGGATAGTTAAATTAAAATTTTGTATGACCGATGTTGTAACCGATATTTGATTTTTTAATAAGTTTTCTAGATGGTGTTCATCTTGGTTTAATCTGTTAACACAGTCTGAATAATACTGACCGTCTTCGGCGTCTAAGTTACCGGTGATTGATTTAAATATTGTACCTATACCATTTAAAATTCCGCGTTTGTAGCGTTTTGTGTCTAGGTAGATGTCGTCAAATTTAGTTCGTATATTTTTGGAAATTTGTTCTAAAAGGCTAAGGTGGGTTTTAACTTCACTTGTGAAGGTGACCATGTTTTGATAGGAAGGGTCTAGGGTGTTTAGTATGGTATTCAAGATTTTGTCATTTTTGTCAAAAGCAGTTTTGAATGTAGATATATTTTTATGAACCAGTAGAGTCCATTTCTTGTGAGAAATTACGATGTCCGTGTCTCGATGATAGTAAACTCCGATAGTATTGTTTATTGGTTTTATTGTATACTGTGAGACTGCTGATCCGAGCAGCAGGAGAAACCTGAAAATAAATTTAGTTTTCAGAATAAGGTTTCATTCTGTCGAAATTTACTTTGCTTCTTTGATTAGTTTCCGGATTGAACAAAGTAGCTGAATTTTGGAAAATTTCTATAATTTCAAAAGGACCGTTAAACTTGTTTTGCAATTTATCTTTGATTTGTGATTCTTTTATATACACTTTGTCGCCAACATTGTATTCTGGGCGATTGTCGGGGACGTTTTTGTCAAATCTGATTTTAGCTTTTTCTTTTTGTAATTGGGTTTTACTTCGAGCTATCTTATAGTAGTAAGATATTCGATTATTTAAGTCTCTAACGTATTTGGTTATTAGTTCCTTCTGGTTGTATAAGGTTTCTGGTGGTCTAATAGATGTGTGTCCGAAAATTAATTCGAATGGTGTGAACCCGTGTGTTTTGTTAGTAGAATTGTTATAACAAATTACTGCATAGGGTAGAATAGTAAATGGGTGTTCATTGGGATTTTCGGTTTTATTGACTCTTATCATTTCCGCTAAAGTGGCGTGGAACCGTTCTATTGAGCCATTTGATTGAGGGTGCCCTACACTTGAAAATGTTAGTTTGATGTCATATAAGGTACACAAGTCTCGTAATAGATTATTATCAAATTCGCGACCATAGTCACTGTGGATGCGTAAGGGAGTACCGTAGTGTTGAAAAAATAATAGTAGAGTATTTACTACGGATTTAGCCGTCTTGTCTTGAAGTGCGTAAGCTTGCGTAAATTTTGTTAATTCGTCACGGATAGTCAGTGCGTAATTACGCGTGGGAACTTCAAATATGTCAATGTTGATTCGTTCGAAAGGTGTTCTTGGAGTTTCCGTAATTACTAAAGGGTTATTTAAATTTTTGCGACAAACTTTATTCTTTTGGCAAACTTCACAATTTTTTATCAAGTTTTCGACATCTTTAGCTAAACCTTGCCAATTATATTTGTTTTTTATTCTACGTATCGTTTCATTTATTCCGCGGTGTAAGTTATTTTTACCTGCGTGATGTTGATCTAGAATAATAGGAATTTGGTCTTGATCGGGCGTTTGAACCAAATTTTGACAAATAACTAATTTTAAATCTTTCTCGGCAAAGATGAAAGATAAAATTTCTAAGGTTGGTAAATCTAAATTATTTTCGACATGATAGGTTTTAGAAAGGTCAAGTAGTTCTTTATTTTTAAACAGGGTTAAAAATAGTCTTTCAGTTACCGAATCGGGGTCGTATGGTAGAGGGATTAGGTAGTATGTTCTTTTCCTAACGCTGGTACTAAAGAATATATTTATTTTGTTATCATAGAATTCCGGTTGATCTTCTAAAATGTCTTCGATAATTTCGTAGTGAAAGTCTTGTAAATTGTTTTTTTGGAAAAAGGCAATAATGTTTCTGTTTTCTTTATCTAGCAGTTGTTTGTTAGAGAATTGAATTTTGGAATAGTCAATGAGCGATTTGGTCTTGTACAAGTCTACAAATGTATTAAACTCTTGTACAATTTGGTTTTCCGAAATTTCGTTAGAGTTGTCTGAACTTTCATTGTCCGAAGAATCGTCTTCGTTTGCAGCTAACACATTTGAACGAAATTTTGAACAATCAGTGAAATGGTTAATTTTAATTCTGGACAAAGCGTCTGCATTCTTATTTATTTTACCGGGTTTGTATATGACCTCGTAGTCATATTCTTCAAGTTTTAATCGCCAGCGAGCCAATCTACTTCCTGGGTCCTTTATTGAAAATAACCAGGTAAGTGGTCGATGATCTGTGACTAGCTTGAATTTCCTGCCAAATAGATATGGCCTAAAATGTTTAACTGACCAAACTATAGATAATAGTTCGCGTTCTATTGTGGAATATTTCGTTTCGGCGTTGCATAAAATTCTAGAAGCATAGGCAATAGGTAAATCTTTACCAATTGTACCTTGCGAGAGTACAGAGCCTAATGCGTATGCGCTTGCGTCTGTAGTTAGTATAAAGGGTTCGTCGAAATTCGGATAGATCAATATTGGAGATGTAGTCAGTGTTTGTTTCAGACTTGCGAAAGAATTTTGACAGTCATTGTCAAAGTTAAAAGAAACGTCTTTTTGTAGAAGTTTCGTTAAGGGTTTAGAGATTTTGGAGAAGTTTGCAATGAATCTTCGATAATATCCTGCAAGTCCTAAGAATGATTTGATGTCTTTTTGATTTTTGGGTTGTGGAAAGTTTATGATAGCATTGACTTTGGAGGGGTTTGGTTTTACACCATCTTCTGTAATAAGATGTCCTAAGTAAGCAACTTCTTTTCTAAGAAATTCGCATTTGTCAGGTTGTATCTTAAGATTTGCTTTTTGGAGGCGTTTGAAAACATCAGTTAATCGAGAAATATGGTCATGAATGGTAGGAGAATATATTATGATATCGTCCATGTAGACGAGACATCTTTCGTTTTGAATTCCTAACAGAATATTGTCCATCACTCTTTGAAAAGTAGACGGGGCGTTTTTCAAACCGAAAGGCATACGTACAAACTGATAATGGCCATTCTCAACAGTGAAAGCAGTTTTTTGAATGTCTTCAGGGTTTATTTCGATTTGGTGGAAACCTGATGCCAAATCTAAAGTGGTAAAGTATTGGCATTTACCAAGTTGGTCTAGAAGGTCGGAAATATTTGGGAGAGGGTATTTGTCGTCAATAGTTACTTCGTTAAGCTTTCGATAATCCACTACAACGCGCCATTTCTGTTTACCAGAAGCGTCGAGTTTTTTGGGAACCACCCAAACAGGGGAGGACCATGGAGAAATCGAGTGTTCTATAATACCTTGGCTTAACATTTTGGAAACTTGGGATTTTACCTCTTCTTTATGGATTTGAGGGTAACGATAAGATTTTGTAAATGTTGGTCTGGAATTGTTAGTGTCAATTGAATGTTTGATTTCATTGGTAAAGGTCAAATTATCACCTTCTAAGTAGAAAATGTCTTGAAAATTTAAACAAAGCTGCGTTATCATTTCGGCCTCTTCTTCATTTAGATGATCTAAACGCAATTGATTTTTAATTTCGAAACATCTGTCTGTCTGTGGGAAGTCCGGATTTTGAGAATTGAAATTGAAAATCGATTTAAATTTTTGTACAGGTTCGAGTTTTATGTTAGAGAAGTTTATTGTCTTAGGAATAGCATTTGCATTAATAACAGTTGTTAAAAATTCGCCGTTTGAATTTATTTTTACAAGGGCGTTGGGTAAACGAACTTTTTCATTCTCTTGTGCAAGCAGTATAGCTTCTGTGTTAATTAAATTGCACCTTAATTTACAAACCTTTTCCGTACGCGGTTCTATAAAGATTTTATTTTGAATAATTTTGTGATTTTGAGAAACTTTGTTGATTTCGGGTTCTGGCGAATCTTCGGTTACTTTGAAAAGTGGTACCGTTTTAAAATTTGTTATCAATAATTTATTTTTAATGTCAACTTGGCATTCATAATGCTCTAAAAAGTCAGCACCTAAAAGTCCGTCAAAATCAATATCTAAATTGTAGATATAAACTCTGTGCGGGTCATTTGTTGTAAACGGTATGAGAACGGATTCGTTGATAGTTATTTTTTGATCAGTAATACCTTGTATGATGACGTTCTCGGAAAATCTTTGTCTATAATTTTCGGCTGTTTTTGGTTTAAAAATGGAGATACCTGCGCCAGTGTCAATAAGAATTTTGAATTTGTTTGTAATGTCTTTTATGTAATATAGATTTTTAGAATTTACTGTCAATAGTAAGTGAGAGAGTGAATTTACATAAAGTTCTGGTCTGGGAAGTTTGGGTTGAAATTGTCGTTGAGGTTCATAGTTTGAATTTGATTGGTAACTTCTGTTATTGAGCATGACTCTGTGATTGGAGGTTCTGTTGGATAGTCTTTGCCTTGGTAAAAATCCTGAGGATTAACAGTATAATCTTCATATGGATTTTGAGAATTAACAGTATAATTCTCATTGGGAAAATTAGCAGTAAAATTTCCATCTGTTTGTTCATATTCAGGATAATCAAAATTAGCTTGATAAGGCTGATCATTGAATTGTGCATTTTCAGAAACGTTAAATTGGTCGTAGAAGTTATTTTGGAAATATGGATCATTAAAGTTTACATGGTGCGTCCTTTGAGGATTATTTTGATTATTAAAATTTGTATTTTGTTGGTTATTATATGGTCTTTGTTGAAAGTTAGGGTTAGGTCTTATTACTGACGGTCTATTTTGTTGGGAAGTATTAGGTTGTTGAAAATTCTGTTGGTTGGAAAATTGTCTTTGGGGATTTGGATTAGAAAAGTTTTGAAAATTTGGTCTTGGAAATTGTAGTGCATTATTATTGTAAGAATTTGGTCTGAAATTTGAGTTTTGTTGGGAAAACTGTTGTCTTGTACGACACTCGTTAAAAGAATGTCCGTTTCGTTTACAGAAAGAACAAAATTGTTGAGTGTTCGGACGTTTTTGCTGAGTTTGAATAGAGTTTTTGGTAGCTGTCTTATTCGGGAATTTTTGGGATTCAAAATAGGATAGTTGTAGTTCACGTTTAATACGATTTATTGCGTCGAGCATGTTTTGCGGATTTCCTGCACGAACAATTTGTCCTATTGTGGGTTCAAGTCCGGTAAGTAACGTGTTAAGTGTCATAGTTTCAATTAAATTAGACTGTGTAGTTTTTTCTTCTAACGTTAGACTTTGTTTTTGCACAGCGGCGTGCATTTTAGCGTTGTGCGTTTGTAAACGAGAAATAAAAGTTAATGCGGTTTCATTATGCAATTGATGGATTCTTTGCAAATCTTGGATTAAGGCAGTTAAATCGCGTGAATCGCCAAAATGAGCATCAAGAAGACTCTTAATTTCTGGCCAAGTATTTGGGTTTCGAGAATTTACAAGTTCCGCGGCTTTTCCGCTGAGTTTATTTTTTATGTGTAGAGTTAAGAGTATTCTTTGATCATCTACGGCCATGCCTTGGGCGTAGATACATGCATTTAAAAATGTTTGTAAAAATATCGGGTTTCCGTCAAATTCTGGTATGATTGAAAATATTTCACTTAATTTATAAGGTTCAATATCAGTTGAATTTTCAGAACTACGTGGCATTTTGTTGCTTGTTATTTGGAAATTAAACGACTTAAAGTTTTAATGAATTTAAATTTAAAAATGAAATTATACACCACTGGTAGATATGGACGTAATTAAATTAGTTTTGCTAAATTGAAATAACAAAGGAATGTTGATTATGCGTTAGCAGGATAACGCAGAGATAAAAATATCAAGTTACGTTTGAACTTAGATGTGTATATCAGCTGTTTAATATACTTTTAATTGTTATTGTAAAGTAACACTTTCGTCACCTTTTGTGTATTAGCAGTATAATACACTGGTTGCCTTAATATTAATTAAATTGAAAATTTGTTTCGTTGCAATTGTAATAGATAAATAGGATTGGATACTAGAACTGTTTGTCGTAGTATGAAATGAGCATTAGCAGTATAATGCGAAAATTGTTTAAAATAATGCGAGATGATTCTTTAAATGTACTTACACTAAGGTTTTTTTTCATTGAGTAGGTTCTTCCGTTTGAGGGATTAGGATCCGCCACCACCAGTGAGGAAGGTCTCCTTGTTCTCGAAGTTCACTTGCACTAGTTAGGCACCTTGTCGAGATGTTCTCCTTGTTCTAATGGGCTTACTAAGAGTTAGGCTTCTTGTTCTGTTGATGTTCACGGATCCTACCGACTGCGCCAATTGTTAGATTTGAGTTCACATGAATAACTTTTTAAAAACTTTTATTTTATTAAATTGAGAAACGATATTTGAGTTACATGTGTATTTTATGAAGTGAGTATAATAACTGAATTTAGATAGGGTTTTACATGTACTTATAAGTTCTGAAATGATTACTAAACATAATTTTAAACAAAGGAAAATAGCAGTCAGCAATGTTTGCTGTACGTTGCTAAAAGTGTATTGTGACATATCTTGTCACAGGAAAGAAGAAGTCATTACCTGTAATATGATATTCTGAGAAAGGTCATTATGTGTGTTCTCGGGTATTCTAAGTTTAAAGTAGTAGTATGGTAATATTTTATATAACATTTATATTCATTGTTAATTGAACGCTCTAACGTGCACGCCCTGCAGCTTAGACATAATAACCTACTTACTATTCCCAAACACAATACAGTGAAATTTGAGGGCTCATTTGAATATATGTCAAGTGCAATTTATAACAAATATGTTTCCTTGTTTGTCACTTGTCAAACCAAATATACATTTCAGTCAAAAATTAAAGATATATTACTGCATAGTCAACAAGTATTAGATCAAAATTAGTTCCTGTTTTAATTTTGCTGCTTATTTATCATTTTTACATTTTTAGTTTAGCATTAGCATGTAGCCAGGGTATAGTTGAAAATCAGCTTTGCTGAATTATACCTTTTGAAAGATATATGTATATATTTGTATGTATAATTGTTGTTGTTGTCATCCGTTTTATTTTCTTTATGACTCTTATTGTAATATTGTAATTTATATTTATATATCATTCAATAAATCTAAATCTAAATATAATTCGCAAGCTGGAAAATGGCTGTGCAAATGCACAAATTTGCTGTCATCACGGGCTCTCTAAGTTGAAGGTGTTTTTTATTCGATTTTTTATAACGAACGTTTGCATATAACGAACAGTTTTACGGGTCCCTTGGAGGTTCGCTATAGCCGAGTTCGACTGTATATCATTGACAAGCGATACTGTTGAAAATCAAACCAACATTGCAGCTGCTGTTCTCAAGGAACACAGTTGTGTTGTTAACCAAAATGAGAGTGTGTCACGTTTTAATTCTTTTTCTCCTACACAGGTAGGCGTGGCATCAATGGTACCCCAGAACGACCCAATCCTTGAGGATTTCTCCACTCCAGACCAAGAGGCTAAAGCAAATGCTCTGACATCACAGAAATTAGAGACTACTAAAGAAGTCACAGGAAAATCCAGCTCGGTCGAGAGGGGGAGAAATGTTCAGAGGAGGGTAGGCTCGTCTACACAGAGAGCCGAGTCTAAACGAGTAATAAAGTTACCAAAAAAAATCAAAATGCAATTTCATAAAGATGAAATCTATTAGAGAATAGATTGATAAATAATTATCAAGAACAAAATTTTATATTCAGATAAGTACAAATTAATAATAACAAAAAATAAATTGCATTTTGATTTTTTTTAAGAAATGAACCTCAACAACTGAACGGAACGAACATACAAGAACACCTATTTTGCCATTTTCTACGAAAACGGTGCATCTGACGGAATTTACCAAAGGACCAGTTCTTGTTCAAAATTCATCAACAAATTCAAAAATGTTATAATTTTGTCGAACTGGTCATTGGCGTATCATATTTTATACAAAAGGGGGTTCAGCATACCCGAAGGAAACGCCCCTGGTAAACGATATGACGCGTTCCACCCAGTTTTCCATGAAGCTTGATACCAGTGGACAATACACCAAATTTCAGTTCATAACTCCATCCGTTTGGGCTAGAAAAAAAGAAAAACTATTTCTTTTTCAAAATTTCAACGCCCTGTATCTCGAAAAATACGCCTTTCCGACATATAGTTCATTTGAGAAAGTACTATTATTTTTTGATGTTCTATAACCTCCTGAAGTCCTACCCCTAAAAAATGGGACACCCTGTATAATTCACAGGAAATTGTTAGTGTTTGTAACAGGTGTACATATTATTGTTATATATATTTATAGGTTAAAATAAATACACCGTTAGCATGAGAAAATAGTATTGAATGTGATTGAATACGATAGTAATTATACATATATATTTGAAATTATGTGCAATGCCCCAAAGCAAATCTAGGTGTAGTATTATGATTATATTCAGGTCAAAGAGGGGTACTCTTTTTCTAAACAGAATTGTAAACTTATAGTATATAGCAGTATAAGTGATAATTATAATTATTAATATTTATAAAATAAGAAACATAATTGTTGTGGGGGTGTTGTGTGTGGTAGCACTGCTAAACCACCACTAGGGAGGTGGGGGATAGAGAGCACAACCGGACATGCGGCCACTGGGGAAACAGGGGCGCGAGAGAATATACGTATGTACCGGCATGGTGAATGTAGTATTATCATTTACTCCAAGGTTAACTGGAATGTGACAAAATAAACGATAGTTCGAAATAACGTGTTTTATTCTATTATAAAATAGTAAAGGACATAACATGCAGTTATTCACACTTGGTTTCATATAAAAAGGCAAGTATCAGCCTGTTAAAGGCACCAAGTCTGAAATTAATGGCAGAATTATGTAGAAGCGAGTTGAAGCTTGGTGTGAAGTATTGAGCAAGTCACTAACACTATTCATGTAGGTATAGGATACTACTGTTTATTATTAAACAATACTTAGTATTATACATATATAAATATAAATAAAAATAAAATAAAATAATTACTAGGAATTATTTAGACCCTGGTATTACTACAAAATACCGTGGTATTATTAGGCATTACTATAAAATACTGTAGTATTATTAAATATTATTACAAAATACTGGGTATTATTAAGTATTATTGCAAAATACTGAGTATTATTACGTATTACTGCAAAATTCCATAGTATTATTAAGTATTATTACAAAATACTGAAGTATTACTGGGTATTACCCTGCAAAGAAGTATTAGTGTACAGATATTTTTTCAGCGTTTTACCCCTAGGAAAATCCTTACCCCGACTCTCACCTCCGAACATACTGACTAGCCGAGGTAAGTTTACTTTATGAGGTGATCCTTAAATCGCCTAACCAGAACATCGTGATCAGCCCCATAGTACACCTTTGTCTTAATTATGTGTTAAACGTATTATAAGTAGGACTAAGGTACGTAGAGAACTTAATAAATTACAAGAGATATAACAGTAAAAAATAACTAGTTTTGGATTTAGATTTTTTATGGACGTTCTTCTAAATATTTTTTGGTGGTTAACATTATGTTTTTAATATTTTCGAGGGGTTATAAACAAAGCGAGTTTCACAAACTTTTAAATTTTTTTTTATAACAATCGTTTCGCTACGCAATATCTTCATCAATTGTAGTACTACACTAGTTCTTACATGAATGCCCACATTCAAACAAGTGAAAATCAGAGAAAAATGTTGATAAATTCGATTTTAATAATTTAATTTATAAAATTATGTTTTATTCTAATAAGTATTTATCTGGTGACAAACAATAAATTACTATCTATCCAGTTGATAAAATAAAAATCTTACCACAGTTCAATTCATAAACCATTTTCATTCATCTTTCGTTGTGTTGGAATCCTTTACACAACGAAATTAACCCAAACCACAGCCAAATGTTCCAGCTTCCAGCTTTCAAGAATCGGGACATCAAATACCTAACCTCTTCTCTAAAAAAACGACAAACGACCAAGCCAAACACGGCAAACGCCCTTCACGCCCAAACGATCAATTGAATGAAGTTAGCAAAGGTAGCTATCATGTGTCAAATTTCAAATGTGCCGACCAACAAAACTTTTCGATTAATAGCTAACCAATTGACACCCGGTTTAACAATCGCACGTGACCCGTGGTTTGTTACCAGTTAGTAAATATCCATGGTAGAGATATAAGATGGTATGTCACGGCGCACATTTTGACTACCGCTAGGACTACGTCATCAAGTAGAAATCTTGGCGCGAATTTTAAATATAAAGTAGAATAATTTGACAGATTTTGCCGTTTCTTCTAATCTTGAAATCAAGTACCACAAATTGAAAATCTACCTATTTATATATGACCCGTGCTTATTATCGTGGTGTTTACCTGAATTTTTAATTAGAACGTGTTTGACATAATATGAAATAAGCTTTGAAATTAATCATGATTTTTAATAAATAAAAGTTGTAACATTTCACAGTTGTGGACTTTAGTAATTGAAAATAATTTAATATAATTATAATTAATAATAATAAATAGTTTCATTGAATATTATGAATGTTAGATAATGTTATTTACATAATTGTTCATAATATTCACTAAAAGAATATATAATTTAAAGTAATGAAGGGATATTCAACAAAGTTGAAATCTACTTACTATTAAAAAGGACATGGGACAACATAATAATAACTACATAATATAAAGCATAATATAACTATTTTTTGAATCCTGTAAATTTTGAGATCTTTTGTTTGTTTTTCTAGAGTTATCTTGTATTTTTCTGTTGATTTCTCGTAGACAAAGATAAATGTAAGTAAGTTCTTGTCCAAACAGTCCAAATGAGAGAATGAATAGCATAGCTGGCAAGAGTGGCAAGCATCTTTTGCTACATTGTCAAAGATTTGATCCTCTTCAATTTCTCGCCGTGGTTAAAGGAGTCCTCTGTATTACTTTTGTTTTCACTTCATTAATACTTCATTTTACATTTAATCAAATACTTTATTACACGTGTCCGATCGGACATTCTACATCACAGAATACAGAACACAGAATATCTCTTTTCTACTTCTCAACACACTTGCATACATTGTGTGTTGCCTATGCTACATCCTCCTTCTTAAGATAAGTATTTATTGTTTTATTAATTTTTTTTCTATTATTATTATTTTTATTTAAACTTAACTAAATACAACTTTTTCAGTAATTCAGTTTCAGAATCGTTCAGGTGGTTTAGAGATACGACCTGAAGATGTTACATTTGTTTTATTTACAATTTTATTTTCTACATCTGAATCTGAACTATTGAAACTATCTGCATCGTCATGACTTGACAATGCATCACTATCTAATACATCCTTAACTATCGATTCATTATCTTCAGTGGAATCACTTTGAACATTATTAAATTCAACATTTTCACTATTGGAAACTCTAATGTCACTATCGTTTGTTTCTTCCGAGGTTTCTTCACTATCGGGACTTAATTCTATAAAATACCTCACTTCTTCCCTTTCTGGGAGAGCTATAGTCGGTGTCAATGGATAATGGGTCTTTGGTTCAATTTTATCATGGTTTAAAACAGGTTTTATAAATTTGCGATTTCTAATTAAAATAGAGCCATTATTCATTTTGACTTTGTATGCCCTATCTCTAACTTGTTCGATAATAATTCCGGGAAACCATAAACCTTGTGGTTTTAGTTGCACATAAATATTTTGATTTTTGTTAAGTACTTGCAAATGTTTCGCAGAATTTCTATCATTATAGTATCGTTGTTGCTGTTTCTGTTTTTTATTTACAATTTGTTTGTTATAACCCTTAGCAATTCTCGGTCTTAACTGCATGTTTGTCTCTAATAGATTTGTTCTTAATTTACGCGACATTAATATTTCGGCAGGGGAAATATTTTCGAAGAAAGGTGTCGATCGGTAATGGAGAAGAGCGATATAAATGTCTTTTTTATCATCAATTACTTTTTTTAGTGTCTTTTTAGCTGTTTGAATATGTCTTTCAGCCATACCATTCGACTGGGCATAAGTTGGTGATGAGACTATATGGGTAAAATCCCATTGCGAGACAAAATTTTTAAATTCTTGGGATGTAAATTGAGGGCCTCCATCACTAACAAGAATTAAAGGTATCCCATGCCTTGAAAAGAACTCTTTTAATTTTTCAATGATCGTTCTACTCATTGTTTGATTATTTAAGCATGCTAATTCAATATACTTGGAATAATAATCAATTACAAGAAGGTATTTAATACCCTTTATTTCAAAAATATCGCAACCAACTTTGCTCCAAGGTAAGTCTGGAATGTAATGCGATTTCAATGGTTCTTTATTTTGAGAATTAGAGTACGTAAGACATTGGTGACAATTAGAAACTTTTTGACGAATTTGGTCAACCATACCTGGCCAAAATAAAGATTGTTGTGCTAGTTTAACACATTTTTCAACGCCTAGATGGCTATAATGAATTCTACCTAGCATTTCGTGTTGTAAAGATTTAGGAACTACAATACATGAACCTTTATAAATTATTCCATCAATAATGGTTAAATCACTTTTATACGGGCAAAATATTTTTAATCTCTCTTTAAGTTTTTTATTTGAGTTGGGCCATCCATTCAAAAGAACTTCTTTTAAATCAGTTAAAACAACATCGTTAGCCGTTTCTTTTTTTAATTGATCAATTCTCTCTGGAGTTGCATTAATTTCTAATTTTACCATGCAAACTTGGCTTTCAATGTCATTATCCAGGTCATTTACACTTTTAAATGGTAGATATGCTCTGGAGAGCGCATCAGCTAAAAGAAGTTCTCTTCCTGGTTTATACCTTAACTCAAAATCAAATTTTTGAAGTTGCAACATCATTCTTTGAAGTCGTGCTGGGCATTTATTTAGGGGTTTTTTAAAAATCGTGATTAACGGTTGGTGGTCTGTCTCCACAACCGTTTTACGGCCATAAACATATTGATAAAACCAATTCAATCCGAACCACACCGCGTATAGCTCCTTTTCGATCTGGGCATACCGTGTTTGTGTATCCGTTAAAGCTTTTGATGCATATGCACAGGGTAATTGATTTTGTAAAAGACAAGCCCCTACGCCCGCTTTTGACGAATCAACAGAGATTACAGACTCTTTATTTATATCAAAAAACTGTAATACCGGTTTGCTTGTTAAATTTTTTTTTCAAATGGTTAAATGCGTTTTCCTGTTCACTATCCCATAAAAACTCGATATCATTTTTTAATAAATTTCGTAACGGCTGAGTCTGATCTGAAAAGTTTTTTACAAATCTGCTTACATACGTTAGCATCCCTAGCAAACGCTGTACTTCCTGTTTACTTGTAGGACGTGGCATTTCAGAAATGGCTTTAATTTTTGTATAATCCGGTGCAATACCATCTTTTGACACTAAATGTCCCATATATTTAATACTCTTTTGGCCAAATTTACATTTACTAAGATTAAATTTAATGTTATTGCTTCTAGCAATCTCTAAAATTTTCTTTAGGCGCAAGTCATGCTCGGCCTGTGACCTACCCCAAATGATGAGGTCATCAATATATACATCTGCCCCCTCGATGTCAAAAATGTTTCTAAATCTTTCTTGGAAGATTTCAGGAGCTGATTTAATTCCGTACGGTAAACGAAGGAATTTGTAACGCCCAAATGGAGTTCCAAAAGTACATAATTTTGAGCTCTCCTCATCAAGAGGAATCTGATAGAACCCATTTGTGGCATCGAGTGTACTAAATATTGTTGCGCCTGTTAATTTACTTGAAATTTCTTCGAACGTAGGTATTTTGCAATACTCACGTTTAATTGCACGGTTTAGATCTGCGGGATCTAAACATATACGTAATTTACCTGTCGGCTTGCGCACTATAACTAATGCATTGACCCAATCAGAGCTACCCTCTACTTTTTCTACAATATTTTGTTTTGTTAGATCTTGTAAAGTATCTTTTAGTACGTTCAATAAAGGAAATGCAACTTTCCTAGTCGGGTGTACAACCGGTTTGCTATTTGGTTCAAGTTCTATGTGACACTCCTGACTCATACATCCAATACCATCGAACAAGTCAGCATAATCATTAATTAGTACTTTGCACTCATTATTAGTTTCTGAAATTATAGGTTCAACTCTTTTGATTAAATTTAGAGTACAACAAGCAGCTAAGCCTAAAACAGCTACAGTGTCACTATTTACAATAAAAAACTCAAGATTATGTGTACAGCCATTTTTAAAACAAGATAACATGCATGTTCCTACTACATTTAATTGATCCCCTGTATATGATTTTAATTTTACATCTGTACTTTTTATTTTACTAGAAGAAAAACCTAGTGATTTATACATTTCATATGTAATTATATTTGCCATCGACCCTGTATCAATCTTTACTTTTACAATTTTATTATTAATTTCTAGGTTTGTTATCCATTCAGAGTCTAAAGAATTCACATTGGTAGTGTTTTCTACAGCACCGATAAACAAAGCATCATTTACAGTATTTACCTTAATGTCTTCCGCTATCACTTCATGTACTCTGTTTTTATTCTTCTTTGAGCATTGATTGCTAAAATGGTTTTTTACATGACAAAAATTGCACACCTTACCAAAGGCTGGACATTTGTTTATAGGATGCGACTTTCCACACCTCGAGCATGAATGAATCTTCTTGTGTTGATCAGTTGATCCCTTATGTGTTGCACCCTTGGACTGCATCTTACCTTTGTAAACTGCATCCACTACTGAACTCTGATGAGTCTGTCCACCTGACATTATTTCACTTCTCTCTCTTGCCATTTCAATTATTTCACATTTTTCTATTGCCTTCTCTAATGACAAACTGTCATCTTCCTGTAATAATTTCTCCCTGATCGAGGCGTTGGTGACACCACATATTAGAACCGTTTTCGTCAGCTCTTCTTGCAAATTGCCTAACTTACATTTAATTGCCATTTTCTTTAGTTCGGTAACATATTGGTCCAAAGTTTGTCCAGGTTGCTGCTTATACGAGAAGAATTTATACCTTTCATATGTTAAATTTTCCTTGGGTAGGAAGTGGCTTTCAAATTTGTTTAATAATATGTTCAGTTTATCTTTCTGATCGTCCTCAAATTGAAACGTGGTATATATTTTAAAGCCTTCTTCACCAATAAAGTGAAGTACCTGAGCGCACTGAATTGCTTCGCCCTTTTTATTAATCTCACTTGCAACCAAATAATTTTCAAAGCGAGACCTCCATAATTTCCAGTTTTCGGCGATGTTTCCGCTCATAGACATTGAGGTTATGCCTCTGCTATCTCCACTCATGACGATTTATTTATTAATTTTGGCTTTTTCACTATTTTTAAAGAGTCGGAACGTAGATTTGATTACTGCGCCATGTATTACTTTTGTTTTCACTTCATTAATACTTCATTTTACATTTAATCAAATACTTTATTACACGTGTCCGATCGGACATTCTACATCACAGAATACAGAACACAGAATATCTCTTTTCTACTTCTCAACACACTTGCATACATTGTGTGTTGCCTATGCTACATCCTCCATGACCTTTGTGCATTTTTCAATTAAAACTGATACCACCAGACTAAATTAATAAATTCAAATAACCAAAACTTAACATTCTTGCAGATTTGACAATTTGTTATTTGACAGTTGACAGTTCCAACTTTGCAGAAAACATATACCTATTTAGTGGCACTCAACAAGTTTTTCTACTTGCGCAGTACAGTACGAAAATCGAGCCGAGATAAAACTAACCATCTCAACCATGGTAAATATCTAAGAAGAGAAGGTATTCTCAAATCTGCATCGACGGAAGTTGTACTAAGGTTGGTACGAAAGTGGTTTATGTATGTGGGGGAAATAATTATTGGCGTGTCCCACGGAAAACACAACATTTTCCGTGGGGACCGTCGGGACGAGATCAGAAGTGTGACGTTCTCGGAACGAAATTTAAATTTTGAAATATTGAACAGACAATTTACCAAATGAGTTAAAGTGACTAAAAATGCTCTGGATATGTAGGTAGTTTGGTTAAATAAATATCGTATTTTTTCAAGCTCGTAGGTAAATTGTACAGGGTCATCACGCGAAAATGTCCTTTTTTGAAATAACTCAGCCATTTTTCATGTTATGACATAGATGTAAAGACATTCTAGTTTTTTCCACAGAATTTAAATTTTCAGTCAAAAAAACAATAACGAATCGCATTTCAGAAATACGACATAATAATTTCTCTTTTAAATAGAATACTCTGTATATTTTGAAATATTTCGATTCTGCTTCTCTTTCTTAATTCAAAAGTGTCAACATATCTTATGTTATCTCAAATGGTTTAAAATCTGATATATAAATCTGACGATATTAAAATAACGTGACCGATTTTGTTAAACAAATTTTGAAAACAACCAAATTAACCATAATGAGAAAATGATCTCTGAGAAACATATAATGTTGATTTCATACATTAATTAACAAAGAAAATATTAGTAAACATTAAACAAATAAAAAAATATTAACAAAGAATTAACAATGTTAAATATTACAAGGTTAAATATAATAAATAATTTTAGATACATTAATGCGTATATTCAATTTAGTAATTGCTCAATATGTCTGCCTCTATTCTCATAACAAAGTCTAAATCGCCGCGTCGATAAATCACCTAAACAATCACAATTATATGATCAGGAATTCTCTATAAACAATTTAAAACAGCGGTATAGACTTTGTTATGAAAATTGACCAATTACTAAATTGAATAAATGCATTAATGTATCTAAAATTGTTTATTATATTTAGGCCCGATCTTTTCATCTTCCCATTAACTTTATCCGGCAGTTAAAGTTGTTGAATTTCATTGTTGTAACAATTCTATCCTAGGTAAATAACTGCTGGATAAAGTTAATTGGAGGTGAAAAGACCGGCCCTTAATCTTGTAATATTTAACAATTGTTAATTCTTTGTCAATATTTTTTATTTTTTAATGTTTGTTAATATTTTTTTTGTTAAATAAATGTATAAAATTAACATTCTATGCTTCTCAGAGATAATTTTCTCATTATGGTTAATGTTTTTCTTTGTTTTCAAAATTTACTTAACAAAATCGGTCACGTTATTTTAATATCGTCAGATTTATATATCAGATTTTAATATCATCAAATCTAAATATCTCAAAAACCATTTGAGATAACATAAGATATGTTGACATTTTTGAATTCAGAAAGAGAAGCAGAATCGAGATATTTCAAAATATACAGAGTGTTTTATTTAAAAGAGATAGTATTATGCCGTATTTCTGAAATGCGATTCGTTATTGTTTTCTTGACTGAAAATTTAGATTCTGTGGAAAAAACTAGTTCAGAACGTCTTTACATCTATGTCATAACATAAATAATGGCTGAGTTATTTCAAAAAAGGACATTTTCGTGTGATGACCCTGTACATTGTGAAGAAATTTAGGTAATTAATAAAATGTTTTAGCTTGAACCATGTTCAAATGATTATCACTGTTGTAACCTTAGATATTAAACCAAGTTCAATCTGAACGTCTTTGGTAATCTGCTCTAATAAATATGTAGAACAAATAGAAAAAATCAGAACATATTATAATACTTTTATTTATCTTTATAATACATATAGGGGCAGCGAGCGGAGGACTGACTTCACTCACTTCATCGCGATATTAGGAGTAAAGCAACATTTACCGCGTGTAGTACATGGATGGGGACTATCCACGGAAAGACGCGGTCTCGCTTCCCTACTTCTAGCGGCTTGTATATCAGCTATATCGCAGAAGCAATACAACTGTAGGCGAGAGGTGTATTGAGGATATACCATCCTTCGGAGGGGATGTAAAGCAGTCGGTCCCTTGTCTATTAAATGTTAGGCAAGTAAAAAATCCCTACTCTTAGTAAGATAAGAGGTTCGGCAAAATTTCCAGGTTGGGGGTTGCTCGTCTCCTGGCGTCGGTGATTGGCCTCCGTAGCGGAAATAGGCCGACGTTAAATAAGTGATTAAAAAAAAAAATAATAATACATATAAAACATAAAACTATAATGCATTTTAAAAAGTATGGTACAAAACATGTAAATGAAATAATTAATAAACTAAAATTTATAAATGACAAATGTACTTTCCTTTAGAAGTACTTTGAAGGCAGTTCTCTCGAAGTCTGTCTCTTCAAAATGTTGTGAGCACCGCTGAAATATAGGTATGTCTTTACTATTTTTTACCAATGAATTTGAGCCATGATTTCCTTTGCTGGCGAGGTTTTTTCGGGAACCTTTGGAAAAATTTGTAATTAGTAATCACAAGATCATTTTATACAGCGGCGGACTTACATTGTCTTATTTGCATACAATTATAATTTAACTAGTTATATGTCGTATAAGTAATTAAATTACAATTTTTTTATTTTATCTTATTTTCAACAAGCAAGGCACAAATTTAGGATGAATACTGCCACTGGACTTCAGAACCATTAATTTGAAACAATCATGGTGGACGTATAATCTGCATATTAATTATTGTTTAATGCTTTTAAACACTCCAACATAATGAAAATTATACTAACAGTTGGTTTATTCAGCTATAATAGTATTTATTTACTTACCGATGAAAAGTAATGCCACTTTCCTTTGCAATGTGCGATAAATCACACAATGTGCAACTAACCATAATAAAACCGTTTTATTTATATGTCCAAATTCTCTTAATTCCGCACAAAACACACAAGAATAAATACGATCCTTGTAAATCGTTTAACACAAGAACCAAACTCAAAATAAAGTTTTGCATAAGATGCTGATTCCACAGACGCTTCAAAACACAAAACTGTATCACCTACCTTTAAGCGCAAGCAACAGAAAGCGCAACAGTCAGAGAGACAATTGGGTATTCGCCGGCCAAACAACAGCGAAGACGGGCGTAGTTCTTGTTAAGATGTTGGGTATGGGCACCAAGTATATTTCAATACTAAACAGATACCCTGCAGTCACATATAATTCCCACCAATTTACTAAACAGGGATTATCAGTAAAAAAAGAGACAAATCCACTTTAAACTCGATAGTAATCTATTACCAACACAGCAAAATTATATACAATGTATATATACATATCATTATGCCTTTTATGGATATGTGCACTGTGGGCCAAATTAAATGGGACCTTCTTCTTGTAATATAGTTTCTTTATTACTCAACGATTTTTTACCGTTTTTGGGTATGTTGTACTTAAAACTATCCGAAATGAAAGCCTGGTTCAAATGAAGCAATATTCAACTGTAACCCACTATAATAATAATAATAATAATAATAATAATAATAAACTGCCTTTATTAATAGCATTGTAATATACAATACTATGGTTACAACGGGCGAAGTCTAGCCGAAGCTACTCTACTTAACCCTAAAAGAATTTCAAAACTAATATAAATGTACATAAAAGACCTAAAAATGTAATTAATTAGTTGTCTAAAATATGATAGTAAAAAAAAACAAAATATAAAAATAAATATTACATGACATTAATTTCTAGTAGAAAGAGAAAAAAAGAGAAGAAAGAGTAATATAACACACGACATCCTATGGACATCCATTTTGTATCCATTCTAAGTACTGATGTCCATGGACCTTTAATGGATATCCATTGGACATGAAATAATGGAAGTCCATTGGACAATTTATCCAATGGATATCCATTTAGCATCCAGTCCATGTGCGGCCATAATATGGACGTCCATTTTAAATCCATCAATAGACGTCCATTGGACGTCGATTTTGTATTTATCCATTAGATGTCCATTTCGCATTCAGCCAGAACTGGTCCATGTGTGGACACAGTATGGACATCCATTTCAGATCCTTTGGTAGATGTCTAACGGACGTTGCTTTTGTGTTTATCCATTGGACCTTTAATGGATATCCATTGGACATGAAATAATGGAAGTCCATTGGACAATTTATCCAATGGATATCCATTTAGCATCCAGTCCATGTGCGGCCATAATATGGACGTCCATTTTAAATCCATCAATAGACGTCCATTGGACGTCGATTTTGTATTTATCCATTAGATGTCCATTTCGCATTCAGCCAGAACTGGTCCATGTGTGGACACAGTATGGACATCCATTTCAGATCCTTTGGTAGATGTCTAACGGACGTTGCTTTTGTGTTTATCCATTGGATGTCCATTTTGCATCCAGCCAGAACTGCTCCATGTGTGGACACAGTATTGACATCCATTTCTGTTTCTTGGTAGATGTCCCACGGACACTGCTTTTGTGTTTATTCATTGGATGTCCATTTCGCAACCAGCCAGAACTGGTCCATGTATCTCGTACAAAATTTGAATTGTCTCCACACCTCCGGCGACATGTTCCGTGTTTTAAAATTTTATAAAATTAGAGGAGTCTAAAATCCCTAGATACATAAAATTGCAGGATTCAATAGGTAGCAGCTGTTGTTATCTTGATTGTCGACAATAACAAATGGGATGTGTTTGTGTTGTAAATTAATTGCTTTTACACATTTTCTAAAAATAATTACATTAAAATTATTATTCATTTAGGACCGAGTATAGAAGAAAACAAACAGGTTTAAGGGCTAGTCTATACAAGGGTTCTATTTATTTTATATGAATTTGTATATAATTGATATACTTACATAACAAGATATTTTTATATTTTAAAAAATTCGGAGGTAGAGAAATTGTTTTTGTTTAATATTATAATGAATGATCTGAAGTTCTTCTTATATTACAAAAACAGCTGTTTCTGTCGCTTGTGCTTGTGGGTTGCATACATATAACTCACTTTTCAATAAAGACAGGTACATAAAGAGAGAGAGAGATCTGTCCCGCATCGAGGTCAAGCCGCAAAAATGTTGGAAGTTGGTGAACTTTTCGACGGCAGCGATTTATAAAACCGCCCCTTCAAATTTTCTTGAATAATCCAATCACGAGTAGGGCCCGCACGCCGCACGCCGTAGGTGTGGAGATTCACCATTATACTTTGTTCGTAGAGTGTCGGATCGTAGTTGCCAACGGTCAGACGCATGCGCAGATTTATTTTAGTATCGTTAAAACGATTCTGCACATGCGCCTTACTATCTGTGCATGCGTCTGACTGTTGGCAACCGTCACTGATTGTTCTACGTACGAGGCTATTTTGAAGCATTAAGAGATTTCGTTTATTTACGAAATTCATTCGCATTGTGGAGACGCCGGTGTTGGGCGCAGGGTTGAGAAAGTGCTAAATTATACATTTACTACCGTAGTAAATGTAATTTACTAGATTGCCAATTTCATTCATTTTATACTACATTTACTACAAATTATTTTTTCTTGTTAATTTATTGTATTTATAGTATTTATTGCTTTAATTTTAAATTGTAAATATTTTTTCAATGTAAAGTGCATTCAACAAAGGAAAGGAAATTGATTTGATGAGAACGAGATATGATGTAAAGGTTAAGCAACAATAAATTATGTTGTAATGTAATCGTCAATCGTCATCTGTACATTTTATATATTTTTTGAACTGTTATTTATTTTGTTCTATACTATTATGTGTTTTTTATTTTCTTTATTTGTAATATGGCATATGTATGTATCATATGTGTATCTTTTTGGTCAATAAATAAATAAATAAAAAAAATAACTGCGTTTATTTTATTTTCGGGATACGGTTGTACATATTATAAGTATTAAATTTGTCAATATTGTATTTGTATTAAGTACTTAGGTATACATACTAAAACGGTTATCATACATATGAAGTACGTATCTAATAAACATAACGGATGCAAAATTTTCAGCAAAAACATAAAAGAAAAAATATTCTACTCGGGAAACTATACGAAAATTCTTAAAAAACAATATATAAGTCTGCCTAATCCTAATAATCTTCTGATTGGTATGAATCTCTTAATTTCAGGGAATAATAAACAAATATAAATTTTTGTGTCTTGTCTTGTGTCAAACGATTCCTCAAAGTAGAATGCACAAACGACCAGTTGGAAAAGATCCTCTCCAGCTGAGCGGAAGACGCAGGAATTTTCAATAGTTTCTGTGCTAAATTAGATAAGGAAGGATATTTTTTTTCTGTCAAACCCCAAAAAGTATTAGGAGATGAGACCTTCTTCTCAAAAAGTTTTTGAAAAATGTTTGAGTTTTGCTCAAATGCATGTAGGCCATCCAAGCCCTCAGTATCTAACGTATCAAGAAGGAAATCCTGAACACAATTTATCTGTTCTAAATTGAGTTTCTTTCCTCTATATACAGGGTGTAAGTAATTTGCCGTAAAGGCTGTAAATATTTGGTTCCCATGTCAATGCGTCTAGCAAGTGCCGTTTGGACTTTATCATCTTCCGGGAGTGTATTCGAAATACTAAGCCATTCCTCAGTAGAATCTGCAATGGAAAAGTCACTGCTCTGACATTTATTAATTAATTCACATATGGGATCTAACAAACTAATAGTGGTTGTTATATCTTCAATAAAGTTGTCGTTGTAGAGAAGGTACGTTACTTCAGGTTTGACCTTCATGCCTTCTGCCACTATTTTTCTCATAGTGGGTAAATTTTTTAAAAAACATTTGCAACTATCTCTGTGGCTGCACCACCTTGTTTCAGCCGGTAGTACTATTCTTGAGCCCCCATTTTTCACCAACGAGTTCTCAAGATCGGTGTGTTTAAATTCATTTAAAACAGTTGACAATTTTACCATAAGGTCTTTGCTAATTAAATCTTTTGCGAAAAGATTACCTGTATGACTGCTGCGGCACGTGCTGTGCCATAGGCTGGTCAAACGACCCATTCTTAACATGTTTGAAGCATTGTCACTTACCACTGCATAAATCTCACAGCAGTACCTCCGGTACCTCTCTTTTGCAAGAATAATTGATTTTTCACATATTATTTAAAGCGATTCCCCTGTTTCTCTTTCATTAGAGAAGTCATAGGACTCCAAGAACATGCTTTTACCACCAACTGATTGTAGCATTGTCACGACATTTTTTGTATTATTCGAGCTGTTTTTCCATCCATCAGTTAAAAGGCTAGTTTCTTTTGCCATATATTGTTTATTTGTTACCATCATTTCTTCATTTGTTTGGTTTAGTAGAGTTGTTGATAATGTATTTCGGCACGGAGGCACGTAAGCTGGTCTAATAGTGCGTATAAAGATTTTAAAATGGTCACTTTCGACCACCGCAAATGGTATGTTACATCCAAAAAAAAGTTTTGCAAGAACCATATCTACTTCTGCTTTGGAATTCGGAGTGATTGTGTCTATAAATGAATTTAGTTTTTCTGAATTGGGCATTTCCCAGATAAGACAAACATATTCTCAGAATGTGAATAGAATATTTTTCCCGGATAAAGAGAATATTCCTCGAATCACATTTCAATATTCCGCATATTCCAGGCATATTACTGGAATTCTGAAAGTACACTTTTCTAAGCGTTCCAGGAATATTCTGTGGAAATATACGTGGAATCTTCCAGAATATTACAGGGAAATTACAGGAATCTTTATAGTATATTTTTTGAAATCCTGGGAGACGTGGGGGGGGGGCTGAACCGTCCACGTGAGAAAAAAATAGAAACGACCCTAAATGTTTTTGAATGCAAAATCTATCTGTCTTTGTTTAGCTTGCTGAAAAATGCGCTTAGCAACTCTTTTATCGTATCGTAGCAATTCGTAGCGAGCGTACAGAGTCCCTAGGCAGGCTTTTTGGAATAAATAGTTAGGTTATAGTTTTGTTTTCTTTTCACCATTCACATTTACAGTCACGTGACCAACCGAAAGACCAATTACGTAATTTACTACATTTACTACACAATAATTCACTATATAGTGCATTTACTACGTAGTAAATGTAGAGAATGTAGTACAATTTTTGCGTCACTTTCCCAAGAACGATAGACAAGAAGGATAGCTCAGTTCCATAAGAGCAACGTTAACCTGTTGGCGGACCGGCATTGAATGGTAGTGACGTAGCCATCAGTACAGAATTGGCTATCGTCAATTAAAGCCTGTGTGTTTACGTTGTACTTTGATGTGTTTTCTCTTCAGTTTTTAGTGACAATTTTTTAATTTTCAAACGTTGTAGAGTGATAATGAACATTCAGGAATATCATAAAATCAAGATTTTGTGACACACTTTATTTTGTGTGTTTTTTTGTTCGTGTTTACAAAGTCCCTATTTGTGATTAGTATTTGGACATTTTTGTATTCTAATCTGTTTTTTGGACGTGTTTTGGTAAGTTTATTCAATAAAACACAGGAAAAAACATTCTAGAATATTATTTGGTTACCTCATCGTGTAAAAGCAATAGAATAATCCACGAGACAGAAATTTTTCGGTAATGTAAATATAATTTTCGAATGTTTCAATAAAAAATTTGTTTAAACATCAGTACATCTATACTAAACTTTAATATCAGTTAAATAAATAGTTTTTTTTTAAATCGGCGTTAAAGTATCCCAAAATCGGCATTAAAGTGATAGAAATAGTCATTAAAGTAATCCATTATTGTACGATTTTTATAGTTGGCCGAGGTGACCGCTAAACGTAAACATAAATTTTTCATTTTGCTTCTGACAATAATTGTGTTGTAATAAAAGGTAAATAAATACAGTTTTTTACATTCAGAATTGTACACTAGGTATTATAATTCTAAAAATAGGTAATGATTTTCTGACAAAAAATTATTCCGATTTGACATTTAAAAATAATTATGACATTTCCTAATGTCACTGAAAATTTTAAATAATTATGACATTTCTGAATGTCACTGAAAATTATTTAAAATATAGAGATAACTAATCTTAATTTCACAGTTTCTGGATTTAAAAAAAAATTAATATGCACCTCGGCATTAAAAGTTCCTTTTTATCACTCATGTGGTTTATTTGCCTCGGCCCTAGTTAAACTTTAATGCCTTCTTGATACATAAAATAACTATTTTTTGCTTTAATATCCATATTGTGGAAGAAAGTAAAATCTTTTTACATGAACTATAACAATAAATACTTTTTAGAGACTTTTTATAATAACTATGTTATACTTATTATTTATTACATACTTATAATTCTTCCTTTTTATTTTTTTTATAAAAAAAAATTGTTTCAATAATTTATTTTTAGACCTTTTATATTTTGTAATTTTTAATCCAATTTTTATCATGCATTAAAGAAGGTTATGACAAACAAATAACCCGAGGCCGGACCTTAACGGGAGATCGGAAGGGACTTCCAGGTAGCCCGCCGGTATGACGGGGGAAGGGAGGGACAGTAGTGTTGGATGTTTTGTGATAACGAGTCGCAAGTCGCAGACATTATTTTATACTCGAATATATGAACCTAAAATATAAATATTATCTTGTGCTTTACTTAAAATAAATTGTTAAGACCGAGATTATATTATTTAATGTCCCAGAGCATTAAATTGGCGCCTAACTTGTGGCATATTTCGAGACTGTGAGTTTTCTAAAGAAATAGTGCTGTGACTTTCGTTTTGCTTCTAATTTTTAGGACAAAACAGATCTTATTTTAATACCTTAGTGCATCTAATATACTTAGGTCGCTTGGTCGCTAATAACAACAATAGACACGTCATAAAATAAAGTTTAAGAACCCTAACCTAGGTCAATCAGCTTCTACGCGTGTAGGACAGATCTCGGGACAGATAAATCTTAAATTTTAAAAATAAGTGACTTAAGAAAACGCAGTTCGGTACATCTAAACGTCTTAGGTTGCTAAATTGTGTATGTTTTACGTGTATGTTCATAATAAACAAAATTGTGCTTTAACGTACACTACGAAATTTGGTTTGGAGTCCAGTGTTTTGTGTCAGTGTTTCAAAATTCAAGAAGCTTTGTAGTCCAGTCAAACAGAATTGTGCATAGTCCAGTCAGTATTGCTAAACCTTATTTTAATTTTTGGATTACTTGTTTCCAACGACAAATGTAAGTGTTTTCATTTTATTTTCTTTAAACTGTATACATCCTGGCAAACACTAAGTCAGAGGCGACATCTCATAACTATTGGCTGCGTAGTAAGGATCAGTCTGAGAAGATGGCTGACCAAGTTGTAATGAGTAACGAACAATTTCAACAACTTCTGCGAACTTTGACGGTTGCCAACAATACACCTCCACAACAACCTCCAACAGGACAAGTGCAAAATGGAAATTTTTCACATTGCTCTTCACGTTTCAAAGGCGATGATAATTCCGACGTTAACGCGTTTATTGACGCTATTGAAATTTATAAAGACTGTACGAATGTTTCGGACGCGAATGCTCTGCGTGGCTTACCAATGCTTTTCGATGATTTTGCAGCTTCGTGGTTTCAAGGGGTGAAAGCCACAGTTAGCACGTGGAAAGAGGCGATAGACCTGTTAAAGATTACTTTCGGTAAACAAAAACCCCCTCACCGCGTGTACCGCGAATTATTTGCATGTGAGCAAGACTTTAAAACTCCTACAGATGTGTTTATCTGTAAAGCTCGGACTCTGCTGTCAAAAATACCTCAAGGAGAGTTATCAGAAAAAGTTCAGTTAGACATGGTATATGGACTACTCCATAAGAAAATTAAAGAAAAAGTACCACGGGAAAAAGTGACGACTTTCAATGAACTTCTAATAGAAGCGCGATTGGTTGAAGAACTTTTCGAGAAAAATATAATAACCGAGTCCAAAGACATTGCGAAACGTCCTCGGTGTGCTTATTGTAAAATTTTAGGACATACAAAGGATGAGTGTCGTAAATTAGCTGCTGCGACAAATAAAACCGGGACCTCTTCTTCTTCGTCTTTCAAACGAACGACAAATAAAGAACCTGATCAAGATTCGACTAACGCAAGGTCACAACAAAGTGCTCAAGCTTCGCCTACCGCATTACAGCCCACATTCTCATGCTATGGCTGCGGAAAGTTGGGTTATGTTCGCGCCAACTGTCCTAACTGCAAAACCGTTGAATCCAATGAACTGGATTTCTGTTTATTTAGTGTTGTTAACCCACGTCCTCGCCCGTATCTGTTCGTAAGTGTTCTCGGCGCTAACGGGACCGCGATTTTGGACACGGCGGCAAAACAAAGTGTTGCTGGGAAATCTTTATATAACCTTCTAAGACAGAGAGGACAATCTTTTAACCAGGAAAATGTATACGTTAAGTTAGCAGATGGAAGTGGCAAATGGAGTCGTGTTTTGGTAACCTGTGTAAATGTTACTCTCCAAGGTCGCACAATACCAACTAACTTTATTGTTTTACCAGACGCTGAAAATAATACCACGCTGCTAGGAATAGACTTCATAGAAGATGCGAAAATAGCACTTGACGTGTCGGACAAAACATGGTACTTTTCAGATTTACCCGACAGTAAGAATCAGCTGTTTTTTGAAATGTTACCAACAACCATTGCAAAAGTGGAAATTTCGTCTTTTGACAATTTAAGGTCTGATGAGGGTACTATGCTGTCAGCTGAACAGTATAATCGTTTAAATGTCTTGTTAGAGAAAAATCAAGATATCTTCGAGATGGGGGGAGAGGCAACTCCCTATGCCGAACATTACATTAACACCGGTAACCATCCTCCAATATCGACCCCGCCTTATAGAATGCCACCTGTGAAAAAGGAACAGTTGAAACATGAATTGGACAGACTTTTGGATGAAGGTATAATTGAGGAATGCGAAAGCCCTTGGGCTGCGCCTGTGGTGCTCGTGCCAAAAAAGGATGGCGGCATACGGCTTTGTATTGATTACCGTCGCCTTAACGCGATAACCGTGAGTGATAGTTATCCTTTACCGCGCATGGACGACCTACTACATGCTACTAGACGCACGTTTTACATGACCACAATGGACTTACGATGTGGGTACCATCAAGTTAAAATGAATGAACAATCTCGTGATAAAACGGCTTTCGTGACACCATTTGGCACGTATCGATATCTCCGCCTACCATTCGGTCTAAAAAACGCCCCAGGAACTTTCCAGCGTTTAATTGATCATTTTCGACGTGGTTTGGGAAATATACTGGTACTAGCTTATTTGGACGATATTATTGTGTTGTCAGAGACATTTGATGATCATATTAAAGACTTACAACTTGTTCTAGATCGCCTTAGACAATTTAAACTTCGAGCAAATCGGAAGAAGTGCGTATTCGTGTGTGCTAGCGTTAAATATTTGGGTCATTTAATAACCCCAAACGGTATTCAGGTAGACCCAGAGAAGACCTCTGCAATATCTAACTTTCCTACACCCCGAAATGTAAAACATGTGCAATCCTTCTTACAAACCTGCTCTTGGTACAGACGCTTTGTAGAAAATTTTGCGGAATTGTCACGACCGCTTAGTAACTTAACCAAAAAGAATGTGCTATGGAAATGGACTTCTGTCGAACAAGAATCGTTCGATCACTTGAAACAAAAATTGGTGACAGCTCCTGTTCTAAAGCAGAATGACGAAACAAAACCCTACATCATACGAAGCGATGCTAGTAGTTACGCCTTGGGCGCAGTACTCATTCAAGGTGAAGGACCTGAAGAACATCCCTTGGAGTATGCCAGTAGACTGTTAACCAAAGCTGAGACCAACTACTCGACAACTGAACGAGAAGCGTTAGCAGTAGTCTACGGATTGGGTAAATTTCGTGGATACGTAGAAAGTTCACGGATAACTGTACAAACTGACCATCAAGCCTTGAAGTGGCTACTTGCACTAAAATCCCCAACAGGACGACTTGCAGGTTGGGCACTGCTAATCCAAAGTTTTGATATCACAATAGAGTATCTCCCTGGAAAACGGAACGTAGTCGCAGACACATTATCCCGACCACCATGTGACCACGATTCTCAAGACACATGCGATATCTGCACTATAACCATAGATATACCGAGACGCTCTGCATTTGACATACGTCAAGAACAACTGAAGGATCCAGACTTAAGGAAAATTATCTCTACCTTCGAAGATACCGGGAATGATGAATCATTCAGCAAGTGGACCGATCGAGGTTACCTTATGATGAATGGAACCTTATACAGATATGCTTCTGAAGACGATTGCGAAGAAGCTCAGTTGGTTGTGCCATCACATGAAAGAGCCGATATTCTCAAAGAGTATCACGATGACCCGACAGCTGCTCATTACGGTGCTGAACGCACATATCAGCGTATCGCTAAGCGATATTATTTTACTGGAATGCGACGATTTATTACGGATTACGTTAAAAACTGTGCAGATTGCCAAAGGTATAAGGCAAGTAACCAAAAACCTGCTGGATTGTTACAGACGCCTATATACTCACAAAGATTTGAAATATTGTCCATTGATTTATTTGGGCCTTTACCCGAGACAACCACCGGCGACAAGTGGATTTTCATAATTGAGGACACCTCAACGAAATGGGTAGAACTATTTCCACTTAAACGAGCCACTGCTGATGAATGCGCACGTGTATTAATCAATGAAGTTTTCTTGCGTTATGGCTTGCCAAGACAAATGATAAGCGATAATGGCGTACAGTTCATATCGAATATTATGCAACAAGTATGTTATTGCCTAAATATCAAACAGACTTTCACTCCACTATATCATCCTGCGGCTAACATGGTAGAAAGAAAGAATAGAGATCTTAAACCCCGGCTAGCTATCCTAGTGGGAAATAATCATACTTCTTGGGTTGATAACATCCCTGCAATAAGATTTGCCATGAACTCTGTGTTGTGTGAGACTACTGGTCGAACTGCCGCATACCTCACTTTCGGAAGGGAAATGCGTACTTTAGATGATGTTAAAAATGATCTCCGAGTTATTGTGCAGACTGAAAATTTTATACCTCAAATAACCCCTTACCTAAGACAGATGGCTGAAACTTGGAGTCAGGCAAGAGATACCAACGAAATTCAACAAGACAGGCGTAACAAGTATGCCGACTCTTCCCGGAGAGACGTTGTATACAACCTTGGAGACAAAGTATTAGTTAAAACTCACTTCTTAAGTGATGCTACCAAAGGCATTACTTCCAAGTTTAATCCAAAACGAGACGGGCCTTACACCATAACCAGAGTAGTTTCTCCTACATCCTATGAAGTTAGTCTTGATGATAAGATTCCTTTAGGCGTATATCATGCATCTGCGCTAACTCCTTATATTGGTCAAGGTGATGAACAACCCGTCCGCAGTATTAAGAAAAGAGGAAGGCCTCCCAAAAAGAAGACACCTCCTAATGTTGGTTCCTCATCGGGACGACTACGAAACCAAGGGGGGAGAATATGACAAACAAATAACCCGAGGCCGGACCTTAACGGGAGATCGGAAGGGACTTCCAGGTAGCCCGCCGGTATGACGGGGGAAGGGAGGGACAGTAGTGTTGGATGTTTTGTGATAACGAGTCGCAAGTCGCAGACATTATTTTATACTCGAATATATGAACCTAAAATATAAATATTATCTTGTGCTTTACTTAAAATAAATTGTTAAGACCGAGATTATATTATTTAATGTCCCAGAGCATTAAAAGGTCCAATAAACGTAATAATTGTATGTTTAGAGATTAAACATCAATGTGAGTATATCAAATTGGATGTTTTTTGTTATTATGCTTGTATAAAGCCTAAATAAAGTCATCTAAATCTAACATATGACGATTCCATTGTCGCACGATCAGAAAATATTAAGTTTTTAGGACTAATCCTAGAGGAAAAACTCACTTGGATAAATCATATAGAATCGGTATGTAAAAAACTAAATTCTGCTTTTTTCGCAGTAAGAAACCTCAAACCATTATTATCAAAAGCGCAGCTACTGAATGTGTACTATAGTCTCGCTTACTCTCATATCAGATACCTACTTAATTATCCTTTGGGGTGTTGACACGGAGGTTGAGAGAATTTTTATCTTACAAAAAAAGATTATCCTTTTAATGTTTTCATACGCCACTAGATTCATGTCGGCCAGTGTTTATAGAAAATAATATACTGCTAACATTAACCTCAATCTTGGTATTTGAAGCAGCCGTATTTGTTTATCAAAATAAAAATAAATTCACTCTAAATTCAAGTAAACATACGTATGAAACTCGCACATCCAATAATATATCAATTTACAATTAACCTTTCTCTATTTAGGAAAAGTCCGTATATGCCTGTTGTGCAAACATTTTCAATACGCTCCCCGATAATATACAAGAGGTTTTTGATAGTAGTATTAACCTATTCTAATTATTTATTTTAATTAAATTGTATTATGTCCTACCGATATTTTTTCTTTCTTTCTCTCCACTGAGATATTATTATTTATTACCTGTACCAATTTGTCACTCAGGCTAGTTTTAGTAAAACAAAAAAAAAAAAAAAATTATCACATTAATTACTAGTACTTTTTCTTAGTTTTATATATAACTTATTAATTAATTATTACGTGTGTTCAAACATATGACTTGTCACATCTGTACTAATGTATAGCAAACGTGAATAAAGAAATTATTATTATTATTATTATTATTATTAATTATTTGCATATCAAACAAAGAAAGAGAATTGTAAAAAAATTTTCTTAATATTAATAATAATTATCATTGTGTTAATATCCTAATTATAAATAACAAATATTTGAAATCGCTATTACGCATATGTCCTACTTGCTTTTAATAATATGAATATTTTGAAGCAATAAACAAAATTTTACACTTTTAGCACTTACACAGACTTATACAGACCAAATTTCTCAAATTATATGTTTCATTTAATAAATATATTATAATAAAACGGCTATTATAAATAGTCGTCTGACTAAAACTAAAATTCTAATAATTTATTACTCGTACAAACTTCACATAATTGTTTAATTTTCTTCTTGGATGAATGCTCATTTTAAAGGTCTAAAAGATACTTTTTATTCTAAAAATAAAAAATGATTTAAAACAGCGTAATTTAAAAAAAGACGATGCATCGCCACACATTTTTAAATGAAGTGCGTCTGAAAGTGTACTGATGGTGACGTCACGGCTTTCGACCTAGAGATCTGTCGAACTGAGCTATCCTTAGTATCCTTCTTGTCTATAATCGTTGTCAGTGTTGATACTTTAACTTTTGGTGGGGTTGGGCCATAGCACGGGTGTGAAGTTAGTAACGCGTTGCCAGCAACGCGTTGCTAGCACCACCACGGAAATAAGTTTTGATATATTTGGAAACTTATTTCAAATTCTCTTAAAAATATTGAGGAAGCAGCGATATTAAAGGCAACTAATTTACAGTTAAATATTTTTGAACACTATTACAATCTAAAAGATTAATAAATTCGAATTATATAGTGAGACTTTACTTCAAAAATAAATAAAAAAATTATTTTCTCAAAAATTACCGACTTGTGGTTTTAATTTTTAATGCAATTGGTTTTATTAAATAAAAATATCTATCAAATTGTTAGTCTTTTTTCCAATCGTAGAAAAAATATCTTTTCACACTCATTCGACTTCGGCTCGTCCCACCAAACCGTCTCACTCGTGTGAAAGGATTCGTTTTCAAAACTTGTTATTTAAAATACTATTAATTAATGATCAGTTGCCTTTAATTTCGCTACTTCCTCAATATTTTTAAGAGAATTATATCAAAACTTATCTCCGTGACGTCATAGCATAGCAACGCGTTGCTAACTTCACACACACACATACCGTTGCGTTGGGCTGGGTCATGTCACAGAATTAATTCTGTGGTCATGTCATGGCGTTCTGTTGTGTGTACCAAGCGTTTATTTTTATATTGTGGTTAATTTAAATGATAAAATATTAATTAAATACGTAGAGTATAGAGCAGAACAACGATGTCACAACGAAACTACCTGTGTTACGTTGACGATGGGGGCAGAATAGTTTACAAATTGGACTTTGGGTGAGGAACTGTTTTCTTGTCAAGTGGACCATATTATTATGTTTATTTTTTAAGGGTAAGTGTAGTTGGGTCATTCTCCAAAACAGGGACAATATAAAATGTGGACAATGTGAATTTAAAATTTGAAATTTTTTTATTTTTTTAAAAGTAAATATACTACTTACGAGACTACATAGGTACCTAGTGCTCATTAAATATTAAAGTCTACGTATTGTGCAGAGACAAAAAAATTAAAATATGAGAATTTTAAAATTTGCATGAGTACGGAGTTGACAATATTTACTACGGGGTACCTAGTTGTATTACTAAAATAATAAAAATAAACATTGCTAGATAAATTTCAATATTTTTAGAACTACAAATAGCACAACTTAACATTTTAAAACTATTTGTTTATAAGCAAAAAGTAAAAATTATCTATTTTTTTTAACTACTAAAGCTAATATAAGTTTTTTGAATACTGATCAAAATTAAAACTAAAAGCATAGTGATTGCTGTTATTAATTGCTGGCAGAGGTAAAATGCTCTCTATATCCGACTTGTCAACAGTTGTTATGTCTTCTGTTACTGGAAAGACAACTTTTTTCTCTTCGTCGGAGGAACTTCACTGAAAATGTGTCCAAATCTGCTTCGATGTTAATTATTACTCTAATATATTACTTAAACATTTTTTGCTAGCAAACTATAAGTAAAAACTCGTTAACTTTAATCTCTATAGTATCTGGAATAAGTACATTAGGTAATATTTCCTCGATTAAACTGTCATCAGAACTTCAGTTGTAGACGACTGAATAACGTAAACGTTTACTTGTTGATGTTGCTGAAACCACTGAGTTCAATTCAATTCAATTCAATCTTTATTGTTTCTCAAAAACTACAGTTTTTATAACAAAGAGTTTAGTTTAGTTAATATGTAGTATATAAGACAAGACTGACAAGAGAGGAAAAAAGAAAAAAAAAACAAACGATATTCATATATTCACAATCAGTAATGTACCTTAATTCTTCAATTCTTCGGCTTGGTACAATAACAGTCCACGTGCAGCATACATTGTTTTGAGAAAAACGTACCATTCACTTAGGTTAAAATTTGTATTTGTATTTGTAAGTAATTTGTACCTTGATATTGCTATTTACTTTTTTTATTTAAGTTATAAAAGTGCAAGTAGCCGGTTTTTAACCCCAAAATAGAAAAAAATTGTAACGGAAAGGGTTAAATAATGTGATAATATTGCTTAAGTTACTTTATTTGAGTATAACAAAAATAAACAAAGGTGGTTTTATGTTCTAGTTAACTAATTAATAATACCTAATGAGAGCAAAAAAAATATACAATATGAAAAGTTAAAAATCAATCAGAATCATCATCCTGGCTAGCTGCTGCTCTTTTTATATCCTCAAAAAATGATTGAACATGAATGGGAGGTACATATTTTTTAACGAGGGGCATTATACTGTCATATTTTTTGCTCTTTAATGGCAATTTTTCTTTGTATGCCAAAGGGGCATTACTTAAGCCGATCATGGTACCTATATGTTTAAGTAAAGGGTACCCAGTAGTGACAGTCAGATTGTGAGTTTCTGTTACAAATACCTTATCTGGATTTTCAGAATCGTACAGAAAAATTCTGTACTTTGAGACTGTAAACGGCTTTTTCTTTATAACCGACAATTTTTTAAAATAAGGTTCGAGGTAAGATTTAAAATCAAAAATCATCTCCTGTATGACACGTTCAACAATAAAATTTTTGCCACAACTGTCTACCAAGGTGTACCACTCCTCAGGCAAATACAGAATTTATTTTTTACGCTTCTTTTTTTCAATTTGCCCAAAATCACGGTCACAGAGCAGAAAACTATGATCTGGCTCTGGCAAATGATGAATAATTTTTGGAAAATCTTCCATTATTAACTAGAGCTAACAAAAAATGGACCATGACAGCATTTTTGTTCTGTCCACCACAGTTATCAGTAAAAATATGTAAAGTAGTTACTGTTTCCCTTACATATTTTTGAAAGAAATGCCACAAAAAGGTCTCTATGCAACCTTTTCTTGCAACAGTTTCGTCAAACATGTACCTAATTAAAAAATGTTTAAAAATTTATTTTTTCCTTAAAATGTTTTCTTAACCGCCTCTCAAGTTACCGAAGTAACCCTCGAAAAATCCTAGGATTTTGTGTGAGGTAAAGAGAGACGAGGCCCCACAGTTTATTGTGGAGTCCGAACCACATCTAGGGCCTCGATAATTCTCTATCCATCTAAAGTCCGAAGCAAATCAGAAATAAATTTTTAATTTGCCCCAGGATGGATTCGAACCATTGATCTTTGCAACGAGTAAGTACGCATCAACGCATTTACCCACGCGGCTACTGTCCCATAATTGACAGACTTGTTGTCAGAACATAAGTGAAACAACTGATTGAAAACCCAGATTTGTCTGGCATAAAATATATCCCCTGTTGTTAAAACTGGCAATGGTAAATTTTGCTGATAATCAAAGCAGATCGTTTCAACAGTAGGATCAGCTTTTGCTAGTTCAGTTTTAGTTTTCAAATCATCATAAAAAGCCTGTGCTTTACGAAGATGTAGTTCTTTTTGGATTATTAGTTGTTGATTTTCTTCCTCAGTAGAAGCAGCAGCAATCTGAATCTTTATCTGGTCGCAAGTTGCACATGTATCAGTTCGTTGACATCCAAAGGACAAGTTAAAGTTCTCCGTGAAATATCAGTAATAGTAGTCATATGTTATTTTAGGTGTAATTTTTTTATGGTCTTTAATAGGTTGTACTGCTCTGGTTCGTACTTCTGCAGATAAAGTTCATGCATTTTTTTGACGCTTAAGTCAGCTGAAAGGATTTTTTTTTTATTTTCGTTTCTAGAGTAATAGGATTCCTGTGGTGGGAAACTTTTAATATGGTCATTTATCGTCGCAACTAGGTCCTCCGAGATTTTGTTAGGGCGATTATTGTGTTTGCCACGGGTATCTTTTTCAAGTAAACTACCAGCAGCTCGTGATTGTGAAATTCTCAAGATACGTGATTTGTGAACTGCATGTAAGCTACAGAATGCTAGGCGGCAAACTTTTACACTTTCAGCCCCTACCTTAATATTGTAATAATAAGAATATTTTTTGGTTTCAGCCACACTAGTCTTTCTTCTTTTTGTTACCTTTTTCACGTCTATAAGTGTACCTAAATAGCAGTCCTGAATATTTTTGTCTTCCATTGCATAAAACTTTTCAAATATTTGATCCTTTTCAATTTCTGTTAATTTATCGAAACACTGATTACGACATTGGCATCTAGGGCCCGCTTTTTTTCTAAAACGACTTTGCCCTTACTATTGACGTATTGTTTGCCACTATTTCTTTCCAATTTCTGTAAATTTCTTTTCCACTTTTGAGGTGTTCGTTTGCGTTTCTTACACTTTTGTTCCAGTGCCTCCTCTCTGTTGTTTTCTGAGAATTAAAAACAAAACTGTTAGAATAAAATAGATTGAATATATTACCAGAAAAACTAGTAATTATTATTATCTCTACTTTTACAAAAGACTTATACATAGATAAGTACAAAAACATATATCCTTCTAAACAACTACTTTCCCGACTATATGCCACAATGAATATTGGATTATAAGAAAGACAATATGCATATTACGTACAGTACGACTGTCACAATAATGTAATTTTTTAATTTAAATTATCCTGCTCAACAAAACCATTTTGTACTTATCTTTTGTAAAAGTAGACATAATAATTACTAGTTTTTCTGGTAATAAATTCATCTATTTTATTCCATTTAAGAATTCTTTTACAGTGTAGGGAACTTGCATTTGCAATTATTTGTACAAAACTGTTACATAAGGTAACATTATGTTACAAACATCACCTACCTTTTTCATTATTTTCACTACTTGAAAGGTCTTCGGCACTGACATGCTTCTTTTGAATCTTAACAATTACTTTTATTTGAAGAACTAATAGGGATATTCATGTTTGTGGCTGTAGAATTAAAATAAAAATAGTTAAAGAACCAAAACAATTTTAAAAATATCTGCTATTACCTTGTTTATTTTCACTACTTAAATAATTTTCGGCAGTCACATGTAACTTGGTGTTTTTCTTACTACCATGTTCTTCTACATAATCAGGGTCGATATCACTATCATCTGAATTATGATATGGATCGCTTTCACTAGAAAAATCACTAAAACTACTCGTTTTTCTGCCATACTACACGAACACAAGAATGTAAATAACAAACAATCGTATTGAGGTTAGATTTCTGTTGGGAGCAAAAACGAGTCATGTGAGCCACGTGGCCGTTTATTGCCACCAAAAAATTCATGTCCCACCAACTGTGCTTGCAACATGTTTGCTGCAATAATGAGTCATGTAGACTTAAATGATATTTCAAAGCATATTACATAAACGGTTCTTGCCTCAAACGATGCAGAACAACTTTTTTGGCCAAAAATGGATGATATCTCGATTTTGCGAAATTGGGTCTTTGACCGGTTTTTGCACCAAACCCTTCAATTATAAGATCAACAAGCGTTAGTTACCTAGGAGATACATTTGTTCAGTACTAGATTAAGAAGTAAAAATAAGTAGAACAAACAATAACAAGTTTTTCGGAAGGAAAGATATGTACAATGGAGTCTAAGTCTTTGGATTTGCTTTACAATATTCAATAATGAGTAAGTTACCTCTGCTAATCAAGTCCCAAATGAGTGGAGCTTATAAATCAAGTTGCAGGGTGTATTTATATATTAAGCTGATTTTAGTATCTCGATGTAAGTTGATAATGTCATGTATTTTAAGTCACTAACCCCGAACTAATCAAGTAAAGTAACAAAATATAAATAAAAAGTAAATTCCATTCGAAACAGGTAAAAGTGCATATTCCTTCTGATAAAACTAACACGAGAAACTTACGTAGCATACTCAATTAATTCATAAATGTAAAAAGGATATTAAGTCTTCAATCCAGTCGTTGAATCAGCTGTGCAACGCCTGTTGAATAGAGAGAGGTCAACGATCTTTATGTAAACACAAGGGTCAGCTACGCTGAAATATACAGAAATTAAACAAATCAGACATACCAGTGATATAAATACACTGTGTTACATTGCATTAAAATAATCAATAACCCAACAATTTTGGTTTAGTATTTTAAACAAAAGTTTGAACGATTATGAGCTACTATTAAGCACGGATGGACTTAATTTATTAAATATTAACAAAATTGTAAGCAATTAATTTTAATACAAACCTGTAAAACCTCCAGTCCAGTCAAAAGACCAGACTCCATGTAAAGTAGTTCATAAGAAATAAGTGAAGTGAAGTGTAACAAGTGTTTGTGAGTCCTAACGGCAAAGGAAAACTTCATATCAGGAATCGCCGACATATGGGTATCCAAGGATTCGTCTTAAAATAAAGAAGCTAAAAATAACATAATATCACTGAAAAATTGCATATTAAAGTGAAAAAAGGCGAAAATGCTAACCTATTTGACATGTTAAAATCCAGAAATCCATGATTTTGTGCATTTTCGGCCGGTCCATAGCGACAAAACAAAATAAGAGTGTTGTTGATAAGCCGTAAGAAAAGCAACCCCACGTCCAGATCGCTCCCAAAAGAAACTGAAAAATAGAAGAGAAAAATTAAATTCTTGGGATACAAGCAGAGTATAACGATGGTGCGATACCAAGCATCATAAGAAAATACCAATTCGACAGCAACTTACCAGAAAATAAGGTAAAAATCATCATAAATTATACGCAGCTTTATGATTGGTGAAAATCCTAGGCGGTTTCCAAGGCCTATTTAGCTTCCCAGAGCGAACAAACTAGGTTCAAATAAACTGTTAACATTCACAACCATATTCGCGTTACAGACGTTATAAATGTCAAAATTCGGACTCGGCACTGCAAATTTTATAGTTAAAGTGGCACGAAACGAAATTGTCCGAAAATCAAAAGTGACCGAAACCGTAATAACCCGAAAATAACAGGACTATATGTAAAATCTTTAATTTTAAGAAAACTGTTGTTCATAAGGACTTTGTCCGCACATGTTATAGGATAAGTTAATTTAAGCTAGAGTAGGGACTTTAATATAAGAATCATTTGCATAAAAACCTTTAATTTCTTTGAATAAAAAGCAAATCTTTGTCAATAAGTTCCATCTCTGATTAATACTAGTAACCAAAAATTAATATCGGTGTCGATGCAACAGCAGAGACATCTATCAGTTAAGAGACAAATCTAAGTGCTAATTCTTAAAGATCTCTATCTATAAAAGATCCATTCAGATTATAGTAGAGTAAAACAGTGTGAAACATAAACAAATCTTTATTCAAGAAGCATACAGTAGTTGAATCAACAGGTAAGGTATTTCTTCAACAGGAGAGGGTAACTCAAAAGCCCTGAAAGAATAAAAAGAGCTATAGCAAAGCTATAGTAAGTTTCTCAGTTATTTATCCAAGATCATACGCTCTGTCGCTTATAAAATTCAAATTAGAGGAGTATCAAACCCAGTGGCGGGCTGATCGTATGTAGATAAAATAAAATTTAAAATTCAAAAACTAATCAATTTATATACAAGAGCAGGCATCTTAAATATTAAAATTAAAACTTAACTTGTGCTAAATAATAAAACAAAATCAATAATTTCTGAAGACAAAAATCAAAAATAAAAATTAATAAAAATAATCTCTTAGTATTCTCAAATATAATAACATAATTAATTGGCGCTCAACTTATCTCAACAATACTTACATACAGGGTGTCTTCTAAAAAACGGCCGAAGCCATAACTCAGTGAAAATTTAATTATTTTATTTTTTAATTGGGGAATATATATTGGCCCACGAAACGCTCTTTTCGGCATATAAAATATGGAGGTACTACTTCCGGTTTTTCCGGAAGTGACTTCATTGTCATTTTTTTAAATAGCACCCTATACATTTTTTTTGAAATCTCTACCAAGCGTAAAATTTCCTTTCCGATGATGTGTCCAAGTCAATATTTTCCCACCAATAACCTCCTAACAACTTAATTCTTCTCCAGGTAAGGCAAGTTGGTATTAAATTATCAGTTGTGCCATGGAAAGAGATTTTATTGTTGTAACATCATAAAACAAAACAAAGTGCAAAAAAACTGTGAATCTAATGTTAAATGTCGATTTGTTGACATTTGTGTTTGATTTTGTTCTTCATGGCACAATTGATAATTTAATAGCAATTTGTCTTACCTCGAGAAGAATTAAGTTGTTAGGGGGTTATTGGTGGGAAAATATTGACTTGTGACACATCATCGGAAAGGAAATTTTACGCTTAGTAGAGATTTGGAAAAAAATGTATAGGGTGCTATTTAAAAAAATGACAATAAAGTCACTTACGGTAAAACCGGAAGTAGTACCTCCGTATTTTATATACTGAAAAGAGCGTTTCGTGGACCAATATATCTGGACATGAATATTAAAAGGGCCAATATCCATTTTCATTGTTTTGAAAAATTACTGATTTAGATTTAGTAGCAAGTAATAACTCTATTTTATTAAATGTGTAAATATTTATTTTAATGAAACTCGGGAAAGCACTTCAATATAATATAGTGTTTATTTATATTATGCTTTTAGTACAAAGTTTTTGATATTTTGTTATTTAGATGGAGATTGGCCCTTTTAATTAATTAAGTCATGGGAGATAGTACCCTTTATCCTTATTTTTTTTTCTTTAGAAGTAGGAAAATTAAGTAATGGGAAGAGAAGTTCTCCTTAAATTTGCAAATATAAATTTATTGAAACAATAAAATACAAAAATAATAATGTATTTGCATGTAATAACACTAGAAAAACTACTAATAACTTTTACTTGTATATCCTAAGATATTAGTCATTACAACCAAAGTATATTTTAAATTTAAAAAACAAACGAATTGCTTTATTGTAACTAAAACGAAATTTCCTAAATATATCACAAACTCAACTGAAAGGTACATTAAAGTTCATCTTCTAGGGCAGGAAAATCTTCAGGATTAAGAGCGGATGAGCGTTTGAGATTTTGAAAAAATGATTTATTATAATCACTGACGTACGGTAAAAGTTCAATTAAGTGATCGTGTTTTACATCAGCTATCGGCAATGGTTGGTCATGAAGTGGTTCTAAGTTAAAATCACTGTGGTTTTGTCGACTTCTTAACGATCCTCGTCGCAAATCAACTTTCTTAAAATCGCCTTCGCTAAAGTCTGTTTTATAAAAGAATTGAAGTTCCAGATCCCTTTGAAACTTCATCCATTTTATATGCATCCATGGGACTGTATTTCCGTCATCATCCTTTTTTCTATGCACTAGAGAAGATTTAAGGAACGTTCCAAAATTGATAAATTCACTTTGAGACACCTCAATGACATTCATGGGCTTCTTCCTATATACTGAGGTTCTTATGAAATTTATCCAATCATGTGGAACTTCAATATCCATCGCTGTTTTTTTCTTGGCACGTTCAATTGCAGCATGAATTGTGTCCGCCTCCATATGAGTGTGCCCGGGCTCCATGAATTTATGGTTTATCTCTGTTATGGAACTGGTGGCCGGAAGCTCCTTTAAAATGTAACAAAACATTATGGTTACGTATATATTTCTATTCTGGCCTGAACAAGAATCACTGTAAAAATTTAATGTTTTAACATTTTTGGAATCTAATGAGAGTATAAATTTTCTTATGCAGGAAGCAATTTCTTGTCCACCACGTCTCCCTATTGTTTCATTCCACAAAAGGCAAGTTGCCTCATTGCCAGTTGTATCTGTTTTGTAAGCCGTTAAGTTATAGACCCATAGTTGTCGTTTGTAGAACGACACACCATTTCGTAGGTATGGCGTCGGCAGACACTTTTCCAAATCAAAGGATATTGTAATGTAACTAGGATTTACTTTGCTTTTCTGTTTATCTTCATCTTTACTTTTGTACGCTTTTTCAGCTAAATCTAAGTGATCTTTTAAATCTTTTTGTATATTTTCTTTAGCTTCCCTCTGTTCTTCTGTTAGATTAGGAGAGGAATTTATAGATTTTAGAGATAAGTATAATCTATCACATTTTGCACATGTATCGTTAGCGGGATGGTGAAATGATAAATTAAATTCTTCGTTGAATATTTTACGATATTGAAATTCCTTAACTGGATTTGAATTCGAACTCTCACATTGTATGCAATAAAGTCTATACATTTGTGAAATAGACAAGTCAGCACTTAAATATTTCTTCGCTGTTTTTTCACGAGAATAGTGACTTGCATAGGCAGGAATACTATTAATATGTTTACGAACATTATCCTTCAAAAATTCACTTATTTTGGGTTGCTCTCCATGACTACCTCTACCATCCGGTGGACAAACGCCATTATTTTTCCTCTTCTTTTCCGAAATAACTCTAATTTTCTTAATGGAAATGTCAAAGGTATTTAAATGCATTTTTTGGCATACCTGAACTCTGTTTCTTTCTTTATTTTTCAAAAAATATTTTTTGGAAAATTGTCGCCTGCTAGTGTCTTTTCCTTCAGCTAATCTTTGCCGCTCTTTTACGTCCTCGTCAATAGTTTCAGATATAAATAATTGGTCTTGAGCATGTCTACTCATCTTCTAAAATGCATTAAATAGAATACTTCGTTGGTCTTCATCAATAAGATTGTAACATTTTCTTTTACAATTACATGGTGGTTGCAATACTTTATCCCTTTTAATGTCACCCTTGGCGGTTGTGTATTCTTTCCCTTTTGTTTTGCTCTCCCTGCGTTTAACTTGCTTCCATTCGGTCTCTTTTTTTCTCGATTTAATTTTTTCTGGCAAAGCATTTCTACCCCTATTCATTTCTTCACTTCCATTACTGCTTTCATCGGGAATAAAGTCAATGTCATTATCGTCTGAAACTTCTTCATCGCTGGCTGAAATTTCAATATCCTAAAAACAGTATACCTAAAGTTATTAAAACTACAATAAGTTTTCCGTAGTTTACATACAGCATCCTTGATTTCTGTTTCATGTAAGGGCCTCTCAGTTTCTTGAAATTCAACTTCTAAAGAAGACATGTCTTGTAAATTTAGCTCTGTTGGAGATTGGAGATTCTAAAAAATGACCATACGATAACAAAACAAAACGGTTTAATATTTAAGACATTTTAGTGTTGAAGCTAAACTCTTGCGCTAAACAGACACACGCAATTTTCTTGTTAAAACGAGAAACTATTAAACGTTCTTCCGCAATAAAAATTTACTAATTTACTACTTACATGAATAATGGGAGGTGGTACATCAATAATATTATAATCTGATATTCTTTCTACAATAACAGGCCTTTTATTAATATTACTAGCAGATTTTGAAGCTGGTTGAGAATCTAAAACAACAAGAATAATAAAATATCTATGTACTATTTCTTGTTTTTAATATCGTAACTTACCTTCCATTCCATATTTAGATGATTTAATTAGAGACAAGGGTCTCTTAGTTCTTTCAGAATACATTTATATTAGAGAAACACACAAACTGCACAAATATTATTAGCACCAATATGTTTTAAAACTAAATTGAGGTTATGTTTTATGAAGGGCCAATCTCCATTTACTAACTTGATACACACTGCGGTAAAACGGCCAATCTCCAGGCTTCACGGACATTGGCCCTTTTTAATGAAAAATCAGTGTAGCCTTGAGAGTTCTATGTGTACTTTGGCCGTTTTAATTCTAGACTACTTTGGAGATAAGCCCTACCTGAATATTATAATATCAGAAAGCGTTAACACTAGGAGATTGGCCTTTACTGTACAGATAGTATTTATGAGGAGCATTTCAGAGCCGGTCCTATCTCAAAACCAGCAAAAATGGAGATTGGCCGTTTTAATACTCAGGTCCAGATATATTCCCCAATTAAAAAAAATAATAATTAAATTTTCACCGAGTTACGGCTTTGGCCGTTTTTTATAAGACTATATTGGCCCATGAAACGCCCTTTTCAGAATATAAAATATGGAGGTACTACTTCCGGTTTTACCGGAAGTGACTTAATTGCAGTGATGTAAAATTACGGTAATATATTTTTTCGGTAATTTACGAAGATAATTTACCACTTTCTTTTTCCCGGAATAGATTCTTAGGTAATTTATCTTTTTGGTAAATTACCAAGTAATTTACCGTTTTGGTAAATTACCAAGTGATTTATCTTTTTTGGTAAATTACCAGGTAATTTATATTTTTTAGTGAATCTTCAGGGAATTAATATTTAATACATAGAATATTAATATAAGATTAAAAAATTATTATTACGTTACTACTTAAAAAGTATATATGAATATTTTAAAATAAAACGATAAATAAAGAAAACCTGTTTTTAATATACCGTAAAACGGGGCGACTTGATAACAATTTTGACCAACTTTATGTGCCCTAAGCGATAATATCAACCAAAAAATAAAACAAAAAATATTCAGCAACTCTTTGGACCTTAGGGAAAAGATAGCGGTATGCATAATCCCTTCAACCCTATTTAGAAAAAGAAAAATATCAAAGGCCATATTTCAAGTCGCCCCACTATGGGGCGACTTAAAAAATGGTCTAAATTCAATGCAAAATTCAACTCAGTGTTGAATGGGGGCGAGATGAAATGCAATTAAGCAAAACATGTATTCTGTGCTTAATTTTGGTCATGCTATTAGGGAATAAATCACCATTTTACGCATATTTATACATTCATTCGAAAAACTTTTATTAAAATAGGATTGTATAGTTGCAATAAAAAATAAATAAATTAACCATTCTTAAAAAAATTAACAAAAAATAAAAACAACTCTAGCAATATTCTCATAAAAAACTACATATAATTCCATTAAAATAGTTAATATTTTTTCAGACTTCCTTATGTCTGGTCATAAATGATGCGTACCAATCCTTGCCTGGCTTGTTGTCCTTGAATGTGGTTACTCGTACACCCCTTCGATTTAGATAGTCTCCAACTAAATTTCTTACATCTTCGGACTCGAGGGGGAATCCCCAGTCAGAAGCCAGAGAAATGCAATTGACTATGGCTGTTGTGTCATTGGCTGATAAAATGTTTTGACCGCCTGGGGATTTCATATGCAGATTCTTTACTTTTCGGTATAATGTTGCCGCTGGGATTCCATATTGTTTCCCAATGTCCGCAAGAGTGCCTTGGCCATTTCGATATTCATCGATGGCTCTTCTTAAAGTTGCGGAATAGTTGCGGTAAGGCCTGGAGCCCACACGCCTCTTATATTTTCGTACCATTTTATTTCAAGTCGCCCCTAATAATATAAAAAAAAATAAAGCAGTACACCACTGGCGAACTGAGGTCAACATTAACAAAGTTAGGCTAGAATATTGTTGCAAGATAAATGGGCATCAGAGAAAAAAAATATCTCAGTGCTCTAACTCTTATAGTATTCAGTAGTACGTAAAACGGCCTTTTCTTACCTTTTTTCCGAATTTTCTCACAGCAACAAGTGATGGTTAGAACTACCGTTGGTGTTTAAAAACTGTAGTTGGTAACATATTCTAGTTCTAGGTTCTAGTACTTTCATATCTTCTGAATCAGAATCATCTGAAGTGAAAACTTCCAACTCTCTCTCTCTCCTTTCAAAATTTTATTTTCGAAGAGATTCAAATTATTTTGAATATAAACCAGTTTTCCAGCCCTCTCATTCGTCAATCTTTTACGTTTTTTTGTATGTGTATTCCCGAACGTAGTTAAAATTTCTGAAGCAACTTTGCTTAACTTCGTCGTCGAACATAGTGATTTCCACCATATTACAGCAGATAATTTTCCCTCATCTAGGCTTTTCCACACAAATTCTTTAGCAAAAATTCCCTCTTTGGCTTTATATAGTGCAATCTCAGACATAACGGTTCCTAAAGCATTATCTTCCAACATAAATGATGACACTTTGGTAATGTAAGTTAAAGCCTCAATATATTCATCATTGCTCAAGTTTTTTCCAATAAGATAGGGATCCAGCAAGTTTGCTGCGAAATGAATGAATGAAGAGATCTTAACGTCATAGCTCTTCTCTTCTGAAAAAGATCAGTAATATTATTCATTTCCTCCAATGTACTATTATCAGTTAATGTTGTTTCTAAATTGTGGAACACTTCGACAATTTGTGAAATATATGATTTGGTTTGGCATTGAAATAATTTTATCTGTACCTAAAGGAAATGTATCCCCTGAAATCTTCACGCCACTGTACTTTTGATGGCATTTTAACAAAGTTCAGTCATAACCACACAACTTTTATTTAAAACTTTTTTTTCTATAGGCAATAATAACGCTGATAAGGGGTGGGTAATTTATAATGAATAACCCTGTACTACTGTCTGTAATAATAATTAGATAATAATTTCCGGAGAAATAAAACGCCGAATTTAATTTGCCTCTTATTTAATAATTATAAGAAATAAAGAAATATATCAATATCACAACAAGTGAATACTGAAACAGTTGTAGTGGAAGCAGACTAAAAAATGTAAAAAATTCAATATACTTTTGAAAACTTCGCACTAAAATAATGACTTATCCTAGAGTTAGGGAAAGGTCTACGACTAAAAGCATTTTTTACGTAGTGTGGGCACTTGGAGCAGTTTTTTAAATGTTTCACCATCCTCGTGGCATTACATACATATGATTGTTTACAAAAAATGCAAGTGGCATATTTTTTATTTTTTTATTTTTAAATTCCTTTTTAAAATACTCCCATATTTTGGATTCTTTCTTGGGCATTTTTATAATTGATTATTATAAAACAATAAAATGATAAGTAAAGTTATTGAATTAAAAATATACAATAATATTTGCTAATTATTAATAACTTACCATTTTAAAAACAGAAAATGGTTCTATTTTATATTTTATTAATTAAATTGAAGGTTATGTTGAATGTGTCAAATGTCACTACCAATTCAAAAATTGGCGGGAAAATAAATTACCAGTAACTTATGAATAATACCTTAGCGGTAAGATAGGAAACTTTCCATAAGTTACCGCGGTAATATTACCAGCTCTCAACTCTACTTTTTACTTATTTTCAGAATAAATCAAAAAAATTCTATATGTGACTCTATTCTAGCAATAACAAAATTGTTTTTGTTAGATATGACTATCTTGAAGAAAATTTCGGATAAATTTATGTAAATGTGACTGTGTAGCTGCACAAATTTCTAATTTTTTGTATACTTCTAACTTTAATTATGAGCTGATTAAATACAAATGAAAAAAGCAATTTGTCTCAAAACGTTTTATTTTAATCAAAAAACACATAGTAGGTAAGTACAGATAAGTTTTACATGGTATTACGTGTTTTTTTCTGGTAATTTATTTTTCTTCTTGTCTGCTTTTCTTTTCGTAAGCATATTTTCTGTATTCTTCTCTTCATTTTTCCCATCTTCTCTCTCGTCGTCCTTTTTGTCCTGATGTTTATATCGCAGATTTTGATAAAAACTATGATACTTTTTGAAAATCTGATTTTTCGTGCAGAGCTCTATGACACCTTTGTATTTTTTTTGTCAATTTCCAGCGGTTGATTGTAAAGTTTGCGAATGATAAATTTGATTTGGTCTTTCTTTTTTTGAGGAAATGGCTGTTTTGAAACCCACGTCACTGTAGCTCATTTTATAGAGAAACTTAAAAGGACTTTCTTTAGTAACCATGTCGAGCCAATGAATTCTTTCACCATCTGTGTTGTATTGGAAGTTACTGCCTATATGAATCTGAAGACATTTGAGACCTAAAAAAATCGTCATAATCTAATTCATTTACAATAAATGGTTAACTAGTCTTTTTGGAATTTTTTATTACAGCAACCCACTGAGCCGGTACATAAATTGGCCCTGACTTCAAAGCTCTCTTTTTTTGCTTCTCAATGAGAGAATTCATCGCATCCCCTTCATTTGGCGTGTGACCAACAGTTAAAAAGTTTAGAGTTATCGATGGCAAGTCCAATTCTAAAACAGTAGTAGGGATACCATGTATTTATTCTTGTTTTGTCCACTACAGTTCTGTGGTAAATAGTTAAAGGTCATAAGGCGATTTTTCACGTTTGCAGAAAAATTACATAAATTTATTTAATTTGTTACAAATCCGTTTTTGAAGATATCTCTCAGTTTTCTTTTGAAGAGGCCCTTTATATTTTATACTGAATAAAGCTATTTGAACGAAAAAAAAAAAAAATGAGCACTCTAAATGCGTATGTCCTGGCACTAGGGATTTATGGTCAATAACTTCTAGATTGGGGTGTTGATGAATAATATAATTGGAACATATAAATAACAATCTGATTCTTATTCTGCCCACCACATGTGTCAGAATAGAAGACGGCAGACTTTACCCCTTTAGGAATTCCTTTAATGAACCTAACCAAGCAAGTCGCAATTTCGTCTGCGCCTCTTCCTCCAGTAATTTCTGGCCACATGAAGTGGCTGGACTCGCCACTATTGCAATTGTGTATGGTTAGATTATATGTTGAGAGTTGTCGCAAATAAAACATTTTATTTGTAGTGAGATAAGGAGTGGGAAGGACCTGTTGAAGGTCAAAAGCATACGTTACGTGTGTCTGGTTTTCTAAGTCTTTTTGCTCATCAATTGATTTTGCCTTATAAGCCTTATCGGTATTCTAATTCATTTCGAATCTGGATCTTTTTCTGCTCACAATTCGAATATTTTTGCCGTGCAGTCAGGATGTCACATTTATTGCAGGTATCATTTTTAGGTTTTTTAAATTTTAGACCCAATTTGTGAAATTCTCTAGAATATACCGGGTGACCATGAAATGACGCTCGCCCTTATATCTCTTTGTTTTACAAGATATAAATTTCAAATTTGGGCACGTCAAATAACGGTTAAATAAGCATTATTTCAACCATTTTATTACTTTCTGTCGCTTCCGGTTTCACCGGAAATGATACTAACTTTCGTTTTTTAAACGGAACACCCTGTATATTTTTACATTTTTGGATTCAGGAGGTCATTTTGGATACAGTTATGGCATATCGAGATAAAAATATTATTGACAGACAAATTTAATTGTTCATCTAGGCGGCTGAGATCCCAAAAAAATGTTTTGTTTTGCTTGAATAATCAATAAAAAAATACATTTATGATATTATGGCCTATGACATTTCGGAAATCGCTTTTCCAGAATAACTAATTTTCTTAAAATGGCACCATGGTGATTCACTATGTTATTTTAATAAAGCATTTCATTACCGATAATTTGGTACCAAACACTTCATTATTTGTTCATATTATAATACATAAAAATTACATTCAACAAGATATAAATAAAAATAAACTCATAATATTTAACACTGAATCTCTATCAAATAGGTGCCCTTGAAATGTAACGAAAGAAACAAATCAATAGTTTCATATACAGACAACGCAAAACTTGTTCGATCATAGGAAATACCAGGGGAATTTACAATTCCCAACAGATAGTATAGTAAATGCGTATGCGCAAGCGTACTAACGAATTTGACGCTCTAATGTCTTACTGTAATCGTATGTTCATTCTGTTCTAGACCGCATCAAAAGAAATACATGTGTTAGTCACGTGCACTTAGTTCACAAGAGCCCTTCATGCGTAAAATTCTAGACTAGACGTTGTTTAAAAATGAATTTAAAGAACAAATCACAATAATAACAATACAATAATAACATTACGTAATTATCGCGGCCTTAACAATACCTAATAACTGAAATTAAACAATTCATGAAGTCTAAGAGCAAGTGCAAATATTTTTTTACGCAAATTACATACGATTGACGGAATTGTAAATTCGTCTGGTATTTCCTATGATCGAACAAGTTTTGCGTTGTCTGTATATGTATGTATTAGCTCTATTTTTAACCGCTTTGCCATCATTAAGCTTTTTTCTTGTCAGTTTCGTTTCCTGTACACTTACAAGTCCTGAAATAAATGCAACTCTCCGATCATGACTTCCCAGAGACCAATATTCTTCAAAGATTATTTTCCTCTCATTCTCGGTGAGAAAACTCCTACATTTTGTATGGAAGTTATCCCTTAACGGCTTAAGTGTTCTAGCTTCTACCTTTACTCTTTTTGGTGTTACATACTCTTTACCTAAATTTCTGTTTCGCTTCCGCTCTTTAACTAGTTTAACTGCAAAACATAATGGCTTTCCTTGATTCTCCTTATTATTTTCCATTTCATCTTGCCTACCGCTATCAATCACTTCACTATCACTATCACTTTGTTCATCAATATCTGCAACACAATTAGGATCACTATTTAAATCGTTTCCCCTATGAAGTTTTCAGAATCTTTGGTACTTTCTTCTATATTTTCGTTTTGGTTAAGTTGCAATTCTCTTCCGCCCAAAATCTTATAGTTGTCTGACGGAGCTTCTAAACATAGAAAAAATCAGCTAAATATTTTGAATTTTCATAGTTACTATTTGACGAAACAAAAGTATGTACCTACCTAATTATCATACGACGATAATAAAATTGATCGTGTGAGTTACCTATATCCGTGTGTTGATTATTACATATCGAATTAGTGTCATTTAATGTTTCTCCATAAGACTCTCCTTTGTTTAAGCTATTATTATCATTTTCTTCTGTCCAAGCTGTATCACATTCATTAATTTCGACACAGTCTTGTAGTAGTATTTCTGAAACTAATAATAGGTACAGTTGAAAATGGTACTTGATTAGAAAAGTTAACATTCATTACCTATAGGCAATTCATCTACTGTACAGTCCATTAGTATAATTTCATTTTTGTCTAAGACATCAGAAGTGTTTAAATAAGTACATTCATTATTTATAGGTGTGTAGACTAATGACTCACCTATATTTTGCGGTTTATTTCCTAAAAAATAATTAGATATTTAGTATAAACTGCTATATTTTTATATAAAATATGTGGAAGGTAACCAGGTTCTGAGAGCAAGACCGAAGAATTTGCGAACACTCTGACTCTGCTTAACCTAATAGTCTAGATGTTAATAAACGTCCTTTTTGAATGAAATGGAATAATAATTAAAACTAATATTCCTACCTGAAGAATTTAATTAGTTCAGTGCTTCTGTAGGATATTTTCCATTCAAATTTCTCTCTTGAAAGTCTCCGTCTTCTACACATAAAAGAACATGAAGAATTTGACCCTTTAAAAAATATATTTCTAATATAAACTTACCCGGTGTGGGACAATTTTTACATGCTGCCAACATTCTTAGTGTTCTACTATTTCTACCAACTCTGGTTTTTGGCATATTAGCTTTAACCCTTTAACGGCGAAATTTATTTTTTTGAATTTCACCATAAAAACTTATTACTTAGGGTGGCCAATAACAAGATTTAATAGAAATTAAACAAAATTTTCACGGAAAATTGCCTTTATTGAAAGAAAATCGCTGTTACCATATGGTAACGCTAGCTGAATAAGTGATACAAAAATTCTTATTTAGTGTGAAATATTTCATTGCAATCTATGCATAAACCTACGTCACATTTACGGCACTTTGTTCTTATACTGGAGGAACAGCCCTCACCAGCGAATCTTCTCCTTTTCTTACCTTTAATTGACACGAGTAAATGGTTACTGCCATCATACCGTAAATCATCTGATATCCTATTCAGAGTTATACTTGAACGAGGTGTTGCGGGGTTTCCTGCTCCCTTAGGGGGTACTCCATTTTTAGTAAGGTACGATTGCACAATTTGTCTTCTAAAGTCCAACTGAGAAATAGCTTCATGTCTCCTGTACATATTCCAAGCATTTACCACTGAAACAACCAACAACCAAGTGAAAATTGGCCACCACCACTTTTTGCGCCTAACACTGATTCTATATCTGGCAACATCTCATCTCATCTAATAAATCATGAAGCGATTGTACTCTGTTATGAGTGATGGACGGCCGATATGTATGATCTTCTTTTCTGCTCGAGAAAATCGTTTTACGTAGGTGATTGGATTTACACCATAACCATAAGTCGAAGCTGCACTGACGACGTTGTTATCGACCCACTTGACAACAATAATACCATCGTCTTTATTCATACTTGAAATATATTGTCCCCTATTTTTTTGTTTCAAGACATCTTTTTTATTTAGCAACGGACAAGATTTGGGAATCCGATTTTCTCGAATTGTTCCTGTGCCATCATATCCGAGCTGTTTCAGATAGAATAGAATGTTGAAGCCAGTGAACAAATTGTCAAAATAAAATTTGAAAGGCAGATTTCTAACAGCTTCCGGAAACTCGTGAATCATATTATCATTGGTGCAATGTTTTTTCCAAATTCTTGTTCGAATGAAAGATTTCCTTTTGGATTAGTTCCCTGATATAAATCAAAATTCACTAAATATCCTGATGGAGCATTCAGACACATCTTATATCCGAACCTGATTGGCTTTCCACGGATGAATTGCTTGCATGAATGCCGCCCAAAATATTTGATCATAGATTCGTCGAAATCCAAGTGTTGTTCTGGAATCCAGTTTTCTATAAACCTTTGTTTTAGCATGTTTATAATGGACCTAAGTTTCCATACCTTATCTGATCGATTAGGGTTTGTATTGTCTGCACAGTGCAAATATCTCAGTATTTTCCGAAATCTGTCCCTTCGCATTGCATTGCTAACCATTAGGTTTCTTTCTCATGTCATCATCATCCCAATAAAAATCTCTACCAGGAAGCTCTGATTATCCTGTCAAGATAAGAATTGCTAGGCAACATTTCATCTCAGCAACTGTTACTTTCAGATTTGCATGATTTAGGAATAACGCGTATTTGTTAGATTCGTTGACAATAAATTGAACAATGTCGTCATAATGAAAAACGCAGTAACCTGAGAGTACGTAGTTTAAAAAAAAACGACCTCAAAGTTTAAAGCGTGTTTTGTGGCGAAATAAACATTTTTTTAACTATTATTGATGCAATTGCAAAATATAGTGTCTTGTGACATTATTAAACAAGTTTTAGTGATACTTTAGTATTTTGATAATGTATTATTGATGAAAATGCATTTTTGTTTAGTATCTCATTATTTGTTATCGAACATTTGCTAAGAAAAAATGCAGTAACTTGCACATTTAGGCCTAGTTACTGCGGTTTTGCTTAGTAGCTTTTGATGTGCCGCCATTGAGTTAAATTGTAGAAAAAGCTGATTTTACATCAGTTTTTTGGTAATACTGATTGATTTAAGCTACGTTCTGGATTAAATTACTAAAACTAGGTACCTTGACCAAGCAGATAAAATGCTGAAATTTAGAATATCTTTTATATTTAAAAAGTTATGGCATATTAAATAATTGCCTATAATTTAAGATTATACGTGGAAACTGTATAAAGAAATTACTTATGGACGAAAATTATGAAACCTGAACAAAAAACACGTATTTATTTATTTATTTATTTATTTATTTAATGTAATCTACAGAAACAAATCCAATTATCGATTACAATTTTTAACTTTTATGTAATTCATGTGTGAGAAAAAAGAAAAATAACTAAATACTAAAACAAATAAAAGAAAATGAGTATATGAGAAGGTATTTGCAATGATAACAATTAGTACATTAAAGATTAACTCTTCCCAAGTTTTCAATTTTCTTTAATTTCTTGTCATAAAGCAGTTACATGCATAAAGTGAATTAATATAAATGAACTAGAATAACAATAATAACAGAACGAAAAAGAAAGAACATAAAACCTAAGTACTCAAACGATTTTCAGTTTGTTTCTTAAAAGTTGAAAAAGAATCAAAGAATATATCCGTGTTTCCTAGACTATTTACTATTTTAGATAACCTGTATATAGGTCCATTTTTACCCAAATTGGTGCGAGGTTTTGAGACAAAAAGTAAACTTGTGTTTCTATTGTAATATTGCGGGATTGAAAACTTAAACTGTTCCAGTAAGAATATACAATTAATCTTACCATTAAATAGCTTATGAACAAATAATGCTGATGCAATTGATCTTCTGCATTCTAGTTTTTTAAAATTAAATTCACTTAATAAAAAAGTGTAAGGTATATCAAAGTAATAAACGTTGTATTTTTTGTAATATAGATATCTAAGAAATCTCTTTTGAACTTTTTCTACGACATTTTTATATGTTTCATATAGGGGGGACCAAATAAGCGATGCATACTCCAATAAACTCCTAACATATACATTATACAAACGAATTAATGTTACGTCCTTTTTGAAATTACAAGAATTTCTTATAATAAAACCTAATATTCTAAAGGCTCTCAACACCATATTATTTATATGTAAATTAAAAGTCAGTTGAGAGTCGAACATAACCCCAAGATCTTTGACATTATTTTTTATTGGTAATAACTTTCCATTCATATAATATTCACTTTGTATATTGTTAATTTTCCGTGAAAACGTCATTGAGAAACACTTTTTAATATTAAATGATAAACTATTCTTCCTCGACCACTCATAAATATTATTTAGATCTGACTGTAATAAGTAGGAGTCTAAAGGAGTATCTATTCTTTTATAAATTTTGAAATCATCTGCAAACAATTGACAGTTAGAATGCTGAACTACTTCTGGAATGTCATTAATCATACATAAAAAAAATAATGGTCCAAGGTTTGACCCTTGGGGTACTCCCGATAACTGTGAAAATTCTGTAGACCTTGCACCCTTGTACACAATATATTGCTTTCGATCTTTTAAATATGAGATACATGTTTGTAGTAGACTGTTCGAAAATCCAAACCCATCAAGTTTTCTCAGTAAAATATCGTGGTCGACTTTATCGAATACTTTAGCAAAATCTGTGAAAATTACATCAACTTGACCATTATCGTCGACCGCGTTATTCACTGAGTGAGAGAAACACATTAGATTTGTGACAGGAGACTTGTTCGTCATAAACCCATGTTGTTTGTCAGAAATATATATTTTAACGTGTGAGTAAATTTTTACATATAAAATTGATTCTAATATTTTACTAGGTGCACATATTAAAGCCACAGGTCTATGATTTACAATTTCATTAGTATTTCCACTTTTAAATATAGGACATATTTTTGTCTGTTTCCATAAGTCTGGATAAGTGCGTGTTTTAATAATCAAATTGAATATTATTTTCAATGGTTCCAAAAGTAGTTCCGCGCATCCTTTAAATATATAGGGAGGTATGTTATCAGGCCCAACAGATTTTTTAGGTTTTAACTTTTTTATAGCCTCTAATATGTCTTTTTCAGTAATACTCTGTATATATCTGTATTCATCTGAACAATATATTGATATAATAAATAATACACAAAAATTAACCTTATTCAAACGATTCGTTGAAATCAGTGGATTGAGGATTTTCCTCCAACGAAATCCAAAATGGTTTGGTTTCTTCTCTCATCAGAGGACATAGTTTTTTAATTATGGCTTCTTTTTTTGATTTATTTATGCCCCTAGCTCGGTTTCTAGGTAGCGGTAGAAGGATCCCTTCTTTTTCAGCTTTAACTTTTAAAAAATATATCTCTATAGGATTAGCCATATCGTAGTTCCTGGTGTAAGTTAAAGAGTATTTTCCACGTTTTACAACGACTGACGTCATTTCAGAAACATAGGGACGTGGTTCGGTTTTCTTTATTTTTACTTGTGACATATTGTCTATCCAATCGTAGAAATTATTTGGTCTCATTTCTAGAGTTATAACTTTTCCAGATTTTGCTGCCTGCACAGCATCTTTAAAATCTCTGAAATCACATATACTACCTTTGTGCTTCATAGAAAGTTCCACCTAGTGGTGGAAACTGTCGGCACTCATATATGAATGTCCAGGTTCAAAATACTTGATTGTTATTTTTTCTGCCGCGATTTCGGAGGAATTAACTACAAATACAAGGAAGCTAAAAAATGCCCAATTTTTATTTTGGGCAGAGCAATTATCCACCCACAAAGTTATTGTTTTAGCAACCCTATTTTCTAAAAAGAATGAGAAGAAAGCACTGATGAGATCTTCTTTTCTTCTACCCGCTATCCCTTCATGCCAAAGAGCTGCAATGGGTTTCAAGTTCTTCTGATTTTTTCCCACGGGAACAAAAGATTCATTGAACACAATAATTCTAGGGGTAAAGATGGCTATTTTATATTGATCTAGTCGTGGTAACATGATCACTTTTTGTAAGTCGGCGGAGAAACAAACTTCATCATTGTTGAAATTGGCTTCTGCGTCCGATCTGTACATTTTTCTTGAGTTTTCCGCCTTCTTTATATGCACAGTGAATACCTTGCAAACGCTACATTCTGGTTGCATATTTTCTTTTTTGTGCCCATGAAGATCAAACTCGGCGCAGTTTTCACATTCCTCATGGCCGAGTTTCGTGAAGGAGATATTTTTTGACTTAATTTCCTTCCTATACAAATCATATGAGCATTTCATTGTGGGATTTTTGCTTAAGAAGTCTTGATACATGAAAGTTGCAGTTATGTCACTAGGGAGATACTTGTTACCTGTTAGGTGCGTGTTCCCTTCGATAATGTGAAATTGAAGGGTTAAAACTCTCAATGTGACTATATAAGACGGCTTTATCGAATTTCACTTTATGTCCAGATTTTCCTGTAAAATTACGTATTATTAAGCTATTAATTATTATTTAAAAGACATAATATGTTTACCTCTCATATCAGGTCGAACAGCCATATGGTCTTCGCTCCCAGAAATGGTTTGCAGAACAAATCTGTCATTCATTTTATGATAACCGAGGGTAGTCAGGAAAAAAGTTTTACACGTCCTTATTCTTACGCCCTTTTCATCGTGAAGAAAAAAGTGGATATTTCGAATTTTGCGCTTAGAATCGTTGTCTGAATCATTCTTGTTTGAATTTATTTTACTTTCTGATGTGTGACTTAATATATATCTTTTTTTCTCCACATACCCAAGTTGCTGGTAATTCTTATTAATTAGAACTCTTGTTGGCTCTGTTATCAGCGAATTGCATTTCTTAGAACAATTCTCTGGGCAGGCAGGTTTCAGATCCATTTTTTCAGCTTTTTTCAAAAAGACCTCTTCTTTGCGTTGTTGTAGAGACGTTTCAAACTGTTTCCTCTTTCGAACTTCCCCTTTCTTGTTCAGCGAGGTTGTTGTAGTAGGGACAATTTCATTGCCATTTTCTGTTCTATCTGAAGTATCACATAGCAGATTTTCATTTGGAGGTGGAATGATCACAACATTATGGATTACTACTACTTCAAGTTCGATATTTGTGGGTTTCAGAGTTTCAGTTGGAGTGTTTTCTTTATTTTCTTCCACATCATTAAATATGCTACTTCTGAATGATATGTCTTCTAGGTTATTCAAATCCGGTACGGAAGATAGAAAGACGAAATCATCAATTGCTTCAATGTCGATGTTATCAGTATCAATGTCGATATTATCAGTATTATTAGATAAGATATGTAGACTTCCTGCGCCTTGTTCTCCTGTAAAAATTACAAAAAAACTATCATAAATCAGATTATAAAAGATTTATTTCATAGAATGTTCTTAGGGCATGAATTTTACCTGTTATTCCGCCAGCTGATGCTGCTTCTAAGTTGCTGTAATCATTATCTTGCAATGGTTCAATAGAGTTTTGTTCAAACTAACATGCCTTTTCGACTCCGTCACCAAAGGAAATATCTGGATATAAAACATTAGTTTAAAAAAAATATATTTAAACGGGTGACAAATATCGTAGGGGGTCTGATTTTGGAAATTCCCTTGGGGCCGGAAAAAAGTCTCCATCTATCCAAGTTACATTCGTCTTACGTGGACGCTCTGGTATATTGTGAGTCACACCCGTAGATGCTTCGTCAGTAACTTCTACAACTTGAGTAACCCTATCAGGTTGAGTAACCTCCGGCTCGTTATCGCTTTCAATCTCAGTGTTGTAAAGTTTGATTTCAACTTGGGCTGAGAGTTGTTGTCTGTTGAGATTGTCGATCATACCTCCTTCATCTTCGTCGGCCGAGTCCTCGTCCGTTAGTATATTGGAGTCTGGAGGTTCCATGAAAATCTCTCTAACATCCAAGTCGTCCTCATATGCCATATTTAGGGCCTCTTCGAGAGTAAAACCTCGCCTAAAAAAAATTTTGCTTACGTAACTGGCTAGCGTTACCACTTGGTAACACAAAAAAAAAACAAACAAATCTCAATTTCGTGAAAAATTGAGTTGTGACCTTTTAACTATTTGCCAGAGTTGTCACTATATAATACAACTGGAGTCCTTGTGGATATAGATTGTAGGAATTTATAAATACATGTACCTATCTCATTAACTCTTCGAAAACCTTCCCTTTCATGCCACACATAACAATGTCCTGCCTTTTTACCCATGTCATAGACAGTAAGATTATAAGTGTTTCCCACGAACTATTTTCTGTCGGTTCTAAAATACCTTCTTTTTCTAGTTCGCTTAATTCTTTATCAACAATCTCTCGATAGGCAAGAGGACTCAACTGGCGCCCCCCTTTTTCGTCGATGCTTTGAAAAGTAAAACAACAACAAAAAAAATAACTTTAACACAGAAGTATATTTAGGTAGTTAAAACAAACAAAAATAATTTCCAAATGTAAAATAACAACTTAAAAAACCGATTATATTTTTAAAAATGTTTTTTTTCTGGATTTTGCAAATGCAAATGACTTAATTGTCTCCTCGAAAGAAATATTTTTCGTAAATTCTCCCTTTATACAGAGAAGAGCAAGTCCACTAACGCATTCTTGAATCATGGTTGTTCTATATAAACTCTTAATACGTTTCAGGACTGAAAACGATCGTTCGGCAGAGGTGTTCGAAATAGGAAGTGTATTAAATATTCTTAGTAAATTTTCTACGTTCAGGTAAATATCTTGTACTTCCTTCTCCTTGAGCCATTTCAACAAAGTTCTTGGGTTTTCTGGAATTGCAACTCTATTATTAAACTCAAGGTTTAAACTTTTAAATGACACTGAAGATGAACTAGCTCCTCTATTATATCAATTTCATTGTCATGGCAGAATGCTTTGCTAATTGTTAGCCCCTTTTCTTTCAATTCTGTAACATTTATATCGCTTAATTGAAACAGCACATCAAATTTCAAATTTCAAATAAAATGTGTGAATTCTAAATTTGTCGCGGTCGTTGAAATATATTTCTTCGTTGTCTCGAATTTCGTCCATTTTAAGTTTCCGTATTTGTTTCCTTTTTGTTTTATAATATGTTAGGCCACATACCTGCATCCCTTTTTTTTCATACCCATCAAAATCTACGAATTTCTTCGAAAAAATGAGATTAAACGAATTTAAGAGATTAACTGCCTCGGCTAAATCTAAATCTACTTTCTGTAAATGTGTACTGACATAATTTACTCTTTTTAAAACCATCCCCCAAACCTCCAATAATATTGCTGTTTCAAGGCATTCTAACTTTGTCCTTAATGTACTCGCTTCAACTCTGGTCGCTGCCTTCTGATTTAGGTCATTCTGTATTTCAAAGAATGCGTTATTCACAGCAGACCAATTTCTCTTCAGCGCAATGCATGCATCACCACGAGCAGACCAACAGATAAACTTTTAAGTGTTATTGTTCTATCTCATTACTTTCACCAGTCTGAGTCTGGGCTTGAGATTTGTTTAAAAGTTCCCATCTGCCGGTAGAGACAGAAAAAATTTTATAAATTTCCTGTAGCAAACCAAAAAACGATACAGCTTCAAGGCAGCATTCAGCACTAGTGGTCCCAACTAAATTGAGTGAGTGTCCGGCGCAAGGCACATAAAAAGCGTTTGCATTAGCTTCCTTGATTCTGGCTTGTAGCCCTGAATATATACCAGACATGTTTGACGCGTTATCATAAGACTGACCGCGGCAGTCCTGTATATTTATTTTTAATTCCTTCAGCTGATCAGTTATACAGTTAAAGATATCTTCGGACTTGTGACCCACATTGGATAAAAACATCAAAAATCTTTCAACGGGGTTCCCATTTTTAAGAACATCGCGCAACTAATGATAACTGATCGATGTGGGCCATGTCGCGTTGAGTCAACAATTAGAGAAAAGTATTTTTGTGACTGCAACTCACGAACAATTTCACTTAGAACCCTATTGGACATAATTTGAATGAACTCATTACACACGGTTGAAGAAAGGTAAGATACCTTACCCTTACCAGGATTTCCGTACTTTTCAATATGCTGTGCCAAAAACGGATCAAATTCGGAAATTACCTCAATAACATCATAAAATTTCCATTATGTAAAGAGCCAAAAACTTCATCTGTTCCCCTAAATGGCAACCCACGGGAAGCTAGAGCTTTCACCACAACAACTCCCCGCAAAATGTTTTGCCAGTGAGACATTTCTTCTTCTATTGCCCCGGTTAAGCTCGTGTCAATTCCACCTAATTTACTACCCCTGACCTTAATAGTCAGTAAGTTTGACTTATGATTAGTAGAATTTTCGTGGATCATTAACAGTTTTTTAAGATTTTTCCAGTCATCAACACCTTTTGGCAAATGTCGCGTCAGCAGAAAATGGGCGGCAGGGCCCGCAAAATACTTATTTGGTGGACTCTGAATAAATTAACCATTTTCGTGGTGTGACTTCTCCATTAGCTATTTTTCTAACAAAATTGTTTTTATTAAGAAACCGCGTCTTGTTCCCAAATACCCTTTTTGTCAACTTAAAATCTAGTTCTAAATTTTGAGCAGCACCATATTGAGCAATATAATCTATTAAATGTGCTGTCAAAACCATTTTGCATGATCTGGATCATATAATGTCATTATATCAGTAATTAATTCTTCCTCCCGAGTATCTCGGAGCTGATGCTCTTGCTGGACCTCGGATGACACAGAAGGTGCACACTGCGACAGCGAGGATGAGGATGGATCTTGAATTATACCAGGATCATTTTCCATTAAAAAGCCTTTAAGAAAAAACATTTTTTAGTTAATAATAATGGCAAAAGGCTCAACATCAACATTGCCTTTTAAAAGTTAGTATAACATAATAAAACTACATTTAAAAATAACAGCTATACCTTCAGGGATAATACCAACTGCTACCAAGTTAGGAGTGTCTTTATGTGTAACTGATAATGGTGTCAGACAACTTTACCAATTTTTTACGGATTTAATTTTTTTGCTTTTGCTTCCTTTTCAAGGGCTGTTTTTCGATACTCCAACCCAGACAGTTTTCTCCTTTTATTTTGGCCCATCTGAAAAAGCCACAAAACGATAAACTATAACAGTTCCTACTGACCGAGCTACTTATTATAACAAAAGTCTCTACTTTTAAACTTTTATAACAAATTTTTACTATACCATGTAGAGTAGCGTAGGGTTTTTCCAAAGAAATTGCTGTTAACTTACGATTATTGCCCTTATGCATTGGCTGATGCTAGGTATCCGTCGGATTTTGGACTTTCCAAATTGATTCATTGCTCTCCTTTGATGGCATATCGTAACTACGGGCGGTAAACATATTTTATAATTTGGGACCGACACTTTCTACTAAGTTTTTAAATTATTTAAAAGCAATGTCCCTTTTTTTCTAGTACACAATCTGTCACGATATCTTTATTAACGATACTTGAAATATTTAACTAGAATAAACCATACCGAGTGTTATCTCCCTCCTGCATACTTTCAACGAGCTGTACATTTGTTACAAAATATAGATAGTATATACAGTGTGTTTCCGGATCGACGCACAAATAGGTGAAAAAGTGTAAAAATTTTTTAGTTGAATTTTCATCATGTGGGGTTCAGCCCTGCTTGAATATAAACTAATTTGTGCCATAATTTAGTTTCTAAATATCAAGTATACCTTGGAAATTTACAAAAAAGTTAGTTTGGTTAGCGATATATGACCTATTTTGTTACATTTCCTACATTTAAAATTTTTTCGACGCTAAGGTAAACTCACCAATGGATGACACTGTTAAGGAAATAAAATTAAAAAACCCTTAAGTTTGCCAAATTTTTTAATAAATATAAAATGTAAAACTATAATGAGATATCCTGAAGATTATTGGAACTTTCTATAATATACTTTTAATATTTAATTAAAAACTAGTATATGGAAAAAATTTTAAATTGTACGTGTCATCAGTACCCATAGATAATGTAGTATCCACTATCGGAAATAATAATCAACACTTCATAAGCACTACTTTTATTATCACAGTTACAGTTATGGTTATAATTACAATCATTTGATCGGACAGTAATTTTCGTGTTTCACATCCTTTCAGCCATTCACAGGAAGCACACACAACAGATAAATAAATAAATAACACCACATGTAATTAATTAGATGACACCTATAAATTAAAATGGACCAATGGATGGCATGTTTGAAACCAATAGGTGACTTTTTCTTGAGAACTTCTTTAACCGGAAGAGATCTTTGAAAAACAAAACTAATTCTCTCTCCTCTTCTTAAAATTTCTGGTTGAGGCACTTTGCCAATTATTTGGTCAATGGTTACAGAGGAAATGTCATTTTCATGTGGTACAAACTCTTTTTTCATTTTATCCAGGGCATGAAACCGGTATTAAACCGGTTTAAAAAAACACTTTTTGAGCTTTTTAGGCAAGTATTGTTTTAGCCCTGAACGTCCTTTGAATGGTGTAACCATTTCATCAACTGACATATACTCTTCAGGCTGAACAACAGAATGAAAAGCATCGCGAAGCTGGTTCAAAACATGGCGTACTCTAATCAGTTTGTCTGTGTTGTTTTCAATAATGGTATCCCATAAAATGCAGATATCTTCGTATCTCTTTTGGCTCATTGCTTCTGAAATGAATGTCATTCGCAAACCTCCTTCTGATGACCAATAATGACGAATTCTAGGATATCTAATGTACGTCATTATAATGGTAACACCGAAATAAATCTTCAATTCGTTACGAGTAAGATTGAAGTTTGCTTTATTATTTCTATGTGCATAAAGGTTGGTTTGAAACATTTCTCTTAAAAAATCCTCTGGAAAAAAATATAGAAAGTACTCCAGAGGCGTATCAAATTTTACGTTGGTTTTATGTGATTTGGAAACTTTTGGAATATCACCTTAATGACTGTTGTCTTTTGTCACAGTCCATATACAATTATTGTGTCGCTCTGCTTATTTGCCTTTTGCTTATTTACGACTTTATTTGCCCTTTGCTTATTTGGCTTTGTCTCTTCCCCTTCAAAATTATCTTCTAGGTGTTCTGATTCAACGTCACTTGAACTTGTTTCTTCTGATTCCGGCAAATACTCTTCTTCACACAGTCACTTCTTAACAAAACGTTCTTTAATGGATTTCTTTCACAGATTACAGATGCCTTGCAGTATAAAAACGGCGCCATAAACTTATCAACATATTTTGCGCGCATGTTCACATCTAGGTAAGTGTGTTTGTGAAAACTATACATTTCAAACCATTAAAAATGTATTCTTTAACCTTTTGTTTCATATTATGACAAAAAAACAAGTTATAATGATGAGTGATAAGTTGTTGTTGTGCTCTAGTAGTGAACTTCTAACTTTTTCGTTAACATATGCACCGGCTAGCTTAGTTCAGCCGCAGCGTAGGGTGTCAAAAGAATTTTAACAATAGATATAAAAATGTTTATAGGGTGACTACAGAAAATTATAATTGAATATTTTTTTTTACAGATACTCACAAGTGCATCAAACAATAATTTTTCCTATTGACAAATTTTTTTTGACCTCTCTTCTTGCAAGGCAAATGGTAAATCTTTGGGTACTCGGGGACAATTGTTGCCAATGGGGACTCTCTGGGCAGCCGAGGGTCAATATAAACTCCTCTTCTTTAAGTTGTTCAATCCAGGGATCATCACCACCTCAGTAACAGATGTTTGTTTATTCCTAGGAACAGGTTTATAACTTTGTTGGTCTGATGGTCAAGTTGCAATCGAAAAGGGATTTTTTTTCAAATTGCCAAAGGAAGGTGCTGGAACTGGAAACTTGGACTTTCCTATCTTCTCCTATCACCATCGACACCAACCGACCCTGAAAAGCGAAAAAACAGCAGCAATTGTTCCCATAAAGGTCACTAAAGTTAAATTTGCTCTCTGAGTTACATTAAGCTTTTTTTGTACTTAAACTACTGGACTAAATCGAAAAAAAATTGGCATAAAATTTTAAGTTTAATATTTTTCTTTACTTTATCATAATAATCTAATAATAATAAATTTTTTTAATGTCTTCATAGTGAATACTGAAAATTTTTTTCTCTTTTCAGATTAAAAAAACAAATTATCTGAACAATATGTGTATAATATAAAATTTAAACAAATATCTATACATACAAACCCATTAGTGCATAAGGTTATGAAAGTGAAAAAAGGTAATTTTTTTCGTTGAAAATCGTTAGTTAGGACACATTTAAACACAAATTAATTAGTACAAACTTTTTTTTATTTTTAATTTACTAAATACAGTATGTTCGTTTTAACGAACGTCAGGCTCAGAGGAACATTATCGAGCAAAAAAAAAAAAAAAATGATAGATAAATTATGGAGTATGGTATTTTAAGAAACATATTTTGGGATGTACAGCTCTTTGGCATTTTATGCATACAAATTTTGCGTTTCTTCCACATTCAGCACATCTTCTTTCTCTCTGCGAAAATTCTGGCAAATGATTCACTTTGTCATATCTGACATCATGTAAAGGTGCCGGTGTGAGTTTTCCCTTATTAGACTTTTGTCCATATGATTTTAAGAGTGCTAAAGCCAAATATCGTCTAAATGGTAGCAACCCCTTTGACATTTCATGAGATGGATAAACTTTCCTGAAAAGTAGCCACGCATTGACAACCGATACATCAAATAAATATGAAAATATAGGCCACCACCATTTGCGTTTTCTCATTCTAGTTCTGTAGACTGCAACCATTCCATCCATTTTATCTACGCCCCCCCATGCCTTTATTATAATTATCGACAATTTTTGGTTGAGGCACTGAAATCTTTGAATGTGCTTCTCTGCAATATCGCAGAGTAGTTTTTAATTCCCAGTCTTCAAAGTTTGAAGCTGCACTAACAACTTTATTGTCTTTCCATTGACACACTATAATTTTTTCAGTGCATGAATATTTATAAGCACCTCTTTTCTCTTTTTTGTAATTATTTTGGCAATTTCGCAATGGGCAGTCTTCTAATCTATTATCTCTAATAGTTCCAGTCGCGCAATGTCCTTGCCTAGAAAGATGATCCAAAAGTTTGATGGAAGTGAAGTAATTATTCATGAAAATCTTGTAACCATTATTGGATGGTATTTGGGCTAATTCAATCAATTTTAATATCACATCACCTCCCAAACCGAAGCTCACTGATTTATTTTCCTTATTTTGATCTTTTCCTGTATAGATATCAAAACTGAGCATATATCCATTACTAGTACATATAGCCCAAGTTTTAAAGCCAAAGCGAATTGGCTTACCTTTTATGAATTGCTTAGCAAAATGCTTTCCATAATAGGGAATCATGCTTTCGTCGATACTTATGTGTTCATCCAAACCACCATATTTTCGAAAATTTTCTTTGAGTTTCTCGATAAGGGGTTGCAGTTTATATAGCTTATTGTTAGGATCAATTTTGGTATTATCGTTCAAGTGTATATGCCGCAGAATAGCTTCAAATCTATTAAGCCTCATACTTTCCGATAATATTTTTGGTACATCGTTTTCATTGGACCAGTACATACGCTTATTTGGATATTTACCATACCCAGACAACAACATCCCTCCAAATACAACAAGTAACTCATTTCTGGATAGCTTCGAATCATAATTTTTTTGCAAAGCATATAAGTTACTCTGGTTCAATATATTCGCTAGGATATCTTCATCGAAAAACAAGTTGAAGAATTCTAGCGGCGTGTTTTTTATGTACACATATTCTGGCGGATTTCGCTTATTACAATTCCGTTGTATTTCAAAATGTGGTTCTTCGTTATTCCAATTTCTTCTTTGCTTCTTTGATTTTGAAGGACCTGAAGTGCCAGGAGTTATTTGTAACAAGGCGGAAAGGGGAATATTGTCATCAGGCTAATATTCCCGTCGTGATCATCATCCGATAAATCACTGTCAATATCAGTATCTTGTCCATCTTCAGGAGGAGTAATGTATATATTGCCACTCTCTATATTATTCTCCTCTAAGCAATCAATAAGTTGATAAAGCGATAATCCATAAATAAAACAATAATGAAATATCGTGGTATATTTTACCAAAGAAAATACAACATTTATTAAAATGAAAGACTCGATATTAGTCCATACTTTTTGAGAAAAACTAAATGTGGGGTATAATGTTCGATAAAACGAACACAAAAAAAAACCTGAACCATTTATGACAAAAACTAAATATTCAAAATTCACAATGTCATATACCTATTACATCTATGAGGCTTCTTATTCTAAAAATTGATCGAAAATTTCTCACGTAAAGTGGGTTAAAATATACAGAAACTTACCCGCCGTGTCATGTATTGTATAAACTGGGATCCATGACTCTATATATGCACAGTATCTTTATTTACAATGATTATTGCACGAGTATTTTAGCCGAAATACGCTTGTTTAACCTTAAATATGATGTTCACTTCATGCAGAACTGACAGTTGTGACAGAAATCTGTATTACCGACCGAAATAATACCGTTTGGTAAAACAAACGTTATGCACTAATGGGTTAAAATAAAAAATAACATATCTTAGAAAAAAATATCTATCAAAGAGATGAAAAGTTCACATTATCAAAATAAACAAAAAGTATCCTCAACAGAAAGAAAATTTAAAAAATAAAATAAAATAAATAAAAGCAAAGTAATAGGAACTATACTCGAGTAAACTTTAACTTGGCGTGTGGATGAGTTGATATTGTGCGTATTATTGTATTTTCTCTTGCACACAAAATTGAAGCAATGGCCCAAAACCATTGTTTACGTATAAACATACGTGAACAATGTTTTTGGGTTATTGCTTTAACTTTGTGTGCAAGAGAAAATGATATAGTATGCACAATATCAACTCATCCACACGCCAAGTTAAAGTTTACTCGACTATATATTAGCTAACTAAGTAAATTAACGAGCCATCTTTTCAAATCTCTCATATGATTTATAAAATAAATTAACAAATGATATAAGTAATATATTATATGTACAGTAAATAGATAGATACTCATTTAAATAAAAAATTAAAATAAAATTCCAATGAAAGTGACTTAGTAACTAGTCTTGTAACTCTTGTATTCAACATTTTAGAAAAGCAAAAAGCAAAATTACAAAAAATAAAATCTCATTTCTTTGGATAAGAAAATAAAAATTGTAGTCTCCTTGGCGTTTTGCCAAATTTGTTGACTACATTATTCATTAGCCTATCCTTATATAGTTCCTTTATATGCTCAGTGTACAAAGACCATTTAATCTGTTGGCTGACATCGTGGACCTCAGCCAGGTTTTCACTCTCCTAAGAGTACTAAAACTGCGTTCTATAGTACAGGTTGTTGACGGCAATGTTAATAATATGGAAATAGCTTCATGAATAGCCGGGTGAAAATTATTGGTTTCTTTAAATAAATCTTCTAAAGTCAGATTAGACGATTTATGTTTATTTCGACAAATTTTGTACCGTAATAATGCCTCATCTTTAAAATTATCTATATTATAGCGTTCATCTAATTCTTTCACATTTTCCATAAACTGATCCAGAGAGAGCTGCTTAATATTTGAGGGGTGTAAATTAAAAAGTTTGTAAGGTATTGACTGACCTTGACAAAACCGAGTTTCCAAGGATGATAACAAATCTAAATATGGAACGTAAATACTGACACGATAGTATTCTTGAGCAGATTGACTTTCATAATTTGATCTATGTGTTTGCCTTTTATTTAATCTACGCACTTTTAACAAATCCATATCAAGGGTTTCTGATAGTTTTAAAGCTGTTGTCCATACCAATTCAAAAGATTTTTCAATGTCGGACCTATCAGCTTTAAAAACTTTTAATAGTTCACTTATGCGATTTGACTCATCAGAGATATTAATATTTACACCTTGTAAACTATTAGCGACTGGCTCAAGTGCTGCTGAATAAATGGCAATTATTGTAGCTGATGTGCTTTTTGATGAGTATTGTTATTGTGTGCTTCAGTGGACAAATCCTGTAAGCTTTGCGCAATATCATAAAAATATTCTTTAAATTTTCGAATTGATTGATATTTTGCACTCCATCGTGTCTCACACAGTAGAGGAATATTTGCTATCTTTTTTCGCCTCAGAGTACTTTCTCTAAAAAAATTAATCACGCTTTTAATTGTACCAACAGTATTTCTCACTTTTGATACCTGACTGAGATCATTAATAACTAAATTAAGTTTATGTGAATCGCAGTAGAAGTATATAGCTTTTGGATATTTATCTCTAATGTACTTTTGAACACCACCTTCTTTGCCGGCCATCGTTGAGCAGCCGTCATATCCCTGTCCAACCATATTATTTCGATCTAGTCGTAGATCCATTAAACACTTTAAAATTACTTTGCTGACGGAAGCGGTATCCAACTGAGATAGAGGAACAAATCCAACAAAATCTTCAAATATGTCCCCATTTAAGAAATATCTTATTCCAACATTTGTTCTGTTCCAGCTATATCTGCCGTTTCATCAGCAAGTACGGAAAAATATTTGGCACCCTTAATTCTTTCCACTCTTTCCAATATAACATATTTTCTACATCAGTCTATAAGCTCATTCTGAATTTGTACAGAAATATATTTTTTCGTCTTTTTACATGTAGAGAAGTGATTTTCAATGATTTTTATCACCACTTTCAACTCTAAATTGAAGCAAGTCAATAAAATTTCCTTGATTAGATTTATTGCCCCGAAGTGCAAGATCGTGAGTACCGCAATACAAAACAGTTGAAACTATTGATGTCAATATATCCCTGTTGGATTGTATTTTTGTTTGGATATCTTCATCTAATGAACATATTATTGATTTTTCTTTATTTTCAATAATTGATACAAAATTTGTGGATTTTTCCACGGCTGCAATATGCCAATCTGAATTTGTGTGAATCTTATATTGCTCGCTAAAATGTTTATAACGTTTGAAAGCAGATTTTATAAATGATCCTTGTACACCACGATGAAGAACCGGCTTAAATATCACACAATGTTTACATAAAGCCCCTTTCAGGTGCGACGAATACACTAACCAAGATTTATGCTCATTGAGCCAATTAAAATTAAATTTTCTATCACCGAATTCTATATCGTCTTCAAAATTATATGAAATAGTTTGCTGCCACGGTTTCATCATAAGCTCATATTTCAAATTTTCCGGCACCGTAATATTTACATATTTTCCAACATCCAAATTTGATAGTGCACTCGCACTAGAACTACTACTAGCAGTGATATCAGAAATACTAGTGGTACTTGACTCTGCGACTTGATTTTTTTTTAAAATCAGGGAAGTCTCATCAATCTCATTATCAGGTTTACTCCGTTCATTCGCCTCACTCATTGATAATTTTATTTTTTTAGCGAAAAACTTTCGAATATCCATAATTAGATAGTATACATACAGTATACACAGTATATCTGTAACAGTGTGCACGCATTAGCCAATAATTTTATTTTATAATGTAAAAGCTTACCTTTATCAGTATCAGTTCAGTATTATAATCAGTAATCACAGCCCCAACAAGTCTAGCACTTAAAATTTTAATATTCACCTGAAATCTGAACTAGTAATTACACATTGCACAATGTTTTAATTCGCAATAATATTTTAATTCGTTCCGCTTTTCGCTACTAACGCCACTGTTCTATTAATGCGTACTGATTAAGTGATGTACCACTTCTAGTTTATACAGTTTTGACATGAATAAAACACTTTACTTTGTTTTTTACCAGTTTTTAATATAACATTACGTTACTGCAGTTTAAACCTTTTCAGGTCATTTTCAAACGGATAAATAAAAGGAATGACAAAATTGACAAACAAACGAGAGAGATTGAATTTATATAACAGATGGGTAGTTAAATATTATGGGAAATTTCGGCAGTTAAAATGAAATAATATAATTTGGAAAGACACAATTTTACAAGGGGGCTTTAGGGTTTTACTACATCAAACAGAGTGGTATGGTATATGTCAACTTGGTCGCTAAGTAGGTTATTCCCTGGGCTCTTAACAGCTTTATATATTTCTAAAGATTCTAATAAATTTAATTTAAAACCTTTCTCTTGGATGTGTAATATATTGGTACTTTCTAGATTTGGAAAATTGTGACTACATTCAAAATGGTTTGTAAAAATTGAATTGGTTTTATTAAGTCTGAAGGACTGGAAATGTTCTTTATATCTAGTTTCAAAAGAACGACCAGTTTGACCTATATAGAAAGCGTTGCAATCCGGACATGTTACATTTTTTCCAAACCGCAGTCTTATCTTTCGCATTGTACAAAATATGGGAAAGTTTCGGCTGCGATTTGAAACTAACATTTAGATTATGATGACGTATAATGTTGGCAATATTAACAGACATATTACCAGCATATGTAAGTGATACATATTTAGTATTACTGGCCTCTTTAATATACGGATAAATACTCTGATAAGCTAATTTTGATTGTTTTTTTGAAATTAAGTTTTTGTTTTTTCTGGGTATCCATTATTTTTTGCGATTGTTGTAATTGTATTTAATTCTATTTTTAATTGTTCTTCTAAAAGGGGAATAGTTAGAGCCCTATGGATCATAGAATTATAAGCTGCAAGTTTATGGCTATTCGCGCTGAATGAGTGATTTGAAATAGTTATATCTGTAAAAGTTGGTTTACGATAAATATTAAAGCTAATATAATTCTTATTTCGAGTTAAAATTAAATCCAGAAAACTGATTTTTTTCTCTTTTTCGGTTTCTACTGTGAAATTAATGTTATTGTAGGTACCTTTTATACATGGATGATTAATAAATTGCAATAAAATTTATTTGTGAATATTAATTTAGCCAATTTAACACTATCTGAGAAAATCCAGGGGGGGGGGGCGCCCGCTCCGATTCATATCGACTGCCAGAGCCGTACTGGCTCATCGTTGTGACAATTCTTGTCACAATATTAGGAAACCAATATACGTTTATAATATTATCAATTACTTTGTCAACGCCAACATGGCCCAAGTCATCATGACGAGTTCTCATCACATTATTCTCCATTGACGAGGGTACATAGAACAGCAATTTTTTGTTTTTGCGATGTACAAGTCCATCACATTATTCATAGAAAGGATTTTCAGACACATTAAGTTGGTCTCTTATTTTACATATTAAGAGGTCTCGGTCTTGTTTTATCGATAAAGTCTGGTCAAACGTGTTTACCTTCTAAAATTATTACACTATGTCGACGACTCAAAAGTGTCTACGTGAGACATTCTTTTACCTGGCCTTTGTTCAATTTCACAGTCATAGTTTTGTAAGAACATAGCCCACCTAGAAATCCGCGGGTTAACGGTTTGCTTGCTTAAAGTGAGCTTAAAACTATCGCAATCGGTTATGATTTTAAATTTAACTCCAAATAGATAAATATGGTATCGCTTTATTGCATAAATAGCGGAAAGACAATCAAGTTCGAAACGGTGATATGAAGCTTCGGCATGGGTACAGCCACTGTCTTCTTCTCACAATCCTTTAACAAAAGCTTGTTTTTCCTTCCGCAATTCAATTTTCCTAAAATATGAGCTGAGTTCCTGTCTTCTTCTGTAGAAGTAGCACACTGAAAAGAATGAGAAGTATTTTTAACTAATATTTTGTGACTACATCGTTATACTATAATAATAATAACTTTATTAAATAGAATCCTAATATACATATCGTCGGCGATCTGACAATACCTGCTAAATGCAAGACCTCCTTTTTTACAGGAGGATAAAAAAATCGTATTGGGTCCATTTGGATGACCCTTAAATGTTAAAATTTTAATATACTTTTTAATAATATGTTATCCAAGAGTCTAATAAACTGTTTTTAGTTAAATTAATTTTGGTTTCCATTAATATGCAGATAGCAGATATTGTATTGATTTTTTCTGAAGTTAGCAGGTATTGTAAATGAAAGTCGTAGTATTTTCTTGAAAAAAAAAATATATATATTTTTCTCAAATGAATACTACAGTACGAAATAAGGTTATTTACAAACAATAAGATATCTAAAAATATGTAAACTAAATGAAAATTAATTTTTCACTTTTTTGGTTTTTTGTTTCTGGGCGTGAGATTTCAAATTTTTTGTTCTCTGTGTGTCAATTTCTTCCTCGTTTTCAACATTTTGACTAGTACATTCTTGTGTGTATGGCAGTTGATCATAAAATATGTGGCACTCTTGGGATATGACGCTTTTTAATTCTTGGAGATGTTTCCATTTTTTTTGTGTAATTGGCAAGCGATCTTTGTAGAGCTTTGGATAGTTCAAAACCGGAGCAATATTTTTGGGTCTAGATGGAAGATCCTTAAATTCTTCATTAAAATCTAGTTTTACTTTTATTTTACCGTTTGGATCATAGTATAGAGCTTTAATATTAGTTACTTGGTGATCTCTGTCTGGTCTAATTGTGGAATAACGTTGATGTTCTGATCCATAATCCTTAAAAAAGTTGTGACTTAGTTGAATGACTTCATATGGCCCAGGATTCATTCTGGCTTCCCTTGATGCCTTAACATAATCACTTGGTAATTCAATTATCCTATTCTTTAATTTCCGTTCTATACAACTATGCATTTGGGTGTAACCCTTTGTAAGGTATTTTTGTGTAACGGTGATTCTGTGCACAATTGCGAAATTCAATAGGGCATTGGCCAAAATACTGTTCCGGTTTTGGAACGTGCACCCGTCAGAATAAATCATGATTGGCAGATTTTGTCCCAAACAATGTCTTTCCAAATAATCTATTACACAGGAAACAAACGTGGATGCTTGAAGTCCACAATCTACTTCAGTAAACCAGTAACACGTGGATTGGTGACTAGCAACATTATAAATTGTAAAGTTATGGCATCCCAGCTTTGTTTTAAAATATATTTTTGTTGTATTCAGCGACGGCGCGACTTTCACTGTTTTTTTTTTTTCGCCCTTCGTTCATGTTTCCCCATTCAGCTGCATTTTTGTTCACTTGACCATCAGTATTTACAACATTTTTATCTTGAACGTCGGCATCTACATCTTTCTCATAGCAGTCCATATTGGCTATATTATTGGAATGATAGCTTTCGCTTTCAGACTCACTACTGGGAATATAATCATCATTGCAATCAGAAACGTCCTGGCCACCAGTATTATTGGTACAATTATCAAAACTTGTACTAGGTTTTAAATTAAATTTAAACATTGGAGTCCATTTCTTGACTAGCAAATGGAACATTTAAACTAATGTTTTCCATTGCAATTCCATTTCAGTATCATCATTTACTATTATTATGGGTATACTTTCAATATCAAATGCATCAAGAGTTAAGATTTGATTAGTTAAATCTTGCAAAATCGGTGGAGGCGTATTTATACCAGGAGCTAAATTAGAGGCTTGATCAGAAACTAATTCAGGTACTTTTGTTCCTTGTGCAACTAGGTTTAGAATTCTTTGTGCTCGAGACGCCATTCTGTCTAAAAAAGAAGAAAAATATCTGCTTTAAAAAAAATTGCAGATTTTTATCAATTAAAAATTAGTTCCTAATAAGGGCACAATCATTACATTAATTTTTTTGATCTCCTTTAAAAATAATAAATTAACATTTGTAAGTACCTACATACTTAATCTTGAAATATTTAATTTTAAAAGCCCGAAAAGTTTCAGACGATTTTAAAAAATGTATTCATCCCAAACAGTTCTTGTAAAACAATATTTAAAAAAACAATCTAATTTTTTCCCAAGAACCAGACGTGCAACACACAACCGGACAAACAGACAAAACTAAAAACAGGCATAAAAAAATCCTCAAAACTTGTTTAATTGTATGTTTAATGTTATTTTATTTTTTAAAGAATGTCTAAATTTTCAAATCATTCACGAAAATTTTTATTTACTTTTTGATTTAGTTTAATAGTTTAGTTCTAATTTTTATTGAGAAATAAGAGATAATTATTAAACAGTCAAAGGAAACAAAACCTGCTAAGTGCTATTAAATACCCTAACAACATTGAATTATACATACAATAGCTGCTATCTGCATTACATTACAATTCTAGTCTTTTAGCAGCTGTTTTATTTTATCTCGCAAAAATAATTATATCAGAATATAAAAAAATATATATTTACCCTTTGCAAATACACATTTAACTTTATTGTAATAAAATAATTGGCACTTTATAGCGAAGCAGTCGAAGAACATCTAACCGCTCTGTCTAACCTATGAGAATAACCAGACAACTGACCAGATAGCAGGTATTGTCGCACCTAGCAACAGGTCAAAATAATAGCAGATATTGTTTTGACTAAATAGAGTAAACAAATAATTTTTCTGCAGTTAGCAGATCATTTCATATTGTGCGCTATAAATAACCGAAGCTTATTTACACAAAAAACCCCCATTTCAAAAAAATGTCAGTTAGCAGGTATTGTCACATCGCCGACGATATTAGATTATAAGAACTGTAGGTTTATAAAATAATTAAATTATACATTAAACATATTGAAATACTCCAAACAAACAAACAAACAAATAATGATGAACCAAAAGTACAACCACAAACTAAGCAAAAACATAAAATAATAAGTAAACAAAGAAAAAGACTATTGCGAAATTACCTTTTGATGTGACCATTGTGAATTTAATTTTTTAGGTTTATGGACAGAATATTTGAGGACTTTAGCTAATAGTTCAGAAAATATTATTGAGTGAGTATTGTGGTTTGGAAGACGGAAGATGTATCCGTAAAACTTCTCGGTTGACCAGGATTAGTAAGTTTGTTTTGTTCTATTTCCAATAATTATATTTTATAGAATGTGAATTAATACTGCCTTGCTTAATAAAAGAACTTCATCTTGCAAGGGCACGTTGTGAGATATTCAAGGGCACGATTGAACCACTCTGAAAAAATGGAACCCGAGGATCCACCCTCTTTCGGACGCAGATGACCACTGTTGCGGGAAATGCATTATTAGTGTACCAGGTTGATTGAACATATTTTCCCTTAAAAATTATGAATTGTGGCAGCTTCTGTCCTGAAGCTGAACCACATGCTAAAACTGATGTCATATCTCGTCCACTACCGCCAATATTCAGGGATACTCTTTTAGTACCTTTTTCAGCTACAATATATGCATCTTTGGGATCATGGTAAAACCCACTTTCATCACAGTTATATACTAAATTAGCATCATCATCTGTATAACCACTATCCGCATACAATTTTTCTAAATCCTTGCAAAACTTATAAACGACAAATGTATCAGCTCCTTTGAGTCTCTTAGTAGACAATTGTTCACCCTTTCTTTTTGAGAGGTCTGGATAACATTGGAGGAAACTTCTGAACCACTCATCACTTAGACGATTGTCTTTGAACCTGGTTTTCTTTTGTTTTTCTTGGTCATTTTCTGTCCTGTCTACTTCCGAAACGTTTTTATATCTCTCACAAGTAGCACACTTATCTTTTTTGGGGACATGGATTCCAATATTATAGCCTCTTTTAAAAAACTTTTTGAATGAGGAAATTCCAATTGGATTTTTATTCTGATCCTGCATAGTCGATAAGTACATTCTATACAAATTTGACATCATCTTAATTTCCGCAGGAAGATACAATCTGGTACTGGATCCTCTACAATAATGTGAAGGTACAGATGGTAGAGATTCGACGAATTTTCTAAAATCGTGCATTTGAATGGGTGTAACCTTGTGTTTTGGTGAGTGCTTACCCCTCTTATCCATGTTTACCTGCACTTTTCCTTTTATAGCGTTTCTAACCAGCTTTTGTGTAATATTTAATGTATTTAAAAAAAACTGTAGACACACCTTAACTTGAACATTGTTTTTATGAAGAAATATTGGTACGTTAGGTTTCTTCGAACCCGGACCTTTAATCGACAGAACGTAATCTCCTCTTTATGTTGACTATAAAATTCTATTTTACTCATTTTTGGCGCTTACGCCTTTTTGTTGTGACCTCGTCGATATGGTCTAGGTCAAACTTTTTTTATCAGTTTGTTCAACGTTTTTTATTTTAAATGCATGTAATCCGTTCTGCTATTCACTGATATGGTGGTAATTATTGAAATAGAATCAAATATTCTAATAACAGTAGTAATAAAGGTAAAACATGATTGTAGGTTGACTATGTCCAAAAACATGATTTTGAGATAATTGCATTTTAAACCTGTCATTAGTTCTAAAATTATTTGTTACTTTTTGTTTAGTCGTTAATCATTCTTTTACTACATAAACCCATGTTTTAAACATTAATACTTGATAAACATATAGAACTAAATCAAATTTGATATTCAAAATAACTAATATATAACAAAAAGCATGACTTGGTAGGGATGTTCGATCTGCAAGAAAAGAATCGATATTCGAATCGATCTTGAATCGTGATGTAAAATATCGATCTGAAGAAAATCGAGGTTCAAAAAATCGATTCACAATTTTTTTTTCAAAATTAAAGGAAAATAAAATAATAAGTCAGAAACACATAACTCTTTTATTTAGAAGTTAAAAACACCAATCTTTCAAGTTTAGAGAATTTAAAAATAATAACTGGTTGAGATGTGTAGGGCTAAGCCTGACGAGCACCGAAGACACAGATCGTGATGCTCGTGACAGAACCTGTGACCTGTGACAGAACCAAGGCAACACAGGACATAGAAAAAGTGATGTAAGTAAACGGATCAGAGTGGCTCCTGTGCGACACCTAGCGGTTGAGGTAATAAATTTACACATAACAGTGAACCATTGAGTATTTTTACTCAATGAGTGAACTAAAATAAACTTGGTTTAGTTGAAAGTGAACTGACAAATTTTTGGTGATTCAACTTGAATTTCGATTTGATTTAAAGAAAAAGAAATCGATTTGTCACCGAATCGACTTTGTAGCAATCGATTCAAAAAATCGATTTTTTAGAGAGAAAAAATCGTTTTTTATAGAAATCGATCTCAAATCGAACATCCCTTCGACTGGTCTGCTGCTTTCTCAGCAAATTTCCATTATAACTATTTTCCAGATTTTGCTTCGTATCGGGAGGAGCTTGACTATAGGTGGTGTAAATAAGACAATGGTCTTTTTTTGGGATCGAAATTAAATTAACAATGTCCGTGTCTCCCCATACGGACATTGTTAGGCCCCCCCCACCCCTCACCAAATTAATAATAATACAATAGTACTAATATTCAAACATTATTTTTTATTAGAATTTTTGTTATTAGTATCCCAAACTGACAAGTGACAAACATTAAAAGAAAACAAAATAAAAAACAGTCCCAAGTAAAAATAATAAAATATTGAGAATTTTCAACAATAAATTAGTGGAAATCTTTCTTGGAAGCGAATTCTTTTAACAATTCTTCTGTATTCATTTCATTGACAGCTGCTGCCTCGATGGACAATATTGATAAATTATGTAGCCTTTTTTTACATATTGCATTTCTCGTGAAATTTTTAACGAGCTTTAATTTATTAAAGGATCTTTGTGCATTGTCCACAGTAACAGGTACTGTTAAATGCAATAGAGAAGCGGTAATAATTTCCGGAAAGCTCGAAGAAAGAGTCTGTTGGATGAGCAAAAAATTAGCAAATTCTTCAAATACATTGTTAATTTTTTTAAATTTTGCAAAGAAGATAACTGTTTGTAATTAATGCACATATTTCAATTATTGGAAAAGTACGATTGTAAAATTTTTTTAATTGTACAGCCTTTTCATAAATTTCTTGCTTCACCAATGTATTTAAAGGTTGAGGGCAAAGAAAGCGAAATTTGCCTTCAACTTCAGAGTGCCTGAAACCTAGAACTTAGCTGGGTAATCGAAAATTCAAAAAATCTATTGTAAACATTGATTTTAAAAAATTCATCGGAATTTGAAAGCCTATGATCGCCACATAACCCATCAAAATGTTTTTTTACTTTGTGCATTCTTTTATTTTTAATTCCAACAGTTATTTTATGCTTTTCTGCGATAACGGTAGATTGAAGTTTAAATTCGTGTTATTGATTTCTAAAACATTGTAGGCTTTCTAAAGGTTTTCGTAAAGAAATTGGGGCTTCTGATAAATCAATATTTGGGAACTAACATTGATCTGTCTGTCATTGATCGTTTTCTGTGTACTCCCGTGTAAGCTCCACTAGCACCGTCGTAACCCTGACCTCTACAGTTTTTAATGTCAATATTCAGTTTTTGAAGTTATTTCATGATATAATCAACCATGCTACTAGTATCTTGTTTCTAATTTTGTGAAGCCCAGAAAAGATTCCTTAATTATTAATTGTGAAATTTGCCCAGAATCTTTTCTGTCTTTTTCCAGGTAGATATATCTGAATATTTTATATAATTGATCGACTTAATTATTAATTGTGAAATTTGCCCAGAATCTTTTCTGTCTTTTTCCAGGTAGATATATCTGAATATTTTATATAATTGATCGACTTTATTTATGTCTTGCGTAGTGTCGATGACAATGATCGAAAAAAATAGTGCAGATCTAATTTCGTCAGTAAGGGAATTTTTCAAGTTGCTAAACAGTCAATAATCTCATTTTTTTTTAAAGGGCCTGAATATTTAATAGTGCCCTTTGGCTAGTTCAGTACTTGTAATAGCGGATCGTATCGGCTGATGAGTTTACAGTTGACAAGAAATTACCATTTTACACTTCATTAACGTGTTCTCTATGTCCTCAAAATGGAAGAGAACACTGAGAAAGCATGAGTGTTATATGTATCAATCTTTCAAGCACTTGCTTCCAAAAGTTTGATTCTATTTCAATTTCCTTGTCTGTTATTTCATTAATGGTTTGGTTTTTCTTCCATTGATTGTAACATGAGGATATGTATAATTCTGAAGTTAAATGGATTTTAATTCTTTTTGATAGCCTTGCCAATCTGATATACCAGTATTTGTCCAGTTACATCTTTGCTGAGCGAAAAGCCAACAAAGCTGACAAAATACAGAATTTTTGTAAGGCGAAAAGCATAGACAATTTAACCGTAACGTTTGACCATTCTTCGATTACTGTAATAAAATTTCGAAAAGTGCCTTTTGTTGCTATCCACTAGAAATGGACTTTTTGGTCTGCAAAGACCATAATCAAAACAAATTTATTAGTGATTTGTTTAAAGTAGGGACTACATTCTTGGCAGCAGCGATGGCATAGGAATAAATCATTTGCTACAAATCGTATATTCGTACAATTGTCACAATAATTGGGCATAATTGTGTAATAACCCGAATTCTAAAATATTTATAGGTATGAGTTAAAAGAACTTTTTCTTCAGTATAACACAATTTATTGTGTATATTTTTTACATGATGTTTATTTCAATAATTTGACACACCGTCCAATAAATAAAAATATGTAATTTAATAATACAGTTATTGGACACCTGTTTAACCTCAAAACCTTATAGATTTACCTGAGAAATAAACAAAAGGCTCAATAGAGATGTAAAAGTAGCCACCTATTGCAAAAAATACCCTAATATAATAAACACTTACCTTAATTTATTTTGAATTTGAATAACGGCGACCTTAACAAAATACTTAAGAAATCTCTATTTTCAAGTTTCGATTCTACTGATGCAAGTGACATCTAGCGAGAATTTTACTTACTGACTATAAAGTAGGCACACAAACAAGACAACCGTTAAAAAGCCAAGCTAAGTAACAGTGTAGATCCCTTAGTTTTGAGAGTTTATTGTTTGCTGTCCAATAACTGTTATTGTCCAACGACTGTGCGGTTTACCCTATATAAAAGTCTTTTCTTGTGTTTTGTTTGTTTTAAACGAAATTCAAACAGACATTTACTTATCAGAATGAATATGAAACAAAGTACTATTGGAATAAACGATATATGCATGTCTAGCCCACACCTGGTTACGAAGAAAGTGGATCTTAAATCTGGATCCCAAAGCCAAAGACTGCAAAGGTAATACAAAATATTTGTTTCTTACCAACAGAAATGTAACAGTTGTTAAATAAACTTATTAAATTACTTAAATTTGTGTTTTTTTTTTAATAAATAGGAAGTGTTTTTTTCCCTCATCTTCCTACTGATGTTATGGCTTGCTGTTGCTAGAGTAGGACGAGCATTTTTGTGGTTTATGGTGTGCCGAATATATATTCTAAGTGTGTTGATATTAATAGTTCCTTCTGCTTTTGTGGGCCTTGCACTGAAATGTGTAGTGTAGGATAGGAACTATTTTTATACTTGTAGTAATATTATAATTATTTTGCAGTCATTTAAAGTCTCAACAACATTTGTTGCAGACGTATTGTTATCATCATTTATATCTTGTTTCGGCAATTTCTTTAACACAGCCTCACGAGCAACAGGAACTAATCCTGTGGTTCTAAATCCTGCTATGATATTTGATTGATTTGCTCCAACTTTTTCAAGTGTTTAGCGGAGAAGAGTAGGAAATATATCTTTTCTTAATGAACCTTGATTTTTATTTTTCCAAACCTTTAACACTTGATAGGTCGGAAGCAGCTAATGTCTAAAGGCTGGCAAAGGTGATTACTATTGGGCGGCAAAAGGACGAATCTAATATCATTTGCTTAACATTGTAAAACTTTTAACGAAATGTAACAAGTAAGGTTGTCACCCAATAATACTTTGGATCCGTTCAATTTTTTAAGAAGTGTTGGTTTTAGTTGAGTCGATTACTCTTTCAGAATGTTTTGCTTTCTTTCTAACAACCATTTTACTCCGACCTGGATTGTCAACAAACCCACTTTCATCATAATTTAGTATGTTCTCAGGTGGAACATTCTTCAATGAAACCAATAAATTGTCGAAATATTCAGGACATCTGATCCCTGTTTCTTTTCTGACAAACATAAGCTTAAATTATTTTGTCTGGCAATAAATTCATAATACCAGCTGTTGCCTCGGCCTATTGCCCTGAAATTTTGTAATAGTCTGTTCAAATAACCTTGTACTAAATCTTTAATATTGGTTCGTTCCAGGGAAAACCCTCAATCACGTGCGAGTACAACTGCGTTAGAAATTATATTATCTTCTTCTGTAAGAGTTGTTTGACCACCAACAGTTTTTATGTGTTTATTATTATATTTTCTTTCCAACGTGAATTTCGGGATACCATTCTTCTGGCTGACCTCTCTATATGTTAAATTTGTTCTTCTAATATTCAGTGTGTTCTGGATAGTTTCAATGGAGAAGTCGCGATATTTGCGACTTCCCACTGTCCTCTTATATTTATTAGGCATTTCCCAAGCCCAAGCCAAGCCTACAAAGTACAATAAAAATATAAATCCCAACATGTGAAAAATATACCATCATACATATTGTTTTCAATATATATCTTTTTAGGACATAACCCGAATCTCAAAAAAAATACCCAGAGTCCGTATGTCAAATAGACTCCCGTGGCCAATAAGAAGTAAGTATAACACCTATAAAGAAGGTCATATTTACTTACCATTATTTTTAATTTTATACACATACTTGCGGAGTTCTTTTCAACAATCGGTCGCATTTTTGGTTGCTCTAACATCTTACCAACAAGACAACTTCCATATGTTTTGGAAATTATTCTACTCACTGGTAGATGACAGTGCGTGCTCAGATAAAGTAAGCCAGGGTCATCCCAAGTCGCCCACTTATACGGTACGTGAAAAAATGTGTTAATACAAATTAGGTTGGCTATTTAATCGCTGAATGCTTTATTATCAACGCATGAGGCAGTGGCGGCTCCTGATCTGTAACGTAGAGGAGGCTGAGAGGTAAAAAACTGTGTACATGGGGCAAGAGCTGCAGGCGAAAATTTTCCAGGAATTTCAAGGTCATTGTGTTTAAGTATTAATATATATATCTAGTAGAAGGACCTCTACTTGGTCAATAAAATATATTATATTTGTACAACAAATCTAAAATATTTTATTTGTTCAGCAAAACCATCGGGAAGGTGTAGAGTTTTCGATAAATTATTTTACCACTCAAAAATACATTTATTGATGTTAATAGTAATAATTACACATCGTCGGCTTAAGATGCAAATGGCCTAAGTCACTTAAACAAAATTTTACAGGAGACACATAAAACTGTGTAAACTGATTGACTTGCATTAATATTTTATTTTGTTTTGATAAAATTTCGATGTCAAGATAAGAAATCATGTAACAAACTTTAATTGCAAAATTTTTAAGTTTAAAAAAAAATAGAGGACTCGAGCCAGTTTCTGCTGAAACTTATCTGGACTTATGCCACTTTCACAAAACAGGTAGGTATTGCAATTTTTACCAGTGCACACAGAAATGAACAAAACAAAAAATTTTTTTATACAAAAATATATTTGTCATTGAATAGTACATTTTTTTACATATGGGGGAGGCTGTCGTAGAAATCATGGTAGTCCCGCTGTAAAGTACTTTTGAGCGACATGAGATGTTGGTATTTTTCTGCTTTTATTGGTATGGGATTGGAATAAAGTCTAGGTAATTCATCGTAAGTTAAAATTTGGTGAGTTTGTTTTTTGTACCTATGTGGAAGGGATTTCCATTCTTCAACATGACGAGTCTTAAATAAAATTGTCCCATCTGGATTGTACTGGAAAGCTCTTATATCAGTCACAGTTGGATCTCCTGTCTTACGACCTGGTCTTATAGAGGGAATGAATTTTAGTTTTTCAAAGTTCCTAAAAAATGTATAGTCCAGGTATTCCACATGATATGGCCTAGGACTTTCGCGTGCAGTTTGACAAACTTGGACATAATCAGCTGGAACATTTATAATCCTTTTTCGCAACTTTCGCTCTATCGTTGAGTGCATGGAGTCGCACTCCATTTGCGTGTGTCCTTTTTCTAAGTACTTCTGTACTATTATTATTCTTCTTTCTTGTGACAAATTTAGCAGTGCATTAGAGAGGGTAGCGTTTCTGTTTTGGCAGGTGCAACCATCACTGTATAATATTATTGTATCATTATTATCATTTTGGGGAACATAGGTGGTCAGAAATTTATAAATAATAGAAGCAAAAACGTCTGAGGTCAATCCTGCAGAACTTTCGTGCCATAAATAGCAGTAACCTTCCTTTGTTTTCAAGTCAAATAGGGTGAAATTATGTACTATTAGTTTGGTTTTATAATATAGGCTAGAAACATTAGATTTTGGACACAAAAGAACGGATTGAACGTCCATTGTAAAAACTTTCCTATTTTCTCCCGATTTGTCGAGATCCTTTTCAGCACGTGCTTCTTCTTTCTTTTCAAATGCTTTGATAGGTATTCTCATCCACATTCTTAGTTTTGTAACCGATATATACGTCACACTCATCCTTTTTTGGTGAAAATAGAGCTAGATTGAGGTCATCAAATAAGTTCCCAAATGATGCAATAGACAAGGGAATTATGTTATTTCCTTGACACCAGTCATTCTTATACAACTTATAAAGACCCATTTTTGAGGACCAATTTGGTTCTAGATAAAGTTTACTGCTGGATTTTCGGCAGTAATGGGATTCCAACTTACGTAGGGAATCAAAAAACATTTTCATATTATGCTTTTGTTCATTAATTCTGGCGTTTCTGGGATTTAACTCTCTTTCTGTTTCAGCTTCTACATGTTCGATCTGTGTCTTGTTTGTATCAACAATCCAATGCCCTATTGTCCTTGGAGGAATAGCAAATGTATTACAGAACATAGTTTTGCATACCCTTTTTCTTGCAGGTACATCTAGATAATAATAATATGAACATCCTCTTCTTGATACGTTCTCTTCTTTTCTATTTCTAGCCCTCTTAGTTGTACATTTTTCAATAAGTGTAGTTAAATAAATTTTTTTTTCTCCCCATGTCAATTTCCAAAATTTGACAAACAATTTATTTCTTTCCTCATCCGAAATTTCTTTACATTTAATAGTCTGTTCTTCGTTACAAAGACATCTTGCTTTTATGGTTTTTGCACTCCTAGGTAAGTTGTAAACCCATTTTGTGTCTGTTTTGCATTTTCCATTATAAGGGAGTCCAGCCTGCCGATTAACTTTATTATCATTTTTATTCCATGTGCTTTCATTTACATCTCGTCTTCTTTTTCTTGTTCTCACATTTATTTCAGTCACGTTTTCACTATCAGTTTCCATTTCTTCTTCCTCTGCTGGTTTATACATTTCATTTTCTTCGCATACTGTATCATTTTTGGCATCTGGTAATTGAAAATCATGTTCTTCTAATAATTTTTCTATTTTCATCTCTTCATTCTCAACTAATTCAGAGGTTTTACTTTGGCAAGAAGAATAACATACAGCATTCTCAGGAATTCTGGTTTCACAATCGCTTTGTAATACATCAATGCTTTCTAATGCTATTTCAGTTAAATTTTCCTGACATAATTCTTCAGCTGCTAACACTTCAAATAGTGGGTTGGTAAAACATTCTGCAGATGTTAAAGTGCTATGCCCAATACCAGATTCAAAATTATCGTCAAAGTTGAATATTATCGAGTTTTCGTTTTCTGATGAAGTCGTCGGCTCTTGACTAAAGTTTTCAACGATTACAGTTTGCAAGTCAGAACAAAGATTAAGAGGAATAGTGTCGCCCAGTTTAAAAGTTGTTACTGTGTGACAATTATTAACACTTACTTGGTCAGAAATATTATTTTCATTGGAAATAACACTAATTTGGACAGGAATATTTTCTTTGTTGGACATATTTTCTGTGGACTCGCCCACCATACTGAGAATTTTTGCTGATCTGGAAAACCGATCCATTCTGCAAAAAAATATATTTTTTAAACTCACAAAATGTGTGCTGTACGTATTGCAATATATTTATTTGTATGAATAAATAAGCAAATAATTATTATGATATAGAAAAGTCTCTGTTTTTTATCACCAATTTATTGTAACCTGAACGTTACTGCAGTTTCGACACATTAGCGTGCAATTTCCAAATGATTCTACAGTGAATGAATAATACAAAGGTTCAAATATTTATACTACTTCTTTGGCCATTATTTAGACATTATGCCAACTGATAGGAATAACAAGGGTGATACAGGTAATATTTTGACCCTAATTAGGTTATTAATGGTGATTAATGGTTATTAATGGGGGATTTTATAATCCAGTTTTTCAACTAATTATTAATTAATTACACAAGAAATGTTGCTTATAAAATGGCCTAACTCCTAAATTTATTACATTCTATCTTAGAGAATTTTGCCTAACTCAGCAGTCTTAAAATAGAATTACTTTTGTTTATAATTTAAAAAATCATTCAAATAACATTATGACATACAAAAGAAACACTTACCTGACTACTTCAAACCAGAACAGTAGTTGATATTCACTTATTTTGTAAATTGTTTATGAATAACGCCACTCGTATTGCACCACGCTACTATACAATGTAAACAAATGAAGTTAGGCAGTTTGCCTTCATATCTCAACAGCACTGGACTTAAGCAAGTTTCTACTTGTTTATTATTGCCTAACCTAGGTATAAATTGGATATAGGTTAATTTCGAGGATATGAGTTACATACTAATTCACCAGATGGCACCAAAACCTCGTTTCAGTAAAAAAGTGGACTTAGGCCATTTGCATCTTAATAATAGGTACATCAGTTATTATATTAAAAAGCAGTAAAATAAAATAAGGATTTTTGCCAGGATTGGAGAAGGTGTATGTAGGGAAAGTGGGTGGGGAAAAGGGGCGACAAGGGAAAAAACTAAAAAATAAATTCTAAAAATAACGAATAACGAATAAAATAATTAAATAATTATAACAAAAGATAGTCACTCTTATGCACGCATAACAAAATAAAGATATCAAACTTAACACTTACTTAAAGAATGTTAATGAATGCATAGGTAAAAAAATAAATAATTATTCTAATAGAAGTTCAAAATAATTTAACGTTTATACTTAAGCGGAATTCTACGGTTTTTTGTGTCAGAAAAATAATCTATAATGTCATCATAAAACTGATCGTTTTGTCGTAACTCGCGAATGAGATCTTTATTAATAGAAATTATTGGCATATTGGAAAGTCTATGTTGGCCGGTTGTATTCCGCGTAAAGGTTTTTAATCGTTTCAGACTCGAAAAACTTCTCTCAACTGAAGCGGAGGTAACTGGAATAGTCACAATTAGGCAAAGTAATTTATATAATTCGGGCATGCAAAGATTGAGTTCGCAGTTGGACATATATTCTAACATCTCAAATGGAGTATTAGAACTACCAAGAACTTTATCACAATATAAAACAGAGAGTTCATTTTTAATTGAATAGGGTCAAAAAACTTATAATACTTTAATAAACTATCTAACAGTTCCTGTGGAAATAATTTGGAATAATTTTGGAAATTGTTTACTTTAAGCAAATCAAAAAATATTAATTTATTCATATCCGAAAATCTAATTTCAATCTGATTACTTACAGTATCTATAATTTCATAAAAAAATTGTTTAAAACGTGTCTTTGGATCGGTTATATTGGATAATTTTCGTCGTTTAGATTCAGTCTGATCAAGAGAAATATTTTCAAAAATTTTATCAAAATAGTGATCTTGATCTCTAAAATCCCTTAATTTTGAAAAAAGTGCTTGCAAACGGTCTCTTGAATAAATAATGTCAGTAAATTTATTTTGTAAAATGGAAAAAACAACGTCCGTTTGTTGAAAAATTAAATTAAAAATTTCCAAAAAGAAAATAAAATTACAATCTTCTTAATGATTTTTTAGACCAACTGCTTCTCTAATTCAAATTTTGTCAAAATCTGGACTCTGTATAATGTGTTCCAAAACTTCAATCAATTGAGTTTTGTAAAAGTATATACGGTAGACACAACGCGAGAAGTAACATTCGCAATATTTTGTTTGCCTAAAAGATGTAATTTACAAACACAACTAATATGCTCCTGGCTTTTTAAATGCCTGTTCATTGCAAGGTAAATTTTTAAGATCGTCATATCCAGATTTTGACCAAACATCTTCTCGAATTGAAAATAATACACAGGGCCAACAAAATAATTTTTTTAAAGTTAAACTACCAGTTAACCAATTGCATTTATCATACCATGCATTAATGAAACCACGAGATTGTTTACCTTGATTAATTAAAGTTTTACTTAGATCTGGTCGTGGTACTCCTAAGTCTTTAATAAATAATTTATCGTCATAAGAAAGTCGACCAAATTTATATTTTGTAAGATACTCAACGATATCATTGCATGTTCGAATACGACATCATTGTGTTATTGTCATTGTCAATACTTCTACTGCTACACTCGCCAGTTACCTCCATTATAATAATTTTGATAATTAATTAGGTAATGAATAAACAATTTAAATAATTAAATAATAAAGACTTACACGTATTATGGTCGATTCAATGTTTATTACCTTAACCTTAGCAGTAAAAACTGCAAAAATAAATAAAATCTCGACACGACGCGGCACTAACGAGGGAATGTGGTATCCAACGTGCTATGCTACTAACGACAGGTGGGCGTGTCTGCCTCCGGCTTCAGGTTTTTCAAGCGACTTTCAACACTATGTACTGCGCTTTGTTGTGCGACATTGACAGTATGCCCCTTTACGAATTATTAACTATTCTAAAAACATCTCGTTCCTGGAGGCATGCCTCCGTTGAAACACGCAGGCGCAGACGTCGAGGAAACAAGCTCTCATCCGTCCGTAAATAGACGTAGACTAGGCGCTTGGTTTTTTATGAGGGCTTACGGGCTTATAGGAAATAATAGTACAGGACCTTCTACAGTTATATATATTATATATTTATATTTATTAATATTTTTATAATTTTCTTTCGAACCAGCATGATGTAAGGATTTAAAAATGAAAAACATATTAAAAAAATTCTTTTTTGTAATTTCTACAGGGGAGGCACTGCTTCCCCTGCCTTCCCTGACGAACCGCCACTCGCATGAGGCAGCCTTATCAAATGAAGGAACTTAACAGCTTATCCACTACCTTCCTCCACCTCCACCTACCACCTCCACAGATACCAGCACTCTCATTATTCCATGTTATATTTAGTTACCATCAACTTTATACTGATGTTTGGTGTTAAAATAAGGCATTTGTTGTCTTAAATCTATTCGTGATCAAATGAAACCATTTTGATTTTTTTCTCCACAAATTGCCATTGAAGCTTCAGTCACCAATTTTACACATCTTTCAACAGCCTTCGACTCATCTGTCACCATGGAGATTAAAATATTTTTTGGGTGCACATAGAACCCGTTTCTTTGGCTGACGGGATCGATAATTGATAGAACGTGGGCAAAAATTCTGGACCATTTATTATTATATTTAACAAATGTCGAGGACCGTCTTTGCATTATGGCTTTAGCTTAATATGAAACCAGACCGGTGCATAAACCTTCATCACATACTCGCATAAAGTTTGAAGATTTTTTTGATACATCTTTTGTGGAAACATAAAGCCTTAATATTCGATTTGCTGTTGTTAGCCAACGAGAGTGCTAGTTTTCCTGGAATTCTATGAAGCAAACTTTCTGTGCAAACACCAGAACTAATAGCCTGACATATGTCCCACAAATATTTTTGGACAGTGCTCAAGTTTTCAGGAACCAGTTTCGGTAAGTTCTCGCTCTGTATTGGGAGAAAAGTTGTCACAGGTAAATTCTCGCACGAGATTCCAACAACTTTCCAATGGAACCAGAAAGTCCAGTCGTATGACCATCTAAATCCTGCAGTAAATGTCTCCATGAAAAAGGCAAATGAACCATTAGAGTGGACTCCAAAGAAAAGAAAAATCTGTCTTTTTTTCTAGGAATGTAATTTTTTTAAATTTAATGCCGATTCTAATATTGGTGGTACATGACCGATATACTTTGAATCGGGTTCTGCTACTAATACTATATGTTCCTCGGTTATAGTTCGTCTATGAAATTTTCCTCCTTTTATGTCTTGTGTAAGCGTCTTATCCTTCCTGCCGTCAAAGTATAGCCCTTTTAAAAAATCCTTGTTTGTGTTTTAAAGCTCAGCTCTTTTTCGTTTTCTAGTACGTCGTATCTTATTTCTATCAATTATTTTTTATGCATTTTGTTTTTAGGTCTTCCAAAAACAGCAGAAGCTATTATAGTTGCAGATCTGTCACGATGCCTGTTCTGTCACATGCCATCGCTAGCTTTGGCAGAGAAATTCTCATCTGTCCGACAGTGTTTTGAGATTACGAAGTTGACGCAATTGGATTTTGATAATAAACTGTATCTGACGTATCTGAACTACCTATATCTAATTGGTGTGTAGCTGTTATAGATAACTCTTCTATGGTATATGTATCGCTTTCACTTTTATAATAACGTTGTTCTCTTGGAAGCCTAGAAATTCTTTTAGATTTTCTATCAATTCTTCTCTGTTATATCCTTTACTATTTTATAATAGAATAAAACACGTTATTTCGAACTATTGTTTATTTTGTCACATTCCAGTTAACCCTGTAGTAAATGATAATACTACATTCACCATGCCGGTACATATATGTGATTCATCACCTGGTAATATTCATATGTACTATTCGTGAATGTTTATTTTTTAATAGAAATAAGATTATGAATGATTTGGATAGAAAAATAAAAAAGTAAAAAATAAATTTAAATTTATAAATGTATTTTTATTATGCTATTGCCTTATTTAGCTTACTCTCAAGAATGAAAAATATATACAAATGAATTTAAATGATGTTGAAAAGAACCAAAAGACTCGTTAAGTTTAATAGTTTCTTTATTCACGTGAACAGTATGTCCAATGTCCATCTCTTGACATCTGTATGTATATCTCTGACGAGCACAAGCTGGTGATTAGTATTTATATGATCTGTTATCGGCTTGTGGTCGTCATTACATTCTCAATTCGTGGTTTGGAATATTTCTTAACACCACTTATTAAGACAAGTATTATTTTTCTTGGGTATATCGGTCATATATATAAACAAATTTATTTATTTTTTTCTAACGTTTCGGTTTATTTATAACCATCATCAGAGACTACAATAATAATAAAAAGAAAAAAAAAATTTTTTTAATCAGTTATGGGCACATACTAAAATTAACCTATATGAAGTACTTACATTATTATTTTGTGTTTGCTTGATCTTAAATTAAACTACATTTTTTAATGTGATGTATTGAGTGTCTTAAAGGCAACTAAAATATTTTACTTTCTGAATATATGTGCAAGTGAGAGTTCGTTTGTTTATGTTACAGACAAGATAAGGGCTAGCAGGTATACATTACAAGTGGGTGTATTTTATAAAATGAATGACAATTATAGTTTATATTATTTTAACATTATATTTGTAAAATTAATTGGAAAGATGTAAAAATTAGTCAATAACTATATTTTACCCCATTTGTTTTATTTTAATAAGCCGAAATAAGTGTTACTTAAATTCTCTATGTCAGTTCGGCTATTTATTGAATTAGAATGTCTTTTTATTTGCAGCATTTCATGTACTATTCTACGGTGATAATTGGGTTCTTTTTCCAGGATGTGAATGTTATTAAAATTAAAGCTATAGAACTGAACATGAAAATATTCTACATTACAAATTAGAACAGAATGTACTAGATTACCCTTTAATTACTACACAACTTATGTGTCGGTAGTTGGACGTTCATAATTATTATTGAAAAGTGTGGATCATACTACACTACTTGTTGATACTTTATGTACTTTTAAATTATAGCTAGTAAAATTAAGAATAAGATATACAGGGTGAAAATTTTGGGAGGAATCTACGAGATGATGATTTTTCCTAATACGGTCCTGGAATCTTGTTGATTGCGACTAACTGTTGGTATTTCATACTATTTTTAACTAATAATAGTTATAATTACTTAGAAGCTTAAACTGATAAGAACTTTGACAACTAACATTGAATTACTGAAAGTTTGAATTTTAACAAGATAATGTTTAAATTTAATGTGTTTATTTTGTATCTGTTGTAAGTGTGACAAGAAAACGAAGTATTCCACTTTTGTTGGTAGTTTATGTACTTTCAAACTTCATTAATAAGATTTAAAAAAAACATATACAGGGTGAACTTTTTAGGGGTCACAGATAAAATGAAATTTTTCCTAATACGGACCTGGAATTTTGGTTTTGTAATTATGGCAAACTGTTGGTGTTTGATAGTACTTAATGTGTACGGAAAATAAATTGAATCGGACAATTAGTTTCTAAAAGGCAACGAAAGCAAATTTTGGTAAAAATTCATAAATCACCCTGTACAACCCTAAATACTTGGCTAAAATGATTTTAAATAGTGGTTTGTTACTAACCTTGATGGGCCCTATCTACCATTGGACTATGTACAGTTCCTCATGAAACACCCTGTATTTGTAAAATTAATTGGAAAGATGTAAAAATTAGTCAATAACTATATTTTACCCCATTTGTTTTATTTTAATAAGCTGAAATAAGTGTTACTTAAATTCTCTATGTCAGTTCGGCTATTTATTGAATTAGAATGTCTTTTTATTTGCAGCATTTCATGTACTATTCTACGGTGATAATTGGGTTCTTTTTCCAGGATGTGAATGTTATTAAAATTAAAGCTATGGTTATTATCCAAGGCATGTTGCGCTAGCGCTGTTGACGTATTTCGATTTTTAATATTATATTTATGTGTGTACATTCTTTTATGCAGATATTGTTTTGATTGACCTATATACGTACTATTGCAATTGTTGCAGTCTATTTTATATACGGTGTTTCATGAGGAACTGTACATAGTCAAATGGTAGATAGGGCCCATCAAGGTTAGTAACAAACCACTATTTAAAATCATTTTAGCCAAGTATTTAGGGTTGTACAGGGTGATTTATGAATTTTTACCAAAATTTGCTTTCGTTGCCTTTTAGAAACTAATTGTCCGATTCAATTTATTTTTGGTACAAATTAAGTACTATCAAATACCAACAGTTCGCCATAATCACAAAACCAAAATTCCAGGTCCGAATTAGGAAAAATTTCATTTTATCTGTGCCCCCTAAAAAGTTCACCCTGTATATATATATTTTTTTTCTTATTACTGTAGTTTGAAAGTACATAAACTACCAACAAAAGTGGAATACTTCGTTTTCTTGTCACACTTACAACAGATACAAAATAAACACATTAAATTTAAACATTATCTTGTTAAAATTCAAACTTTCAGTAATTCAATGGTATTTGTCAAAGTTCCTATCAGTTTAAGTTTCTAAGTAATTATAACTATTATTAGTTAAAAATAGTATGAAATACCAACAGTTAGTCGCAATCAGACACGACTCCAGGACCGTATTAGGAAAAATCATCATCTCGTCGATTCCTCCTAAAATTTTTACCCTGTATATCTTATTCTTAACTTTACTTGCTATAATTTAAAAGTACATAAAGTATAAACAAGTAGTGTAGTGTGATCCGTTTTCTTATTACACTTTCAACAGGTTTTAAACCAACCAACAAAATTTATCCCGATAAAATTGACATTTTCAATAAATTGGTTTCAGTTAGAGCAGCTATTCTGTCTGTATATAATACTCATTGAATTCTAAAACAATTTAATAGTAACAGAACAGAACAAGCAAAATAAAAAACGCAACATGAATACAAAACAACATAACAAAACAAAATAATACAAACTCGAATACATATTAACAAAATAAAAAGTAAAAATCTATAACTTTCAAAATGTAACCCCCCCCCCTCTTCACGGCATTTTATTACCTACTACTACTAAATGTCCCACAGATTTTCGTATAACGTCCGGGAAGTTTCTTATTACGTTACAATACTGTTCAACAATTCGGTCTATTAATTGCTGCTCTCAAGTTGGACTAATGGCATTAGTAACGTAGAAACAAAAGTTATACCTCATCAACAATTATACCTGTCAAACTATTGCCAAAGTCAACTACTCCTTTTGTTAACAGTGTCGGTAGATAAAAAGTCTATTATATTCCTACTGTAGAAAGAATTGACAAACTTTCGCAGAAATCCTGCACAAACGTCTTTAGCTGCACACTAAATAAAATAAGTTCATTTCCTAAAACTAGAACTGAACATGAAAATATTCTACATTACAAATTAGAACAGAATGTACTAGATTACCCTTTAATTACTACACAACTTATGTGTCGGTAGTTGGACGTTCATAATTATTATTGAAAAGTGTGGATCATACTACACTACTTGTTGATACTTTATGTACTTTTAAATTATAGCTAGTAAAATTAAGAATAAGATATACAGGGTGAAAATTTTGGGAGGAATCTACGAGATGATGATTTTTCCTAATACGGTCCTGGAATCTTGTTGATTGCGACTAACTGTTGGTATTTCATACTATTTTTAACTAATAATAGTTATAATTACTTAGAAGCTTAAACTGATAAGAACTTTGACAACTAACATTGAATTACTGAAAGTTTGAATTTTAACAAGATAATGTTTAAATTTAATGTGTTTATTTTGTATCTGTTGTAAGTGTGACAAGAAAACGAAGTATTCCACTTTTGTTGGTAGTTTATGTACTTTCAAACTTCATTAATAAGATTTAAAAAAAACATATACAGGGTGAACTTTTTAGGGGTCACAGATAAAATGAAATTTTTCCTAATACGGACCTGGAATTTTGGTTTTGTAATTATGGCGAACTGTTGGTGTTTGATAGTACTTAATGTGTACGGAAAATAAATTGAATCGGACAATTAGTTTCTAAAAGGCAACGAAAGCAAATTTTGGTAAAAATTCATAAATCACCCTGTACAACCCTAAATACTTGGCTAAAATGATTTTAAATAGTGGTTTGTTACTAACCTTGATGGGCCCTATCTACCATTGGACTATGTACAGTTCCTCATGAAACACCCTGTATTTGTAAAATTAATTGGAAAGATGTAAAAATTAGTCAATAACTATATTTTACCCCATTTGTTTTATTTTAATAAGCCGAAATAAGTGTTACTTAAATTCTCTATGTCAGTTCGGCTATTTATTGAATTAGAATGTCTTTTTATTTGCAGCATTTCATGTACTATTCTACGGTGATAATTGGGTTCTTTTTCCAGGATGTGAATGTTATTAAAATTAAAGCTATGGTTATTATCCAAGGCATGTTGCGCTAGCGCTGTTGACGTATTTCGATTTTTAATATTATATTTATGTGTGTACATTCTTTTATGCAGATATTGTTTTGATTGACCTATATACGTACTATTGCAATTGTTGCAGTCTATTTTATATACGGTGTTAGTTTCATCTTCAATTGGTAGTTTGGGTTTAAGGTTTGTGAAAAATGTTTTTGTCGTATTGTAAGGTTTATGTGCAATTGTTACATTGTGGTTTTTAGATACTTTTGCAATATTTTACATTTGGTATGTAAGGCATGGAAATATATTTATTTTGATTATTACTAGGTTCAACTGGTGTTTTGTTATAAATTTTATGTATTCTTTTTTTGATAATTGGTTCATAAAAGTTTTTAGGGTATGCGTTTGTTTCTAAAGCTGTTTTAATTTTTTTCAAGTTCTGAGGTCTGTTTTGGGTGGGAAAGTTTAATTGCTCGGTCTGTCAGACTGTTGACGATACTTTTTTTGTAATTTTTAGGGGTGTGTGATTTAAAATTTAAGTATCTTTGCGACCATATTTCTTTTGTGAACCAATTTGTTTCAATGACGCCTTTATCATTATATGTTATTGTAAGATCTAGAAAGTTTATACTGTTATTTTTTTCTATTTCAGTGGTAAATTGAATTCTTGGATGAAATTTATTAAAACTGTCAACCGTATGCTCTATTTTATTTTTAGGTAAGCAGATGATGCAGTCATCTACGAATCTTTTGTAAAAAATTGGTACGTAATTTAATGATTTAAGGACGTTATTTTCTATTTCTTCCATTACCAAGTTTGCGATAGTAGCAGATATGGGTGAACCCATGGCAGTTCCGAAGATCTGGGAGAAAATTTGATTATTGTAAGAGAAATATGTAGAGTTCAAACATAAAGTTATGGCTTTAATGAATTCATCTTGGTTAATGTCTGAAAATTTACAAATTTCGGACCATTTGTTCTTTATACATACTATTGCCAAATCTATAGGAATATTAGTATATAATGATGTAACATCAAGTGACATGATTATATGGTTTTTGGGTATTGTTTGTGTTTTTATGAAATCGCAGAATTGCCATGAGTCCTTGACATAAGCTTCTGTTTTTCCTAAAGTATTACTTAGTATGTTTGATAAAAATTGTGATAAATTATATGTGGGGCTGTTTATATTGCTTACTATTGGTCTTAATGGAATATTTTCTTTATGTAATTTTGGTAGGCCATATATATATGGGGCGTGGCCATTGTGACAAATTAATTTATTTTTTTGTTGTTCGTTAATGAGACCTTTTTTGAGCCATGAATTAATAAGATTATTGAGGTTGGTTTGAATTTTTTTTGTTGGATCTTGCTTTTCTTTTTTATATGTAGTTTCATCATTAAGCATACTATTCATTTTTCTTTCATAATCTGTTTTGTACATAATGACAGTTTTATTACATTTGTCAGCTGTTAATACGAAAATATTTGAGTTTATATTTAAGAAGTTTTTAGTTTCTTTAATGTAATAATGTAGTTGTTGTTTGGCTTTATTGCTTGTATTTTTTACTTTATTTTTATAGTTCGTGAGAATATTGCATACTTTATTTCTGATTTCAATTTTATTTTCATTATTAATATGTATTAAACCTTGTTCTACACTTGGGATAATTTTATCTATTGGAAAACTATTACATGGTAAAGAGAATTTTGGTCCGAGACTTAAGATATATTTTACAGTGTTAGGAATTTTTAAATCGGTTAAGTTTGTGAGCCAATTTTTGTTAATAACCAATGGTTCTGAGTTTATCTTTTCGTTCATTAGGCAGTTTATCTTTTTTATATGTTTTTTCAACAGTCTGACAGACCGAGCAATTAAACTTTCCCACCCAAAACACAGACCTCAGAACTTGAAAAAAATTAAAACAGCTTTAGAAACAAACGCATACCCTAAAAACTTTTATGAACCATTTATCAAAAAAAGAATACATAAAATTTATAATAAAACACCAGTTGAACCTAGTAATAATCAAAATAAATATATTTCCATGCCTTACATACCAAATGTGTCCGAAAATATTGCAAAAGTATTTAAAAACGACAATGTAACAATTGCACATAAACCTTACAATACGACAAAAACATTTTTCACAAACCTTAAACCCAAACTACCAATTGAAGATGAAACTAACACCGTATATAAAATAGACTGCAACAATTGCAATAGTACTTATATAGGTCAATCAAAACAATATCTGCATAAAAGAATGTACACACATAAATATAATATTAAAAATCGAAATACGTCAACAGCGCTAGCGCAACATGCCTTGGATAATAACCATAGCTTTAATTTTAATAACATTCACATCCTGGAAAAAGAACCCAATTATCACCGTAGAATAGTACATGAAATGCTGCAAATAAAAAGACATTCTAATTCAATAAATAGCCGAACTGACATAGAGAATTTAAGTAACACTTATTTCGGCTTATTAAAATAAAACAAATGGGGTAAAATATAGTTATTGACTAATTTTTACATCTTTCCAATTAATTTTACAAATATAATGTTAAAATAATATAAACTATAATTGTCATTCATTTTATAAAATACACCCACTTGTAATGTACAGTAAATTCACTTTTGAACCAAAGCAGTTTGTGAGTGATTAGGAGATAGCAGTAAAGCGAGAGCACTACACATGCGTGACTGCATGTCGATCTCAGAATGTTAGCGCTCTCGCTTTATTCTCTCCTATTCACTCACAAAGTGCTTTGGTTGAAAAGTGAATTTACTGTATACCTGCTAGCCCTTATCTTGTCTGTAACATAAACAAACGAACTCTCACTTGCACATATATTCAGAAAGTAAAATATTTTAGTTGCCTTTAAGACACTCAATACATCACATTAAAAAATGTAGTTTAATTTAAGATCAAGCAAACACAAAATAATAATGTAAGTACTTCATATAGGTTAATTTTAGTATGTGCCCATAACTGATTAAAAAAATTTTTTTTTCTTTTTATTATTATTGTAGTCTCTGATGATGGTTATAAATAAACCGAAACGTTAGAAAAAAAAAAAAAATTTGTTTATATATATGACCGATATACCCAAGAAAAATAATACTTGTATTGATATCAACGGTCAAGAAAAAACCTAGAATATATATCTATATACCACTTATTAAGGGAAAAGGTCAGAATGATATAAAAAAATGCGTCACAATTCTGACAATGCTATAATTCTTCCCTTCTTAAGAAGATTTGTATCCTTAGAAAGAAGGTTACAAAGCATTAATTAGACTATAATTAATAACAATTAGTTAATAAAAGAATACAATTTTTGATTTTATTATGCTTTTAATCATTCATACTATTATCTTTATTCAAATTAGGCTATAATGCGCCAATAAATTTAAATGATGTTGAAAAGAACCAAAAGACTCATTAAGTTTACTAATTTCTTTATTCACGTGATTATTTCGTCTGATACCTCGAAAGGTGAGGGTTTATTTAAATGGCCAAAAACTACTTCAAATGGTGTGTTTTGTTAGGGAATGTATTGATTCGTTGTAGCCGATAACTGCAAGTTTCATAAGGAAATCTAATGGAAAATTTGGTTTTTCTCGTATTAGGCACCGTAAACTGTCGATTAGTGACGAATGAAACCGTTTTACCGGACTGTTGGATGTATGGCTATCGGTACTAGTAAAATGTAGCGAAATCTTATGGAGTTCACAATAGTCTTTAATCATAATGGTATTAAATTCCGTTCCTTTATCACAGATAATTTTGTAAGGTTTACTGTAATGTTGAATAAAAGTAAGTAGTCTTCTTTGTACTTCTATACCTGTTTTGGAAGTCATTGGGTAAGTTTGTCCGAGTTTTGAAAATAGATCAAATATAGCGAGGAATATTTTATTTTGAAAGAAAAATAAATCTATGTGTATTACATCGAGAGGTTTCTGAGGTACTGGTACGTGCTGATATTTAATTTTTTGTGGGTGTCTATCATATTTACACATTTTACAAATAGCACAATTTTAAATATATTCTTCAATGGTTTTTCTGAGGTTCGGCCAATAATATCTTCGTAATATCAGTTTTTCAAGAGTTTTCCATCCGCGGTGAATTGTTTGTGCTTCGTGCATTTGTTTTATAATGCGTTGTTGTTCGTTGTCGTTCTTAATGTCTTCAAGTACGTTATCAGAAATAATACATGATAAGTGTTTGGATGGTCTTAAGTATTTTTGAAAGATTCTAATAATTTTTCTTTCTATTGTTTTGTCACTGAAGTGAAAGCACAACTGGAGGTTAGTTCCTATTTTTAAAAATTGATTTAAAAAGTTAAATACTTCTTCGTCTGAACTTCGCGATTTCAAGGTAATTATATGTCTATTATAGTTTTGAAATGGATTTTCGAGAATGTGTGAATTAACAACAGCAGTGTCGCTTTCTTTTATTTGATGTTTATACATATTTAAACAAGATTTAGCGTAGGGCATAGAAAATGCTGGATTAGAAAGAAAAGTATGGATGGTATTGTTGTCGTCATCATTATTGTTAATCGTGTTGTTTATAGCAAAGGTGTCTTCGTCAATGTCGTTTAAGATATCCTCGGCTATATCTTGGTTAGGTTCTAGTAAGGTATCTAGGATTGATTGCAAATCTGAGGGATTAACTATCATAGAATTTGTATCATCTTCTATGACGTTTAATTCTTCTATAGGTGGGCGAGATAAACAGTCTGCATTAGCATTGTGTTTACCTTTTTTGTATTTAATTTCGTAGTCATATTCATCAAGTCGGAGTCTCCAGCGTATCAAGCGAGAGTTAGGATTTTTCAGATTAAACAGCCATTGAAGAGGTTGATGATCTGTCATAATCGTGAAATGATTTCCATAAAGATAGGGGCGATAAAATTTGCAACTATCTACACAGCTTAGTAGTTCTTTTTCAATAACAGAATAGTTAATTTCTGCCGGATTTGAGGGTTCTTGAATAATAAGAGATTGGGTGTCCGTTTTGAGATAGTACGGAACCGATGGCATATTGACTGGCGTCTAATTGAATTTTTAAATTAGAATTCTCTAGGGCTATAAAAACAAGATCTAGGTTTTGAATATGTTTCTGAAGGGATGTGGAGAAAATAATTATGTCGTTCATATAGACTAGCCATACTTCATTTTGAAGTTCTTTTAATACATTGTCCATCACGCGTTGAAATGTCGAGGTTGCGTTTTTGAGACCAAGGGGCATTCTTAAGTATTCATAATGTCCATTTTCGACGTTATATGCAGTTTTTTGGATTGAGTCAGGGTGCATTTCGATTTGATGGAAACCGGAAGCTAGATCAAATGTCGTAAAGTAGTTACAGCGTCCTAGTTTGTCTAATATGTCGGTGATGTTAGGGAGTGGGTATCTATCAGAAATAGTTTTTTCATTTATTTTTCTATAACAACTACTATGCGCCATTTACGTTGACCACTAGCGTCTAATTTTTTTGGGACAACCCATATGGGTGATGACCATGGGGAAGTTGAGGGTGAATTATGCCATCTAGCATTTTATTAATTTGTTTTTGAACTTCCTGTTTATGAACATATGAGTATCTATAGGATTTTGTGAATACTGGATTTTCGTCATGGGTCTTAATTTCATGTTTTACTTGATTAGTAAAACTTAATTTATCTTCTGGGAAAGTCGCGATGTTTTTTTTAGAAATGTGAATAGTGATGATCTTTCTTCGTGGTTAAGATGATCAGAACGGATGAGGGTATTAAAGTCAATGCAGTTTTTATTTTTATTTAAAGGGCGAATATAAGGGGTAAAAGATTTAAAATCCTTAAAAGGTAAAACCTGTAGGGGTTCATTGAAATGTGCTTGTGTTATTTGGTTTGAAGGATTATGATTTCGACGATGGCTAGTCCATTATTGGCTATGGTGAATGTTTCAAATTTATACCAGGAATGATCATTTCAATAGTATGCCGGATTTGCAGTTTTTCCAACATTTTAGATTAAGAAAAGAAACGGTTTTACAGTTCCTAACCGAGATTGAATACAGATTCTAATATATACATAATCTGTAAGTTTTAATTGACAATTATTCTGCATACGTAATTAGAATAGTTTTAATTTTATTTGTAGAAATAACAGTGTTTCTCCTATTAATCAATTTTTAATCTGCTTGAGATACTATGCAACTGGTTGCCATCAATTAAGTCTGGCTCATTTTGGTAATATGCACAAATCTACTGTGAATAGGATAATTAAACGAGTAACTGAAGCAATATGTTACTTATCAAATGAATACATAAAGCTACCAGATACAGCTGAAGAACTTCGAAAAATACAATTAGAGTTTTATAAAAAGGCCTTATTTCCAAAATACATGTACACATATTAAAATACAATCGCCAGGTATGTAGTTTTTTGTTTCGTCCCTTTGGTTTAATAATATGGTTGTAGTAGGTATATTTATTTAAAAATAATTAAGTGTAAATTTAATATTTAACATATGATAATATGCTTATACAAGTATATATAATTATTGTTTTTAATATAGGTGGTCCTGATGCTGAGATATTTAGAAACAGGAAAGGATACTTTTCTTTAAATGTACAGGCTGCAGTGAATTCATCATATAAATTTATGAATCTCGTAGCTAGATGGCCAGGCTCGATACATGATTCAACCATTTTCAACAATAGTTTGCTTCGAGGACGCTTTGAAAGGAATGATTACCCCAACTCTTTTTTATTAGGTAAGAACTTATTACTACCTCGTTAAATTATTAATTCATTCATTTTGAAGGTGATAGTGGGTATGCCGTAAAACCATATTTATTAACGCCTTTACTTGAGACAAGAAAGGAAGCAAAACGAAGATATAATGAATCCCACATAAGAAGCAGAGTAATTGTGGAGAATACTTTTGATATTTGGAAGCGGCGGTTTCCTATATTAGCTTATGGATGTCGAACACAGCTAAATAATACGATGTACATTATAGTTGCAACTGCTATATTGCATAATGTTGCCAGAGATGCTGGTGAAGAGATACTTCAAAACGAAAACGATGCAGTAATTCAAGCATTATTAGATAATGCAAATGCACCTGTAGTACAAAATATTGGTAATGATGCCAACGGCTTCCAATTTCGAACTGATTTAATTAACAATTACTTCTCTCAATTATAAATAAATACCTATTTGCCAAGTTTTTTAATTTTATTTTTCCTTTGTGTTTTGTGTCTGAATAATACAAAAAATAATATTGAGATTAAAGTAATGTAATAAATAGAATACCTATTTTTCTATAAAATTTATTGTCTAAAGTCACAAAAAAATTAAAATATATAGAAATGATCAATTGAAGAGTAGAAATACGAAAGGGGGTAAATGCCAAAATATCATTCTAAAGTTATTAAAGGAAATATGAATAAAACACGGGAATTAGAATTTATTTATTTATTTATTGTCAACCCTATTTCATCACATAACGGAAAACATATTCTATCAAACAAAATAATCAAAGTTTGAAGAGCAAAAAAAATGTGTTAAAAAAATTGTCCAAATTTAGGAAAGGGGTAAGTGCCACAGTCATTGGGTTTAAATGGGGCAACATATTTTTCTTTAAAATTCGTTTTGAAGTGTTTCCCGGATCATTGTTATTGATTGGTGGCTGTTCTACATTAAGTAACTTTCTATAAAAGTCTTTGTGCTCAGGATTTTTTAAATAATCTATCATTGATAGAAGAGAAGTTCGTTTATTGGCTGATACCTTATTTTCAGGTGGTAATTTAAACAGTTCAGCATTCTTTAGATTGGTTAAGGTTTGACCTTTTTTCAAAACGTTTATTTCAATCCATTCTCCTGAGTATGCAGTTTTTATCTTTACAATACTAGGGTTCTTACTTTCTAATCTCAGAGCAACAGCTTGGCTGATTTTAAGGTTGGTGGTATTTAAAAACTTATCTGCTGCCGATTTAAGGTCCCAAAATCCATATTTTGTCATGTCCACTATTTTAAATGGTTTCATATTCTTTTCCGGCACTCTTGAGCATTTTCTGATGTTCTCTGAAAGATCCATTCTCACTTCTTCGTTTTTTAACACAGTTATCGTCCATTTTTTGTACAAATTTTGACCGTAAAGCGCGAACAAATACTTAACAGATGACAGGTACTTATCACCTTTCTCGCGACAATGCCTTGGCATATACTCGCAGCGACATCTTTGGAGGATCACCCACAACAGACAATTGCAGTTGGCACTTATATCCTTTCATAGTTCTCACCGCATGGTTCTTGTAACCTTTCTACAGCAATAATATCATTTTCACAAATTTGGCACTTACCCCCTTTCGTATTTCCACTCTTCAATTACTTATTTGCAGTTAAAAAATTATCTACCCAATCGGGATTTAATTTTCTTAATTCTTCTAATTTTATTTGCAGTTGGACTTTTAATGTGTTTTTTTCCAATTCATGTTTCTCCTCATCTCTTTTTTCTTTATTTTTCAAAACTAGACGTTCTAGTTCCACAACTTCTAGACGCTTTTCAGCAAGTTCGCTGTATACTTTTGATACATTGGAGCTTTGCAAAGCTGCTGTAGCAACGGGTCTTCGTCTACTGCATGGTGTTTTTTCAGTGACGGGTGTCGTTTCTATTTTGTGGTGCCTTAAAGGAGTACTTACAGGCTGTTTTAAACTGGCAGGTTTCCATTTTGACCAAGTTTGGTTAACATTTTCGGACTCCAATACTGGTTCTTCGCACTCAATAAATATCGTTTCACATCAATTTCCATCTGCTTCCATATTTTCAAAATGATCTTTATTAACATCTACAAAATAAAATAATCTATTGCAATTTTGAACAAATAGGTATACTTATAAACACATCAATATAGCCATTTATACACATTTTAATAATTTTAAATGAATGGTTGGAATTCATGTAAGTATTTACAAAGCAATAAAAAAACAAACCTGCAATAGTGTCGCTGTCAAACTGGTTTTGTAATCCGAAAACCGTTTTTTGATTGATAGCAGCCAACATTAAATCTCTAAGAGGATTATGCGTCGACTGAGAAGGCCCACCTCCAGTTTTAAAAATTTCAATTTTTTCGTCGGCTACATCTTTTCTGACTGCGGCTTTCATGTTTAAAAACATTTTCCTTAGTGAGTGCTGATCTCTGTATATATAGGGTGGGCCATGTAACGTTTTAAATTTGAATCGGCTATAAAAAAAAACTAATGAATATTTTTTCAAAAATCTTGTTTTATTGGAATATTTGAACCTTGACATTTAAGTATGAAACACAATATCAATCATATGACCGCCACGGCTGGCCCTACAGTACCTCATCCGATCAACCCAATTTTCAAGTACTTTTTCGACGATTCCGGCTTGAATTTCTTCAATGGCAACTTCGATTTCGTGTTTCAAGGCCTCAATTGTCTCTGGATGGTTAGCGTAACATTTATCCTTAACGGCTTCCCACAGAAAATAGTCCAACGGGGTCAAATCACAGCTTCGAGGCGGCCAATTGACATCAGAATTTCGACTGATTATTCGGTTTTCGAAAACGGTGCCCAAAAGTTCGATTGTTGCGTTGGCTGTGTGGCAAGTTGCGCCGTCCTGTTGAAACCAAACGTCGTCCATGTCATTCTCTTCAACGTTTGGAAATAAAAATTCGTTGAGCATGGCACGGTAACGCTCGCCATTGACCGTAACGGTGGCTCCTTGGTCATTTTCAAAGAAAAATGGCCCAATGATGCCACCGTGCCAAAATCCGCACCAAACAGTCACTCGCTGTGGGTGCATTGGCTTCTCAATGATAACATTCGGATTTTCTGAGCCCCAAATGCGACAATTTTGCTTATTTACATATCCTCCGATGTGGAAATGGGCTTCGTCTGAAAAGATGATTTTTCGGTAAAAATGCTCATCTTCGGCCAAGCGATCTTCAGCCCATTGGGAGAACCGAAGACGCATCGGATGGTCATGAAGCTTCAGTTGTTGGACTAATTGAACTTTGTAAGCCTTCATACCGAGGTCTTTATGCAAAATTCTCCTCAGAGAAGTGCGAGAAATGTTCAGTTCCTGAGAACGATGACGAGTTGATGTTGATGGATGTTCACGCACACTCTGCGCAACAGCAGCAATGTTTTCGGCTGAACGCACTGAACGAGGACGTACACGGGTTGTTTTGTCCGTTAACCATCCATTTTCACGAACTCGCTTCACGAATTGACGGACAAACTGAACTGAAGGCCTATCTCTTCGTGGAAAATTTCCACTTAAATTTCTTACAGTTTGGGTTAAAGACTCGCCGCTTTGGAAGTAAGTTTTTAATATTTCCCAGTTTTGTTCAAGCGTATAGCGTCCCATTTTGCAAATGTTACACATTAAACTAATTATCTGTCAATAAATTAATGTCATTCTACCTTTCAAAAACAAAAGAACAGGCAGTTCAAATTTAAAACGTTTCATGGCCCACCCTTTATTATTTGGTGACACAGCATTAAACTCATTTGCAATTTTCACCCAAACTTTTTCTTTTTCTGCATTGGTCACGGCGTCAGTTTTTTTGTTTTCTGTTATATTCTTATACGAATTCACTAACACCATAAGTAAATTTTTCTCTTCCAACGAATAGTTAAAACTTCTTGACCTTTTTGCACCCTGGTTTTGCATTTTTTAAATTGATTACTGTACCTAATTGAGAAAATAACAGTCAACTTATATTAAAAATAAAACTACAAATTCTTACCACGATTACTGTTGAAAATAGATTGAAATAATATATTGGCTAAAGAATATTTTTAAAATATTTGATAGAATAGAATAAATAATATGAAGAACACAAAAGTCGAAAACACGCTGGATTTTGCTGGTAGCAGACAGGTTATGTTTACCTTGTGTTTACCTACCAAACTTTAACGTAATGAGCGATTTATTTGTAGCGAGCGGTACCGATTTCTGTCATGCAGCGCTGCCAACGCTGGTGGATTTCTCTGTAAAAATTGTTTGCCGCTCTCATTGTCAAAATCTTACTCATCAGATACCAAAGTCACAGAATTCTGGGCCAATTAAGTTAAGACGCGACTTAGAATGTATGGTGCAACAGAATTAAATTAAAAGTCTTACTTAACGTAAAGTAGTACTTAAATATTTTAGAGTTTAAGATATGTCGGTGAGATTGGCCATTAATGAATCTACATGCATTGAAAGTAATTGATAGTTAATACCTGATTGGGTAATGTTTATTTATTTATCGTTAATTAAAACTTTTCCTTAGTTACTTAGGTTACGAATAGAATATGCTAATTAAATATTTTGAAGTCAATTAAATTTGTTTAAATGCGCCAATTAATGTATGGTTAAAATTTAAATATGCCGGTAATTTAAAATGTGCCAATTTAATTTAAATTTAAAGTAGTAAGTCAATTAATTTATTTAATTAAATGCGTCAATGAATTTAAGAATTTATGATAATTAATTTGATATTTGGAAGGATTTAATTTAATTTAATTACTGAGATTGTATTAAAATTATTTAGACTTAATTTGTATATTCGGAATGATAAAAATGTTTGTTTAATGAGAGTGATGATTTGCGAAAATTACTTGGTTTGATTTTCTTTGTCTGCGATAGACTTAAAAACTAAATTGCTTTTTGCAAATGTCTGCGATAGACGAACTTATAAACTAAATGTCTTCGATATACTGAAGTTGAAAAAAAAGGACCACACAAAATGACTTTAATCAACGTTTGAAAGAAAGTATCGCACAAAGTAAGCGACTTTCGATCAGGGCGAGAGACAACATTCAAGTGACAGAGAGGATATAAAGGAGACTGAGTAACTTACGTTAGTCCTGGATGAGTTCTTGGAATAGTGGTGAACGATTTGAAAATCGACCTGTTGGGCCTGGTACCTCTGGATTCGATAGGGGGTGACTCGATGCACTGAACCTTCTTGCCAATAGGGCACTATCCTACCGACTGCGCCAATTAATTTAAATGATGTTGAAAAGAACCAAAAGACTCGTTAAGTTTATTAGTTTCTTTATTCACGTGAACAGTATGTTCATCTCTTGACATCTGTATGTATATCTCTGACTAGCACGAGCTGGTGATTAGTATTTATATGATCTGTTATCGGCTTGTGGTCGTGATTACATCATCAATTCGTGGTTTGGAATATTTCTTAACACCACTTATTAAGGGAAAAGGTCAGAATGATATAAAAAAATGCGTGACAATTCTGACGATGTTATAATTTACATGCACAATGATTATCATTAATAAAAGAAATATCTTCTCTTTCAGTAGTAAAGGATTCTAAAAATTGAACAAGTTGACACTTGTGAAGAAATCATAATAAAATTATTTTTCGTTTTCTTAATTCCTAGTAGAAATAAAAGTCATAAAATAAATATTTTGTCACAACTGCTTATTGTAAAGGACAAGAACATTACAAGAAATCCAATACATACATCAAAATACATAATACATAATAATCAACATTAATTTAGCAACTATGATTGCACATACACATACCCCTATACATGTTTTCATTGGGATATGTTGCTGACTTTTACAAAGCTTAATATAAGAAATTAAGCTGTTTCTTAGGATTATAGAATGTATTATATGTATATTTATCTACAAGACGATTTAAGTATTTATTTAAGCGAATAAGATTATCGGCATATGCAAGTCCGCAGCATTTTGGGGAAATTAATTATTCTCAAGTCATTTCGTTCGCTAATATAAATTCCTACTCTACATATATTCATATCAAAGCTTTCTAAAATACTAAACACAAAATATTCATAATTTCCTTTTAATTTTCGAGTTGAAATTTCATTAAACTTTTCTCCTTTAAATGATAAATATGTTGAAGAAGGAATATTTTATTGTGTTAGAAAGGTAGTTTAAATTCTCTTCATATACTTCAATATCATCATACAATAATGTTCTATTAACCAAATACGCAGCAAATCCACCAGCAATACATTTATTATTAGTCTTTGTCTTTTTATCTTTTAATATTTCAAGTGCGATCTAAATGAACCAATAAAACGAAACTTTACTGGAGATCCACTTACACTTTTTGTGAAAGAAATATATTTTTCCTTATTTATGGGTAGTAAAGTTAAAAGACAGTAAATGTGAATCATATCCGATTAAATTATGAAACACAACGGGTACTACAAAGGAATTTGGATAATTTAGATTGCAACTATTATGTGCAGCACCCTTGTATTTACCTGTGAAATGACAGTGATCATGCACTTTTTTATCATCTACTTTAAACAGTTGTTCACAAATATGACAGTGAGTGGATAACATAAATTCTTCTTCTTGTAATTGGGAAATGTTCTTTAGTAGTAGTTTTTAATTTTGATTCAAATTTTTGTGAAATATTTTTTAGTTGATTAGTAAACCACCCTATACAGTTAGAATCGCGATTACTAGTAGACAGATCATCATAGTAACATTTAAAGTACTACCCGGCGCTATAAGCAATATGTTTTTGATATTTCAATGTGTTGGTTTGACCGTTTTCAGAAAATGGCTCTAACATTGATTAAAAATCACAGTATAATACAAATGGTATCGGTTCTTTATAATTAAAATTTTTGAATGTTAAAGTTGTTTGATTAGTAAATGATATTTTACATTTATTAATATTTCGGTAGTCTACTACATGTAAATTTAATTTTTCTTCGCTAGTAAAGTAATTTAAACATATATCACAAATGTGACATTTTCCATTATGTTTATTTAATTGTTTAGAAACGAGCCTGGATAAATCTTTCATCAAACAAAAATGATACTTTATTTCCACATTTATATTACCATCATTATTGTGTTCTTGTTCACGTTCATCAAGGTATTCATTTTGTATCATTAATAAGGTGACGTGTCATTCTAATTTTTTTGGAGTTAATCGAGCTGGTATTATGCTAAAATGTTTTCCAAACAATTGAAGCTGGTATACATTTACTGAAACATTATTTAATTTTTCAAACTTTGAAACTTGTTCTATTGTCATGGGAAATTCAATATCTTTTAAGTTTAAAACCTCAGAATAGTGGGATATAATGATGTTCTGCTTTTGTTTTTTATATTTCCATTAACTGGATATAGGCTAGGAACAATGCTCCATGCAAAACACGAATCGTCATAGAGATTTACAATGTTGAGACATGCTTTTTTACGTGAAATTTCCTCAGGCAAATGATGATGCACTATTACCAAGCTCAAATTTATTTATATTAATTTCCAAACTAATTAATTTTTGTAAATCCCAACCCCTATCCCGCTCTTGAAATTCCTTTAATTTGTTTAAAATTTTATCTATTACATGTTCCTGAAACCATTTTTTTTAAATATGTACCTGTACCAATATCAAGAATCGAATTTCTGGTAAAATATTTAAATACTATTATTTCTGAATCAATTCCAGTTTTAATAAATTCACCACAAAAGCATGTGTTCTTTTTCATTGTAGGCATTTTTTTTTAAATGTTAGCAATTCGGGTTTTTAAAAGGAAGAATGCATCATTTAAAAATTGCAATACATCTTTATGTTTTAAATTTAGTATTAAACCAGAACGTGTACGTCTTTCAAATGCAGTATTAATATCCACCCAACGTATTCAAGAACTGCTATTCACTCTTATTACCTAACCCCCCACCAACATGATGCTGAGGTAAATTTTTTAATAAAATTTTAATTCTTTTTAAATGACCGATATTTGTATGAATTTTCTTACGGACTCCAATCGAATTGAAGTTTTTTAATGCTCGGTTTAACAAACTTAAATGTTGATTTATTGACTTTAACCACCTTTTCCTACTTAAAATATTTTTCCTCTCACTTAAAATGTTTTCCACATCAATAAACTTGTTCACAATTTCGTCACTCAAGCTACATATATCTATATCCATGCTAAAATGCACCTTTTCAAACTTGTATGCATATGTTTATGTTTTGACAAGAGTTTCTACCTTAATGAATTGTAAACTTGGAATGCATGCATCTTTATAAATAATAATTGCAATTGCTCTAACCTCTTAAATTTGCATTTGATTAATTTCCATTAATAGAAATATCTGTGCAGATGTATTCAGTAAATATATGAATATATAAATATTGTACTATACATACTAAATTAATGCTGATCTTAAAGTAGATTAGATGATTCCTACTCCTACCTCCTTAAAACTTATGTTTTTCTATAGTGTTGATTACTGCAGCAGTAGTAGAGAATTAGCTAAAAAATAAAAATAAAATAAATTAGCGTACGTGGTAATAACACTGATATTGGTAATTCAAAACAAAAACCGTTGCTAAAATAAAATGTCAGGTGTGGGATTCGAACCCACGCTTCCTTACAGGAATCTGATGCATTCACATTGGACGCCTTAACCACTCGGTCAACCTGACTGTCTACTTTAGCACTAAAGCTACTAAAAATCTATAAAAATGAGTAAAAATTACTTACTTGCACTTGGAGACCAATCCTCCTTAACCACTCGGTCAACCTGACTGTCTACTTTAGCACTAAAGCTACTAAAAATCTATAAAAATGAGTAAAAATTACTTACTTGCACTTGGAGACCAATCCTCGTTTTCTATTATTTTAAATATTGTCCCTAAAGTGGGTTTGTTTACATCTTTCAAGCCTTGATATAAGTAGAGAGAAGCTGCCAGTGCAAAATAATCCTCCCCCCACCACTTTTCTTATTAGTCTACTACTACTACTACACCCACTTTCCACACCCACACAATATTATGTTTAAAACAGTAGTAGCAGATGTGACTCGTTATAATGTTGTGTAAGACCTGTTGTGATATATCAAGCTTTTTCCATGATGCAATTGGTATAGTGAGATTGCAGCTACTACAGAAATTTTTGGATTTACAAACTGAATACTTTCAAGATCCAACATTTACCAATTGGCAGGACTATTTTAAATACTATCTGTTGATAATTTGTAATTGCTGCCCCTTTGCAATTACTAGGACGTTGATTCTCTCTTCTTGTAAATTGAAACAGGTTTTTAATTGAGAACATATATCTGTATTTGCACAATACTCAGAACAATACAAAAACTTAAACATTTAACATAAAATTCGTTTTGTAATAATAACGTATTAAGTACGTCTGTTGCTGTTATCGTCCAAAGCCACACTGGCATCTAGCAACATGCACAGCAACAAGGTCAGCCTCGCACTTGGCGAGGTTGCCGCATTTAGAACTCTATCATAAGACATGCAATAAATATTGTAACTTTGATGTGGTGTTACTTAAGTTAAGTTGTTATTCAATAGTATATCGGTGAGAGAACACTAACTTTGATTGAATTTCCGATATACTGAAGATAGGGTTTAGTTATGTCGTCTGCCAAGGCAATGAAGCAGTCCACACAACAATTAACCCGCCACGGCTAGCCAGTTATTCTAGGAGGAGTTAAGAGAAACTCAAGAAGAAACAGAATTAAAAATAGATAAACTTTAATAAAAGACTAGCAGGTATACCTGTACAAACAACACAATTTTAGTAAAAATATTTCTTACTTATATCCTATCTGACTTATCTTAAAACATTTGACTCGGCACTAACCGTATGGTTTAATATATTAAGTTTACTAAATATTAATTAAAATTAATAGCAATAAGGTAATTAAAGTACACTAGAACGAAGTACTATCTACGTTCTTCACAAGCTTAAATTTAGGAAATTTAGGCAACAAAGCCACTAAAATCACATTGACAACATGTCCAACTAGGCATAAACACCTACGTTAAACAATTCATTCTAAATTAAATTAGAAGCAATTGCAAAAAAAAACGGCTATACCGTAGTTTATTTAAATTGACAACCAATAGGCAAAAGGCCCAAAATTAATACATTGCAAGCAATGCTACGATAAACGTCTAAATTGACAGTTTGTCAGTTCAACTGCAATTAATATAATATTATAAATATCACAATAAAAAAATTTTCGGCGAGATAAGATATACTAGGGTTGTGGCTACCCAAATCACATAACAATATAGATAAATATCGTATAAATACACAAAGGCATACCATAAAACAAAATAAGGCCAGCTATGATTGAAATTTAAAAAATAAAATCCTGCTATGCAGTACTCACAAGAACACTCATAAAAAAAGTCAGGTACTTATCTTAGTAACATAACAGCACATAATATGATGTTCGATTATCCATACAACTTTCAGGCGACCAGCACTCGGCGGTGAAAGGTTGATATTTCCATTAATTTAGTATTTCGTAACACATCCAAAACTTAGACTTTTATTTCCCATGGTTAATATGATTACTTAGCTAATCCGCTAACATCCCCATGTGTAATCCAGTATTAAGATAAAAAGTTATAAATATATTATCCATCGATATTCTTTAAACCCCCAGCTACCATATTTTCCATTTAAACCAGATTGTTAAAATTTCAACGATTTACAATGATACCATCGAGCACGATACTTTTAGGAATTTCATTATTTGGTGTTATTTAGTGTAATTTACTGTTATTTGGTATTATTTAGTAATATTTAGTATTATTTGCTATTATTTGATATTATTTTCTATTTTTTTTCAATCTAAAAAGTCTGAAATACAAATTCCAAATTACTCACGACGTTCATTAAAAGCAAGTTATTTTAATTATTACCTTAGGTGACTTAGATCCTACTAAGTGATTGAAAAACTAATGAGCCACGAGCCTTTACGTCTCAGCACACCTTTATGCGGCCACGGTCTCACTTTGACCTTCTCGTCCCTACCTCCGGTCATGCGCGATAAAAATTCAGGTAAAAGTTATATATAATTGATTTTCTTATCGATCGACGTTATTTATGTTGGAAATTGTAGGTAAAATTAAATGATGATATTACTAATCAAAACTCAGGTACGCCTTTATCTTGGATGTGTTACATAGATTAAAATAAGCAAGTCTGTCTATTGACTAATTTCCGGTACTCATATGCTCGAGTGTCTTAGGTGAATCCTTAAGAGGGCGGTTGCCTTTTAGATTTAAGGGGGCTGGCTCCGATGAGTATTTCGTTGTAACATAAATTAAAAATTTACTGTTACAATATAAAAATGAACACTATCACGTTACATTCGAAAATTACTTTAGTGGAGTAGATATTTGTAATACCTTTCTGAATCAAGATATTTGTATATTTTCTGTTGGACAAAGTTTGGCGAATCTAGGATTGTCAGAGGTAACTGGTGTAAAACTCATCGAAGAGTATTTAAGAGAAGAGAAGACATTGGCATCAGTATCTCAGGAATTGAAAGAACTTATAAAAACTAGTGTAATATGCAGTGCTCCCTTGATATGCGGTGCTCCCTTGACTTAGAACTTGGAATTAATATTCTGTCAGAACATTTTAGAGATATGGGTAATAGTGCATTACATGAGAGAAATTATGGTATAGAAATTATTAGTGACGAAGATTGTAAAAAAATATTCCAGTCATTTCAGAAGGCACATGAGGTGTGTTCAAAATGTTTGATTGATAAGAATATAAAAAATCTCGTGGAAGGTTTATATGAATTAAATTTGTCATATTATTTATCTCATTTAATATATTTTATGCCAGATGATCATAAACGTGTAATACCTAACTTATAATTCACGTTAGTCTTAAGTAAAATAAAAGAATATTAATTAATATAAGCATGTTTATTGTTCATCCATTAAAAAATTATCATACAAATAAAAAACATTAGTAAGTGCACATATACAGGATTCTTTAGTATGATAGAAACAGCGTGTCCTTCTAACTTGTAATTTTGGACTTTCAGCTAATTCATAAACTGGGTTCATAGAATGCTTTCGGATGTTGTCGGCCTTTTCTTTCCCCTTCACGTAAACACATTCAACATTACTAGTTAAGTTCTTAATTACATTAGAAAACTGATATAAAGGTGTAAATCCAAAGTTCCACTCAATGCAATGATGATTATTCATAATCCAAAGAGTTTGTTTATGTAAATATGGTGGTAGCAATTTCATAGCAAACGGTGGTTTGAAGATGTAGTGACATAGTTGAGTTCCATCATAAGCAGCTAGCTCTTTAACAATTAATTTATTGTTTTCAATCTTGAAGCATTGTATATCTATTACCAGTTTCATAGTTTTAATTGGGAAAACTACACTAACACTTGCTTTTTTAAACAATAGAATTTAATATCTTTCTTGAGTTTTTTGAGATTTCGTTGGTAAACGGTTAGTTGTCGTTTAAAGGTATAAGACATGACTAAATGATTTTCTGACTATTTCATAATAAGTAGTAAAGTTTTATGTATTTTAGAGCTGTCGTACAATTTTAGTTAACGGGTTGTAAGTAAAATGTTTTTCATGCAATATAAGACAGTATGCTGTAGTCTCTGTTGATGTGGGTTGTTCCGTTTCAAACTCAATTCTCCTTACTATGGATCCGGTTTGAAGTGTTTCTTTTTGTCGCGAGCAATCGATATGTGTGATAGGCGCATGTGTTTTAAATTCCGTGGGACTAAAAATTGGTAGATTATTTTTGTGTGAATAGTATGATTCCTGGAAATTTGCAAACATATCATACAAAGTTGCAAATTTGTTATTTTTAAAATCTAGATGTAAATCGTTATATGGATACCTTTCCGAATTAAAGTAAATCCGTATATTTCTCAAACTACAATCATCGAATTTAGACATGTCTTTAGTAACTTTTCCTTTTCGTGCTTCTTGGTATGCGACAATAACATGTCTGGGTGTTTCAACTTTAGTGGTTGTTTTAACAGGCCATGTATGTCTAGTAGTTTTTGACAAAGAGGGATATTCAATTAATTCCCAACTTCTAAATTTGATGGGTAGCTCGATGTTCCTAATAACAATTTTATTTAATTTAAGTTGTTCCTGAATGCTAACGGTGACATGAGGAACCCTCCAGAATAATTTTTGTATTTCTATTTTCGGTTCTTCACTTTCATCCACACTAGTTATAGCATCGATATCATTACTACCACGTATCAATACAAGTTCTTGTCTTATGTTAATAATTAGTTTACGAAAATCTTCAAAAAATCCTAGTAAAAGTTTCATTGGTATGCAAACATTAAAATTTCCGTTAGAATCAACTAATATTTTTTTATTCGAAGCAGTTGTAGGTGTAACCTTTTTCAGAAACCAGCCAGCATTTTCAAATAAAACGCTTTCATTTTCATTGTGTGACGGATAATTTTTAATAGTTGAGACTAATCCAACATTTCTAACCGAGTCTACCACGATACCATTCAACTCATATCTAATCTCTCGAAAAATAAACGCTATTCCATTATTGACAAATTCCAATTTTGTGGCTTTACTCCCATCTGATTTTGTTAGTTTTCCTTCAATGTATAAGTAACTGTTGCAAGGTGCTGTATATGCATCTAAATCTTGAATAGGAATCCTGATTTCATCATTATAATTCAAATTTCCAGGTATGTATGGTTGATATGTGTGAAATTGATAATCTTCTACTGAAGTATCGCTAAAGGGTTGACCAGTTACATTTAATAGATCCATTACACCAATACTTGTAATTCAAGAGATTCCAAAAACTGGCAATTCACACATGTTAATGGTTTAAATTTGCGAGAGGTACTAACAGTTTTCTTCTTTTCCAACTTTTTTATATAAACTGGTGCACAATTGAAGTGGATATTAGAAAAATATGGACCAAATTTGAATGTCTATATTTTTGGAACGGGTTGGTTAATCTTGATACGATTTTTTGTGACCATTAGCAAAATTCATTGACTGTCAACTGTCTCAAATAGATTTTTAAATTGTGGTTGTTTCTTTTATCCACAGGGTGATTAACCAGACCCTTACATTTTCGTTAAATTTCATCGTTCTCCCAATTTCCTAAAAAAATTTTGGGATTTTTTTAACACATTAATTATGATTTACAGGCAATTCTGAAAGACCAATTTGAAATTATTTTTGATAGCTCTGTTATTTTCAGAGATACCATTTGTTATAGGAAAAATTGCGATTTTTTTACATTTTAGTTTACAGTATTTTAATACGATAGTCAATTACAATTGTTTCTTCGATATTCAACGCTCCCAGGGTGCCCTTTTCGAATGCAAGGCGAGCAAATTAATTTGGGTATAAGGAAATGAACCAACATAAAAATAAATAATTTAAACTTTTTGGTATTTTTACAAATTGGCGTTTCTTATATTCGACACTACCAAAAATCTGAAAATGAGCTTTTATCAATTTTGATAGAAAATTTTGGAATCTTGGACAATACTGCCGAAACGGTTTCAGAATTTTTGCGTCATCCCTATTATTAAAAGAGATACATTTTTTGGTAAATAAAAACGTATAATTTGCAATTGAGAAAACCTTGATTTACAAATTTGTTCGGATCTATGGCAGTCTGAGGTGATATATCGATATGAATAAGACGGGTCACTCTTTTTGGTCCATTGACGTACTGGAAACATTTTCTAAGGGGTCAAAAATGTGTTTTATTTCTAAATTTTTGCGGTGACACCACAGGTACTCGTAGGTGATATTCCTTAACTCTTGATATACCCCTAATATTTTCAGCCCCCTCCTACTCATAGGCGTAGTGGGAAAAGTAAAAAAAAACAAATTTTTGAATTTGATTGTGATCAAGACGCCACCAAATGACCCTTTCAAAATTCGCCCATGGGATTTATGGAGGTTTATCCGTGTTTCATTTTTGTAGAAAAACATCTTTGCAGTTTTCATAATTCCAGTTTCCGTGGTCGCGAGTCTATTGTAGACTATGAAATGGGACATGGTGACCGACGGTTTGTTCTGCTCCAAACATATTTATTAATTGATATTTATAAATACACTGCTTTTAATTTATGATCTCTAATTCATTTTATTAAATTCTTTTTAAAAATCTAGCCGTCACTGGAAACAATTTCTTGTCATTTAATAAAATTCAATTTGACAGTGTTTTGAGATCAGTGTTTCGAGTTAAAAGTAAAACACAAAATACAAACAATAATTGTTTCATTGATTACATAATATCTTACATAAAATTACAATAAAGACTTGGTTTTGCCGTGTTGTTGTATTCCAACAATAATTACACAAATATTAATTTTTAAAGCAAAAAAAACTTATTAGTAACCCTATATGACTACATTTTATTAGGAGGTAAATGAATGATTGAAGTTTTTTCACATATTCCAGTTTATTCAGTTTGATGAATAAATTGAAATTTGTTAGAACATAAACTCCTCGACAAAATTAACGCACCACCATAAATTTGCAACAAATTTGATGCTACTTTTTTTCTGAACCTATGGTCCGATTTGAATGATATTTCTAACATTTCAGGTCCATTCCTTGATAATGTCATTGTCCTCATTATTTTTGATAAAAAGTTCATTTTACTTTTATACCGGGTGTAATAAAAATGTTGTGTTTTTTTCCGAAAATTTGTATCACCCTGTGGCGTATACTAGCAATCCTAACATATCGCAGTTGAAATTAAACTGTAGCCTCATCTTTCCTTAACATTTTCATTTCTGTTTCACTTCATTATCTCTGTTATTAGAGGAGATACACCCTTTTATAAATATACGTATACGTATACGTTTATTTTTATAAATGTTTTGCAAGTAGGCTATGGATCTCCTTTGACATTTCAATAAAATTTTGTTAACAAATGTTTTAGTTTGGAATTGTCAAATAGAGTCAGTCTTGCTGATTAAAATCTGTTCACAAATTGCTTATTAAGACCAGTTCGTTTTGCATACCAAGTTTTTTTGTTATCGTATTTGTCAGTTACGAGTATCGGCGGAGGAGGCAGTAAGAGCATTAACTTTGTTGGATGAGGGCCTACACGATATTAACATCACATTGTCCATCACCATCATTTCTATTGTTTTCTTTTTTTTTTCTGTTTTCCTGTTTCATTCGCTTCATTCATGTAATTTTGACTTTATTCTTAATTTTAATATTGTGATTAAAGTAAGTTTAATTAAAAAGTGATTCGTTAATTTTGTTTTCATTTATCGATAAACATAAACATTACAGTCATTACATTGATTACATTAATTTATAAAAATGAACGTATACAAAAATAAAGTTTATAAAAACATGTTGAGTTATAGAAGGGTGTATCTCCTCTAATAACAGAGATAATGAAGTGAAACAAAAATGAAAATGTTAAGGAAAGATGAGGCTACAGTTTAATTTCAACTGCGATATGTTAGGATTGCTAGTATACGCCACAGGGTGATACAAATTTTCGGATAAAAAAACACATTTTTATTACACCCGGTATAAAAGTAAAATGAACTTTTTATCAAAAATAATGAGGACAATGACATTATCAAGGAATGGACCTGAAATGTTAGAAATATCATTCAAATCGGACCATAGGTTCAAAAAAAAGTAGCATCAAATTTGTTGCAAATTTATGGTGGTGCGTTAATTTTGTCCAGGAGTTTATGTATTTACTAATATCTCGTAGGTCCTCCTCTGGCAGTTATAACCGCGAGACATCTCCTAGGCATACTTTCAATAAGGCTGTTTATAAAATTTTGAGGTATGGCCTCCCACTCTTCCCGAATAGCTACGACAAGTTGTTCCAATGTCTGCACTGGATTATTCCTGGAGCGAATCTTTAATTTTAAACGAGACCATACGTGCTCAATGGGATTTAAATCCGGTGACTTTGATGGCCACTCCATTCTCATAATTTGAAGTTGTTCTATGGCATCATTTACTATTCTTGCCCTATGGGGTCTAGCATTGTCATCTACGAGAATAAAGTTATCACCAAAGTTTCTAGCGAGGGGTGCGACTAACGGTCTGATACACCTATCCCTATAAATTTCACCATTTATAGACTGGTGACTGATGAACAAATCTGTTTTTTGATCAACAATCACTCCACCCCACACCGTAACTCCGCCACCACCAAATGCCTCTTGTGCAGCCATATTTTCCTCAAAATATCGTTCGCCCTGTCCTCGCCACACCAAAATTCGCCCATCAGATTTATACAGGTTTACACGTGTTTCATCTGTAAACAAACATCTTCTCCAGTTTTCATAATTCCAATGTGCATGGTGTTGAGCCCATTGCAGACGCATAGTTCTATGACGAGGGAGAAGCCTGGGACATGGTGCCCTACGTCTTGCTCTAAAAATATTAGTTGATGCTTACTTTCCATTACAGAAAGGAATTATAAGTAAATAAATATACGCTAACCATCATTGTTGTACATACCTTAGGTTATGCTCATAAAGAGTTCTTTTAATCAGTGGCAGCTCTTAAATCCTCATTAAGTTTTCGAGCATGTTGTGTCCTACTTCGACGAACATTTCTCATTAACAATCGGTTTTCCCTCACGCCTATTTTTTTAACACGACCGCCACCATGCCGAAAGTTAACAATACCAGAGTCAGAAAATCGTTTGTGTGCTCTAGAAATGACACTCTGGGAAACACCGTATATATCTGCCACCTCTTTTTGGGTCATTCCCGTATTTAACAATCGAATGCAATTATTAAGTTCTTTTAAAGTGAGACGAGACATTTCTAATTGATATTTTCACGCAAAACTCAAAACACTGTCAAATTGAATTTTATTAAATGACAAGAAATTGTTTCCAGTGACGGCTAGATTTTTAAAAAGAATTTAATAAAATGAATTAGAGATCATAAATTAAAAGCAGTGTATTTATAAATATCAATTAATAAATATGTTTGGAGCAGAACAAACCGTCGGTCACCATGTCCCATTTCATAGTCTACAATAGACTCGCGACCACGGAAACTGGAATTATGAAAACTGCAAAGATGTTTTTCTACAAAAATGAAACACGGATAAACCTCCATAAATCCCATGGGCGAATTTTGAAAGGGTCATTTGGTGGCGTCTTGATCACAATCAAATTCAAAAATTTGTTTTTTTTTACTTTTCCCACTACGCCTATGAGTAGGAGGGGGCTGAAAATATTAGGGGTATATCAAGAGTTAAGGAATATCACCTACGAGTACCTGTGGTGTCACCGCAAAAATTTAGAAATAAAACACATTTTTGACCCCTTAGAAAATGTTTCCAGTACGTCAATGGACCAAAAAGAGTGACCCGTCTTATTCATATCGATATATCACCTCAGACTGCCATAGATCCGAACAAATTTGTAAATCAAGGTTTTCTCAATTGCAAATTATACGTTTTTATTTACCAAAAAATGTATCTCTTTTAATAATAGGGATGACGCAAAAATTCTGAAACCGTTTCGGCAGTATTGTCCAAGATTCCAAAATTTTCTATCAAAATTGATAAAAGCTCATTTTCAGATTTTTGGTAGTGTCGAATATAAGAAACGCCAATTTGTAAAAATACCAAAAAGTTTAAATTATTTATTTTTATGTTGGTTCATTTCCTTATACCCAAATTAATTTGCTCGCCTTGCATTCGAAAAGGGCACCCTGGGAGCGTTGAATATCGAAGAAACAATTGTAATTGACTATCGTATTAAAATACTGTAAACTAAAATGTAAAAAAATCGCAATTTTTCCTATAACAAATGGTATCTCTGAAAATAACAGAGCTATCAAAAATAATTTCAAATTGGTCTTTCAGAATTGCCTGTAAATCATAATTAATGTGTTAAAAAAAATCCCAAAATTTTTTTAGGAAATTGGGAGAACGATGAAATTTAACGAAAATGTAAGGGTCTGGTTAATCACCCTATGGATAAAAGAAACAACCACAATTTAAAAATCTATTTGAGACAGTTGACAGTCAATGAATTTTGCTAATGGTCACAAAAAATCGTATCAAGATTAACCAACCCGTTCCAAAAATATAGACATTCAAATTTGGTCCATATTTTTCTAATATCCACTTCAATTGTGCACCAGTTTAGTAGGGTGTGTATTGAGTATGATGTGAATTAAATTTTAAGACCATTTTCAGGATTGAATTTTTCTTAGATGTAATCTCACGGTTATAGTTTCTTTTCGAAAATTCACAAGGTTGTTGTCTTGATCAACCACTTTTATCGTGACGTTGTTGATAGTCTTAACGCTCACTGGAAAGTAAATTATTTTTAAAGGTGACTCCACTATTTTATATCCTACAGGTACTGTTGGAAAAAACTGATGTATGATGTGAACAGGTCTCCATTAAAAAATGAACCAACAGCGAAGTTGCAATTTATGCAAAGGGTGTTGATTTTTGAAATTCTAACAATATCATCAGATATGTAGTTGTCACCAGTCTTTAAGATTCTTTTTCTAAAACCCAGTAGAGGACCTATGGAATTGTCTACATCAAAAGTAGTGTTATCGTCAGTAGTAATTCTTATGATAGCATCCTCATCTTCTTGGGTTATTGCAGTCGTCATATAATTTGTAATATCGATATTGTAGGCAGCGGTTGGAAGTGTAACAGTGTACTCATAATTTTTACCCCATTTAAACGTATTATTAGTATCATCTATATTTGGAATACGTTAAACGTTTCGAAATTCGTCCAATTTCATATTCCACATCATCATCTAAATACAGAGCTGGATTAAAATTATAACTTAAATGAGACGATTGTCCACTGAGAGCTAAAGTAATAGACATAGTGTTACTTAAACGATTTATTAAAAACTAACGAAAAATATTACATATATTGATTATATAAAAAAGAAAGACATAAGTGTTCACAATGATAAGAATTACGTTTCTGCACAACATCATAATTATATTTGATTTTGTTAAAGCCACCATCACTAAAAAAATATTTAATGAGTTCTTTTGGAAGTCGTAAACTTCCATAACTGTCAAAATAAGTTATTTTATCATCTTTCTTCACATATGCGGTCCAATGTGTCCCAACTCCGAGGTTTGTATCTTGCTTCACTATTCCACATTCATATCGTTTAATTCGTTTCGGAAGTTTATCTCTCATGAATACTCCTTGGAAAAACGGAATTTTTAGTATCTTTACATATTTATTTAAATGAATGTTGGTTAGGGGTTTGCGAGGTAGCTTTATTGGTAGTTTTTTTTATAAGGGCTTACGTACAGTGTGTCCCAAAGTTGATGTCTCGGGACTATATCTAGAGAATGAAAAAAGTTATCACAAAACCGTTTACGTGGTTTAATTTGGGGTGCACTAAGGTACATTTTACGCCATAAACTTTTTTTTCGAAATCTGGAAAATGGCGAAACTGACGTCATCAGAACTTTTTTCCCAGGAACATACACTTTTTTTGTGCTACCTGGAAAGTGCTATTTTTTCTGAACATTTTTTATTAAATTTTTTCGTATCTCTTATATTTAAAAATATACAGGGCAAAATAGTTTGGAAAATACCCTCAATTGCATACGAGTTAGCCATGATGTAATCGAGTGGCCTATGGAAAACAATGAACAAAATCTATTTATATGTTTTATCAAATATTTGTAACAGTATGTTTTAATTAAAAAAAATATTTTAAGACAATAACAAAATTCTAAATCGTTTTTTTGTGGCGTTAGGAAAATTTTTCAAACAAATAATACTTTAAGATCGATCTTGACAAAAACGAAACCATTAAATCCTGAACAAAATTCAAAAAACTATTTACAATATTCCGTATGAGTGTAATAAACATTATGTGGGTGAATCATCTAGACCACTAAATGTAAGTTTGGGCGAACACAAAAGTTATATTAGAAAAGGTAAAATAGAAAAATCTAAAATTTTTGAACATGCTTGGGAAAACGATCACAGGATAAAATGGGATTCAGCAAAAATTTTGACCAAATAAGCAGACAGCAAAAAGAGAAAAGTCAAAGAATCTGTAATAATTTTACTTAATGAAGTTAAATGCGTATCAAATTGTTCGGTAGAATTTTGTTCCACTTGGTTACCAATTCTATGGTAAGTATCTCTATGGAAATGATATAAACAATTTTCTTTTATGCCGTGTTATTCTACACGTTACATAAAAAATCTAAAGAAAAGGAAACAGATATAGTTTCTGAAACGACAGCGCAGTGTTTTTAACATTACGTCAAAGGCGTGGAGGTTATTTCCCAGTTTTAAACTGGTTAATTTGAATATTTTTTAAATACTTACCTAATATAAATTGGATAGGAATTTCAAGAGATCTGGTAATAAATCCCAAAAAGAAAAGGAAGAGAAAAAAATTGATTAAAATCATGTCACCTTTTTCATTGTTTGTAAACATTTCGGCGCTATTTAAATTAATTGACACCCGTAAACTATTTGACACAAACAAAATATTCACTAAACAAACATGTCAACAGCCCTAGTTCATTGTTTTCCATAGGCCACTCGATTACATCATGGCTAACTCGTATGCAATTTAGCGTATTTTCCAAATTATTTTACCCTGTATATTTTTAAATATAAAAGATACGAAAAAACTTTTTTCATAGAAAATGTTCAGAAAAAATAGCACTTTCCAGTTAGTACAAAAAATGTGTATGTTCCTGGGAAAAAAGTTCTGATGACGTCAGTTTCGCCATTTTCCAGATTTCGAAAAAAAAAATTATAGCGTAAAATGTACCTTAGTGCACCCCAAATTAATCCACGTAAGCGGTTTTGTGATAAATTTTTTCATTCTCTAGATATAGTCCCGAGACATCAACTTTAGGACACCCTGTACAATCCAAATCCTTTTTTGTATGGACCCAAATAAAGACCTTTTCCTTTAGATACTTGTTCCATTGTCAAATCATCATTAACAGCCTTTGCAATACCAGCAGCACCTCCACCAAGAGCTCCTAACGCACCCAAAAGGGGTAACAGGAAGGGGAGAAAACCACCTTCTTTGGTCGACGAATTTTTCTTTTATGTTTCAGAATACCACCTCTCTTTGGTATCTGAATAACTCTCGTCCCCTCTCCCGCGCGACTTTTTCTTTTAAATTTCAATTTACCTCCTTTCTTACGTTTTCTTAACCCCATTCCTAATTAACTTTTCATATTCATTATATTTGACACACCAAATGCTGCAATTTTCTCCCCCAATTTTGCTTCAGATGCCTTTACGCGATTAGAAGCTGCTGTAGCTAGCCCCCATCTGCAATATTTCTCGTGTTTATATCCTTAAATTGTGAGTATGCTATATCATGTTTTTTTGCAAGATTCATCCAAAGGATTAATACCTTGATCCCCCCGATCTAATCTCCTTTGTAACGTTGTTCCAGGACCACAATAGTTATATCCAGAGATATGTAATTCTAAAGGAAGCTTATTGATTAATGTGTTAAGTAAACCACAACCTTTCTTAGCAGATTTTCTATGAATACTAAATGAAGTATTTTTCCGTTTGATCATTATATACTTTCACACTTATGTTGAATGACTGAGTTAGAATCCGCGTAGATGTGTGTATACAGGGTGTTTCAGTTAAAAGTCCCCGGGCCATTATCTCGAAAAATAATAATGATATTTTATTTTTGTAAATGGAGGATGATAGATACCAAAGGAGGCTTTAAATAACTGTAGTTAGAATTTTTCCTCTACGGTTCACAGAGATGGCGCTGCGATGCAAAATTATTTTTCGATGGCTGGAACCTTGAAACATGATTCATGTGATTAAGGGATAATTTATGAACAATTTTGATAGTATGGAAAATTTCGAAAAAACCAGCTCTTGTGGAGTTATTGAATTTTTTTTAGATAAGATAATAAAGGAAATACTAATTTTATGATGTGCTAAATTAAACTTTTGAGATATTAGTTGACCTTGAAATTAAATTTTAATTTTATCAGTTATTAAACAAAAGCTTGTAGTGCATATTCTAGAAATTTTTTATTGTTTATTATTGTTAATAAAACTTTTGTTTATGCTTGTTATCAAATTATTAAGTTTAACTTAGCTAATCATAAAATTAGTGAGTATTTCCTTTATTATCTTACCTATTTCAGGTTTTAGGAACATTTTTATTAGAAGAGATAAAAAAATAAATAACTTTGAAATATGTAATAACATACAGATTATTGTATTTAAAATTTAGCAGGGCCTTATTAGTTCCAGCTTAACCGGAAGTTTTTGTATTTTGTATTAGTGCATCAGAGCACTTTCCTTAACGTGAAAAAAGTTTCAAGTAACCGACAGTCTGTTAATAAAAAAGTTACAGAAATTTATCAAGATTTACGTGTACTGAAAAAATGAAAAAAAAAGTCAATAACTCCACAAGGGCTGGTTTTTTCGAAATTCTCTATACCATCAAAATTATTCATAAATTATCCCTTAATCACATGAATCATGTTTCAAGGTTCCAGCCATCGAAAAATAATTTTGCATCGCAGCGCCATCTTTGTGCACCGTAGAGGAAAAATTCTAACTACAGTTATTTAATGCCTCCTTTGGTATCTATCATCCTCCATTTACAAAAATAAAATATAATTATTTTTCGAGATAATGGCCCGGGGACTTTTAACTGAAACACCCTGTATATACACAATCACTCTTAAATATTTTGTTAGTTTCTTATAACTAGTTCTAAATGAAGTTTGAAAAGCAAAAAGTATCTTTACCTGTTATAAACTATGATCAAATTAGTTCTGAACTTGTTTTTCAAAAACACGGAGTGTTATTTAGTGGACAATCGAAACGTGGTGTAATTGTGGGTGCATCCGGTTGTGGGAAAACTAATGTGATGTTGAGTATATTAGAACACCCCAACGTATTATGTTTTGAAAATATTTATTTATACTCAAAATCATTATACCAACCAAAGTATGATTACTTACGGATTTTAGTACAACCTCTAAAAGATATAGGATATTTTCAGTATGAAGATGGAGAAGATGTCTGTAGCAGCTAATTGTTATTATCGTTTTCATATGTTTCTAATTTGGAAGTAACTAAGAAGATATATAAATAAACTAATATATCAAGAATTATAAATATTTACTATTAATAAAAAATATTAATAAAAAGGAATATATAAATTCCCATACATAACATTGGTGACCCCGACACAGAACACAGCTAAATATTGAATTATGGTCAATGTTTCTTTTTCTATCTGAAGCAAGATCTGAAGCTGGTTAAATCAATTTTGACGTTCTATGTTTGACAAGTTACATAAGGAAATCCAAGAAAGTAATTTAATTGCAAACAATTTACGAATCAGAGAAGAATCAATACCTTACTTTAAAATAATTTAACAATTTACTTTTTGAAATTATTGTAAGAACCCTCTAGCATAGTAATTTTCATATTATTTTATAGATTTAAAATGACCGACACATCTAAGAAAGGATCAGTCGATAATGAACAAGCATCTACATCAGTTAAATTACCACAGTTTTGGTCTCAGTGCCCCGAAGATTGGTTTTTGCAAGCCGAAAGTCAATTTAATTTGAAAAATATTACGCGTGATTCTACAAAATATGAATATATTATATCGGCATTACCTCAGGAAGTAATTTTGACTGTTTGGGACACAATTAAAGATACAAATAATCAAAATTACACTCAACTAAAAAATTTTCTTATTCAACGTCATTCAATCAGCGAAGAAAAAAAATTTGAAGAACTTATTTCTAATACCGATTTGGGTGATCGTAAACCTTCAGATCTCTATCGCTCCATGGAACTATTAACAGGTACTTCATCTATTATTGGTTCTGATTTATTAAAACAACTGTGGATGAAGAAATTGCCAAAGGTTATTAATGTTGCTTTGGTTGCTTCCGGAAAAACAAATATTCAAGATTTGACTGAAATAGCTGATAAAATATGGGAGGTCTCACAGCCTGGAAATGTAAGTTCAGTTAAAGAAAACTCTAATGATATTGTTTCTTCGGAATTTTTAAAAACTTTTTCTTCCCTTTCTTGTAAATATAACGAACTTCATAATGAAGTTTCAGAATTAAAAAAGATTGTTGCTCAAGGACACTCAAGTAGGTCTAGATCTCCTGAATGTTCACACTGCAAATGTCGTTCAAGAAGTTCTAGTGTAAATTACAGAGGGAGATTTAATGATAAATTTCCAGAAAAAGGTAATTATTGCTGGTATCATTTTAAATATGGCAATAGAGCAAGCAAATGTCAATCACCTTGCAATTTTAGTACAAAATCTGATGATAAATATAAAAAAAACTAACGACTTCCATTGTTTTAGCGGCAAACAACGGAAATATTTTATCTAGCCGCCTCTTTATTACAGATAAAAATAATAATTTGAAGTTTTTAATTGATACAGGTGCTGATGTTTCTATTATTCCTAATTCAATTTTCAAAGTTTTTAAAGCGGACACCAATCTAAATCTTACTGCAGTAAATGGATCCAATATTAAAACCTTTGGTACTAAATTGTTAAAAGTAGATTTAGGGTTACGACGTGATTTTAAGTATCCATTTATTTTAGCACAAGTTAGTCGACCTATTATAGGTGCTGATTTCTTATTGAAGTTTGGTTTAATAGTAGATCTTAAAAATAAAAGATTAATAGATGAACACACCTCTCTGGCTGTAAAAGCATCAATAATTAAATCAAATACTGTTTCTCCGAAAATTTTTTCGGTTGAAAATAAGTTTACACAACTTTTAAAACAGTTTCCATCACTTACTAGCCATCAGAATTATGCACTACCGGTTAAACACAGCACACAACATCATATTATCATAAAAGGACCACTACCTTACAACAAGCCACGACGATTAGATCATACCAAACAAAAATTAGCTAAAATTGAATTTGATTATATGATCCAATTAGGAATTTGTCGTCCTTCTTCTTCAAATGTAACTTCACCACTGCACATGGTTCCCAAGAAGGATAGTTATGAATGGAGACCATGTGGGGATTATAGAAAGGTAAACAATATTACAGTGACAGACCGATATCCATTACCGCATATTCAGGATTTCAATTTACACCTTCAAAACTGTACGATTTTTTCAAAAATTGATTTACTAAGAGCATACCATCAAATTCCAGTTGCCGAAGACGATGTACTATTGCGAGCAATAAATTTTCAACGATATTTAATCAAGTGATATTGGTTTTTGTAAAATTAGTCTTTGTAAAAATGGTTTTAAAGTCATATTTGACATTTTATAAAATCTTTGACAGAATACATTGACGTATCAAAAGAGAAATCAATAAAGGAAACATTAAATTTATTTATTAAATCTCTATATAACCATTAAGTAAATAATAATAAAGAGGCGCAACTGTCAAGGTTTCGAAATTTTAGTGTTGTATCTTTTTGCCAATAACTACAGTATTATCTACAATATTTAGGGCTATGCAGCCGAATTACGAATACCTTCCAGTAACACTAAACATAGATGACAATCCTGAAGCTGAAGCGAAAAAATACAACACTAATCTAACATAAAATTAGCAATATGTAAAACTTAAAAACCAATGTTGCTGAATTCTTCTACAGCTTTTCTATGGGGCAGTTGAATTAGATGCTGGAAAATGTGTTTCTTCCTTAGCTTTAATGCTGTCGAAAAGAGATAATTTGTGTTATATTCCACCAAAGCAGCATCTTCCACATTATATGACGCGGACGACCAGACCCCGGCATACGAGCTAGATTTCCATTTTGTGTCCACTTGCGCTTTAGGTAAAATATTGTTGTTCTGTGACAACGTGACTCATCTGCCATACGTTGTATAAGGACTATTCAGCTTTTAATTTAGCCATTACAATCCCTAAATTCCACGTCTGTAAGCTTGTGGTTCGACATGTTTTAAAATTTAAAAAATACTTAATGAGACAATCAATATAAAGTGACACTGACAGTCACTAACAAAATAGAGTGACATCCGTCGCCACTGCGTTTTCTCCTATTTACAAAGCTAAAATGAACCGTTGAAAATTTATTGCTCGCAATAGTACATAAAACGGCAATCACTACTCCATTCGGATTATTTGAATTTACAAGGATGCCTTTTGGGCTTAGAAATGCAGCACAAACCTTTCAAAGATTCATGAATGAAGTAGTGTTTGGTTTAGATTTTATTTTCGTTTATATCGACGACATTTTAATAGCTAGCAGAGACGAGAATGAACACGAACAACATTTAAAAATTCTTTTTGAACGTTTGGATCAATTTGGTTTGACAATTAAACCTTCAAAATGCGAATTTGGTGTTGAATCTCTAAACTTTCTGAGTCACGAAATTTCGAAAGATGGCATTTTACCTTCTAAAAATAGTCTTAATAAATAGGATTATAGGAAACAACTACTGGACGAGCAAAGACCCCGACTCCCATTGAATTATACCTATAAATCCAAAATTGGTAGCCAAATTTGTTATTTGTCTTTTCTCCACCAGACACAGACCGGTTTCGAACTCTTTATGTTCTCATCAGTGTGCCACAGGTAGCTGAAAAGACAAATAACAAAGGCAAACCAAACTGGTCTATGGCAGACCCAGCACATAGTAACTGTGAGAGATAAGTAGTAGCAACTGACCACCAGAGGGATGTACTTATCTCTCACAGTTACTATGTGCTGGGTCTGCCATAGACCAGTTTGGTTTGCCTTTGTTATTTGTCTTTTCAGCTACCTGTGGCACACTGATGAGAACATAAAGAGTTCGAAACCGGTCTGTGTCTGGTGGAGAAAAGACAGATAACAAATTTGGCTACCAATTTTGGATTTATAGGTATAATTCAATGGGAGTCGGGGTCTTTGCTCGTCCAGTAGTTGTTTCCTATAATCCTATTTATTAAGCATGTTTTAGTCCATCAGGGCTAGAGGTCGCCGCTCTTGGTGCTTGCTTGGCAAGCCGCTATCGGTCACGAGACATCTTCGATGTCTTGACTGGTAGTAGCAACTGACCACCAGAGGGATGTACTTATCTCTCACAGTTACTATGTGCTGGGTCTCTCATAGACCAGTTTGGTTTGCCTTTGTTATTTGTCTTTTCAGCTACCTGTGGCACACTGATGAGAACATAAAGAGTTCGAAACCGGTCTGTGTCTGGTGGAGAAAAGACAGATAACAAATTTGGCTACCAATTTTGGATTTATAGGTATAATTCAATGGGAGTCGGGGTCTTTGCTCGTCCAGTAGTTGTTTCCTATAATCCTATTTATTAAGCATGTTTTAGTCCATCAGGGCTAGAGGTCGCCGCTCTTGGTGCTTGCTTGGCAAGCCGCTATCGGTCACGAGACATCTTCGATGTCTTGACTGGTAGTAGCAACTGACCACCAGAGGGATGTACTTATCTCTCACAGTTTCTAAAAATAGAATTAAAATTATTACAGAGTTTCCTAAACCGATATCAATCAAGCAATTACAACGATTCATTGGTATGATAAGTTACTATCATCGTTTCGTTCCGCATTTAGCTAAATTTTTAAAACCACTATATACTTTGCAAACTTCTTTACTTGATAAAAAGAAAATATATCGTAGTTTTGATTGGACAGAAGAATGTGATGAAGCATTTGAAGTTGTTAAAACTTTGTTGTCGTCAGCTACACTATTAGTACATCCACAAAACAACGCTTCATTAAGTTTAACAGTAGATGCATCAAATTCATGTGTTGGTGCAGTATTAGAACAATTTAATAAAATCAAATCCAGATGGGAACCATTAGCTTTTTATTCAAAAAAGTTAACCGAAACAGAAAGTAGGTATTCTGTTTTTGATAGGGAACTGCTTTCGATTTACTTATCAATTAAACATTCCCATTATTTTCTCGAGGGTAGATTTTTTTCTATTTTTACCGATCATAAACCTTTAACTACAGCATTATTTACTAAAACAGAAAGAAGTCCTAGACAGACCCGTCATTTAGAGTACATTTCACAATTTTCATCAGATATTAGACATATTAAAGGAAAATCAAATGTAGTGGCTGACACATTGTCACGTTTAAATGACTCTGAAGTTTTTCCAGTAGATAGTGAATCAATCATATTAGACATAAAAAGTTTTGCTAAAAAACAACAATCTGATTTAGAAATAATAAATTTTGTACAAAATAACAAAAAATTTAAATTTAAAAAAATAGAGATACCTCTTTCTGATTCTTTAGTCTGGTGTAAAATTAGTAATGACAAGATTAGACCGTTTGTTCCAGATGAATACCGTCATTTAATTTTTAATAAACTTCACAACATATCCCATCCTGGTATTAGAGCAACTCGGAAGTTAATTTCATCACGTTATTTTTGGCCACACATGAATACTAATATTAATCATTGGACAAAAACGTGTAGTAGCTGTCAAAAATCTAAAATAAATCGTCATACAAAATCAAAAATAAATACATTTCAGATTCCAAATTGTAGATTCGAACATATTCATATGGATTTGGTTGGTCCTTTACCTTCATCTAATGGATATACTTATATAATAACTATTATTGATCGTTATACAAGATGGCCAGAAGCCTATCCTTTGAAAAGCATATCAGCAAAAACTTTATTTCAAGAATACATATCTAGATTTGGTGTACCGCTTAAAATAACATTGGATCAAGGAACACAGTTTGAATCAAAAATTTTCACTGAACTTACAAAATTTCTGGGTTCTCATAAAATACATGCAAACACTTATCATCCCCAAAGCAATGGAATGATTGAGCGTCCACACAGACAATTAAAAGCAACATTAATGGCCAGGGGTAATACAAAACATTGGAGTGATGAAAATTACCAATTATTTTACTAGGTTTTCGTACTTCTATCAAAGAAGACTTGAAATGTTCTTCAGCAGAGCTGGTTTACGGTCAGTCTCTTCGTATTCCAGGAGAATTTTTCATCTCAAATTGCAAAAACATGGATCCTACAGATTTTTTGACGAAACTGGCAGAACATTTTAAAGTAGTTCAACCTGTTTCGCCAAGGGTTAACGTTAATCAAAAAGTTTTTGTACATAAAGATTTACAAGAATGTGAATATGTTTTTATACGTATTCCTAAAAAGACTTCCTGTTTACAATCACCTTATGAAGGACCTTTCAAAGTATTACGTCGTACACATAAAACATTTTATGTTTTAAAAAACAATTCTGAATTCGCTATTTCTATAGACAGAATTAAACCAGCTTATGTTGATGTTCCATGCTCTTCTGATTTTAAAAATGTTAAAAAAGTTACATTCTCTATTAACGCTATTGCTGGAGGGGGAGTTATGTAGCAGCTAATTGTTATTATCGTTTTCATATGTTTCTAATTTGGAAGTAACTAAGAAGATATATAAATAAACTAATATATCAAGAATTATAAATATTTACTATTAATAAAAAATATTAATAAAAAGGAATATATAAATTCCCATACATAACAATGTCATACCACCAGAACAAATTCGTTACAATTCAATAATATTATTCGATGATGTAGCATCTTGTGATCAAAGTATAATAAAAAGTTATTTCTGTTTTGGTCGTCATAAAAATACAGATTGTTTTAATTTATGTCAAACATGTTCTTCAATTCCCAAACAATTAATTCGCGATAATACAAATTTAATTGTAATATTTCAACAGGATATGACTAATTTAAGACATATATGATGATCATGTAAATGTTGATATGAGATTTCAAGACTTTAAGGACATTTGCTCTTCATGTTGGAAAGAGAAATGAGTACGCTAGATGCAAAACTTTGTATTTACCAAAATGTCAGAAAATGAGTTGTTAATGCTAACGCACATAATGCTTCAATAGTTAGCGTTGCAATAGATCAGTCAGGCGCAAAACTTGATATTTTTTATGTAAAACGCATTAGAAATATAGCCTCAGATGCAAAACTCTGTATTCATGAACAAATGTCAAGTGCAAAACTGTGTATTTATGCCGATAACCAATCACAATGCAGGGTATAATATCATGTGATCGGCCATGTGTTTAAAATTTTATACGAATTATAATAATTTTTATTACAATAAATAATAAAAATTATGATGTTTGCCAAGTATGGATTTCTTCGTAGTGGACACTTTCGTTCAAATGATACACTGACTATAGAATACTTGTTTTATTGATATGTGTTTCTAGCACAAGTTACAATTTTAGTCTCTGACGATGAGGAATCAGGCTTGAATATTTATATATATGATTCCTTATCGTTTACATTTACGTCAATTTGATATGAAAACCATGTGTAACATTAATTATTACGCATAAATGATATAAGGTTATCAAAAATATATGATGTCAGGTATCGGGTCAACACGTGTAACTCCTCCCACCTTAAAAAGGAAGCTGGGGCTCTGCAAGAGTTTCAGCTTGCGTATGAGTTTGAACGGTTGCTTGTTGTGTTGCTTTATTAAAAACGACCTTGAGTTTTTCTTTTGATTTACATTTGAAATAAATGAGTACTAAAATAAAGATAATTAAACATGTTATAATAAAAATCTTCCAGGCGTAGTCATCATGCCAGGGTGAGGATTTGAATGGATCTATGTGCACGGTCGTAGTTTTGTGATGAGGTTTTGTTCTTGGTATATATTTTCCAAAGAAATGTTGTGTGGAGGCACCATAGGGAATCTTTGTAGTGAGATATCAGGTATGAGATATACAGTACTAATAATAATTGGGTCTTCATATTCATATAATTTTTCGTCTACTGAAAATTTACATCCAGGGGTCATGGTTATTTTTGTATTTCGTGAAACGGTTTTAGTATTTGAAACTCCAATTTTACAACTGTATTCTATTGTAACGTTTTTGTTAACTATTAATATGTAATCAGAGGATCTTAACTGAAGTACGTAAGGTGTTTTATAAACAGTTCTGATTATTTGGCAATTTCTTGGTGTCCTATGTCTGAAAAGGTCTAGAAGACAATCAGATTCAGTGTCGTATCGGACTTCGGAAGTATAGTAGAAATCTTCTACATTGGTGGTTGTCTTGTGAGTCAGTGACAAGGTATTTAGGGTGGTAAAATAGGGAAACATTGAAGGTAGGGATAGGTGTTACATGATACAATTCAAGGTGTGGTTGTGTTGCCAAAATTGGTACTAACAAGGCAATATAATAACAAAAGTTTTCATGATATACTTTTGGTTTAAAATAGGAATAGTATGATTGCATATATCTAAATCGAGGTATTTCATTATGAGGATATAATGTACGTAAGTGTGTAATGATATCATCTATTTCTGGAGGACTTAACAAAAAGAAACTAATTTGATTAAGGTTGAGTAAGCTAACAGTTTGTTCAATTTGTTGGACATAATAAAGTATTAATTCGAATTGATTAATTATAATTTGTCTTTGGAAATTTATATTAAGTTGATTTGAAAAATATTTGATATTTTGTTCTAGTTTTACGTTATTTGCTTCGATTTGTTTGATTAATGTAATTGTTTTGTTAGAAAATGATTTTAACAGTGAAGTATGCAAATTAGTAGTAAGGTAATGAGAACAATAAAGGAGCAACGGAGCAGTGATCAGTGATCAAGGTCAAGGTCAAGGACAGAATCCATACTATAAGAAATATGATATTTAGGGAATCCTGTATAATAAATAATAATAAGTACTTTTAATAAATAAAGACTAATAAGACTTTAAACCAATATTCTCTAAAATCAGTTATTAAATAATAATTATGATAACTACACAATACAAAACATTGGTAAAAATTAAAATATTTCCGTCCATATAACCCATTATATGGATATGTGAAAATATGTTCGCTTAACTTACATATAGCATCTGTTTGTTTATTTCTAGTAAAAAATGCGACGATATCATAAACAGAATATGAGCAATTTCATTAAAGCATCATTATGGTTTTATTACTTTCAAAGATCTTTAAATTACATATGACACTTCAATGTAAACATGTGTTCCTAACAGAATATATTCGCATTAAAGTTTAATTTTTTTAAAGAAGTTAAAATTACATTGCAAAATCGTTTATCTAATTAAATATACTTATTGGACCACTACCAGAGGCGTATCATTAGGAGTATCAATGATATGTGGCCCATGCTAGGGTCGCTCTATACAGGATTAATATTGTTACTGTGTAAACCAAGAAATTGATGTATGCCTGAGTACAGCCATTGGCGACCCATTCTTGAAGTAAAAAAATTAAAAAAGAGAACATGCCAACTTAATAACGTCTTCAACCAAAAAAATGACGTCCTGTTATTAAAGTTATGCATGTATCTGCATGCATATGCACTTTCTCACGAAATCTTTATCTCACAAATATGATATCATCATATGCAGATACATACAGTGCAGCGGATATATATTTTTTTTACTTTCCGCTAATAAATTCACGCATAAAGCTTGAGAAAATTATCACTTTTATTTGTACATGTTAGCCACACCCTTCAAAAAATAAGTGTTTGCTTTTTATTGGTTCTAGAACTTAAAGTAGGAGACATAATTCTATTAAAGTAATATCATTGGTTGTAATGAAAATTTTAAGCATTCTAAAGTTAGTGGGAACGGCATTATATATCTCTTGAGAAAAACAATTTGAACTCAGTTTATTACAAAATTAATTAACAATTATACTTACCAAAGATGAAAATAAATATTTGCAGTGGTACTTCAAGAATGGTTGATAGGCCAAGGAAGTCTATCAAGTTATTGTCCCATTTAAAAAAAGAAGTTGGTGCTGAGGAATATGAACACATTCAAGATGAGTTTAATAGAAGTTTTGGCAGTGAATCCAGCATCAAAATATTGGATGGATCTTTTAGCAAACTTCAGCCCATAGGAGCTAAGAGAACTGCAAAGTCGATGAACTATAACCAGTTCAATCCTAGCAAAACATCCACCACATACGAAGATGTTACCGATGTCGAGGTTAGCGAGGGGGATGATGATAATGACGATGATGAAGCCCTAAACACAACCTTTAACTACGAAAAAGATGTTCTGGATGAAAATTTAGCCAATAATGAGTACATGAAGCAAGTGGCAGAATTTGTGCAAAAGACAAAACAAATGGTAGCAACAAAAACTATCAAACGAGCAGAGTTATTGAAAAAACTAAGAAAATATCAGAAGAAGGTAAAAAGTGTCGAAGATGCATTAAAGGAAGTGGACAAGATCATTTCGTTTGCCACTCAAGTGCCAACCCTTATCGATAATTTGCGTCAGGAATAATTTTTAATTTATTTATAATATTTTGTGAATATTCTTATATAATAAAATTAATATTGAAAACTTTCATTTTTTTAATTTGTACAGAACAAGACAGAAAAGAGTAAAAACTGAGAATAAATAATGTTAATATTTTTCAAATAATAAATCTTCGGAATAAAAGCATACTGAAATCTGAATAATTCCAAATTTTTTAAAAAATATACCTGAAACCTTTCAATACTGACAAAAATAAATTTAAAACAAACAGAAAATATGTTTTAGAAAATACATAGATATTTTAGGGTTGCTAAATTTATTATTTAACCTTTTATTATAGATTCATTATCTATGTACCACGTAGAAAAGATGAAATGAACATAATTTAAAACCTGTTTGATGCAAAAAATAATAAATTTGAATATTAACACTCCACATTTCCTTGAGTCACACACAAAATATTCATTATTAACGCTATTTTTTCACACAAAATGTTCACAAACATTTTTCAATCACAAAATGTATAATAACCACGCTTTTACTGAGTAGAAACAGTTAGGTTGTATTAATAACATATTTACTAAGGGAACTGAAATTTCAGCCAGATGTTGCTTTCAAACGACGAAATATACATTACAATAATATTCTATCTATTCAGTTAATGATATGCAACCAGTAATTATTTTAACTAAATATAGTTTTACTGTGATATTTTAAAACGCTGACTGCATTGAGACGTCGCAACACATTTACGAGGGGTGCTGCAATACTTGCCTATTCAAACTGAAAGCGGCTTTAAAAACTGATTAATGTACAGGGTGGTGTGATTTAAAATATATATATTATGCAAATTCTATTTTATTTAAATAAATTGATTAATTAATACGAAATAATAGGTACACATTAAGTTTTAATTCCTAGAGTTTAGATACATGAAGTATAACTATTTTATTGATTATATATTATTACACATAGTACAAAATTCAATCAGACAGAATTGGTATAAATTTAATCCACAAATAATGCAAGAAACACATTTTGGAATAAGTTCGTTAACACTACCAGTTAAATGTTCAGTTTTGTGCCGTCCTTCAATATCAAAGTCTAACCCTGAAACTGCTTCATAAAAACATGTTAAACATAGATTGTTTTCATCCAAAACTAAAATGTACTGAGTTACGCACACTTTCTGAAAAGCATTATAATTCAAAAATTTAAAACTGTTCATTGAGACACTTCTATTTATTTTATCATCAATTTCTGTACTGTCTTCTTGTATGCCGTCATCATCAGAAAAAAAAACTTCAATCTCCATGATGAGTCGATGGACTTCGGCAGTCACTTTTATTTGTCTTCAAATTTTTCCTTTTCTTCGTCAAGCTTACGTAGACTTTCTCGTTCCGCATGTCGGAAATCCTTTTTGACTTTCTTAGACTTCCTAATTACAGAATAAGCACTTCTCAAAATATTTTTGGTTTGTATGTCTTGCAAAGGGGCATAACTTGAAAAATTATCACTGTCCCAAGATTCGCATCTAATATCAGTCATAACTGTTCACGGTAATATAACAGATAGTAAGTATTACTCAAAGAATCTCATTTAATCTCTATTTAAAAGCAAATCCCCCACCACAATCTACATCTGGAGACGTTTCAAGTACGATAAAAGGTGGGAGACAGTAACACGCGTCGTGGGAATCAATCCGACGTACTATTCCCACAGTTAAGCTCATCTAATGACCACATGGTGTACATCTGGTGCACATGTGCTTTAATTTTTTGTCTAGTGACCACATAGTGTACATCTGGTGCACATATGCTTTAATTTTTTGTCTAGACATTTACACCTGGCTAGAAGTAAGCATTTGAGGAACAGATGTTTCCACATATGGTTAAAACTTGTCTAGACAAGTCAGGTCATATATCCGGCTAGATGTATATATTTAAGGAACAGATGTAACATTTGTTTATCAGGTTTAGAACATCTGTCCAGAAGTGACTAAACTGGTGGGGGGAGTGCATATATAACTCATGACATATTCCTAGCATGTATTAGTCGTCAAAAATGTCTAGGCCATTAAATTTCTTCGCTCATTATGTGACTCAGCTGGATACTCCATCAAGTTTACCTGAGTTCAAGAAAGAAGATAATACTCTAAAAGTAATCGGTGAGAGAAAATATAAGTTAAATAAATCCAAGTGCAAGTTTGTTTCGGTGGGAATTTCATGTGATTTTGGTTATGTACCTTGTGTAACGTTATCTGGAAACAAAGGTGATCAAGTGGTTTTCAATGAAGCTGATTGGAAGAAATTTTTAACTCATCAAGGAGTAATCATGAATTTCCTGTATTACAATGAAAAACCAGGTACAATACACGAGGGAAACATTTGCATACATTTCGATCAGTTTTCAAATGCTCGAGTGATTAGAATTTCAAAAGAAGATAACTACATATATTTGGCATATGAAACAGTATGTTGTTTAATAGAAATACTACCCCTAGTGAACTACAGAATCGAAATGATAAAAAATCTACAATTTGAAAACTATTTCAAGATTTTACGTAGAGGATTACAAAGTCAAAGCGGTAATATTATTGAAAATGCTCTAAATATACTTAAACCAGAAGATAATCCAAAAAGTGAAAATATCAGCATGATTCTGGAATTAATTTATACTTATCCTGATGTCTTTGAAAGCGTATGTAGTACAACAGTGTAATGAAGAAAGTAACGTTTAATGAAAAGTATAATGAACTGCATCATCTAATTACATGGAGTTTTGCTTATAGTATGACTAGGAAGAAATATTGGGAATTTTTGGCAGTGGACAGATTTCGCTTTTGTAGAAGAATCGAGGCAGCCTCAAAGTTACTTGATCCTATTTTAGATACAAATCACAGATGTAATATATTTAATGAAAGATTTGAAATAAAAACAACATAACAAATAAAATTTGTTTTATTTAATTAGAATAAGTTTTACATGTGTTATACTAATTCATTTTTATTAATCCAGGAATTAAATTTTCCGCTTAAGCCCAGCCACTTGACGTAGAGTTTGTTCTGTTTTCTTCGTAAAACCTTCTCCACAAGATATATATCAGGATGTTTTACTTTCTGAATTTCATATCCATAAAATCCTCCTTGAATTTCATTACCTTCCTGATCTTCTAAAATAAAAGTAGTGGGATTTGTATTTCGTACTTTACGTATCTTAAAAACTTCATTTGACCAATTGGGAGTATACCCCTTTGAAAAAGCTTCTCGGTATTTACTTATTCTTACCGAGTCGCCTTCTATAAATTTTTGTTTCTGTGGATCTACTGTCTTCAGATGACTATATACATGTCGCAGCAAACGCTGTTCATCATTCTTCGTTACGCTTTGTGGTTTCAAACCAGTAGTTTTGTGTGTAGTGTTATTATATTTTTCTACAATGTCCGATAAAATATTTAACCATTTGTAGTTTCCTTGTAAACTAAATTGTCGCCACATTAAGTTTTTTAGAGTGCGATTTACACGTTCCACTACACTTGCTTTCAAATTGGAATATGTACTGTAATGGTTAATTTTAAATTTATTCATTAGTTCTTTAAAATCTTTGTTGTAAAATTCTTTACCCATATCGGTTTGTAAATTTTTAGGCTTTATTTTATTCTGGGATAAAATTTTTTCCATTGCGTGAGTTACTTCTTTCCCAGTTTTATTTTTCACAGCTTCACACCAAACAAACTTTGAAAATACTTTAATAACAACCAGAATATACTTGTATCCCTTGTTGATTTTAGAATATGGGATCATTTCTACAAGGTCCGCTTGTATAAGGTCGTTTAAGCCTTTAACAATGACATGTCTCCTTCGAAAATTTTTCATGGCTGATTTATGTAATTCATTAACTACTTCCTCTTTAATATTACTCATTTCTTACTAAGGGGCAACGCAGTACAATTTCAACAAAAAGAGGTGGTTTTGGGTCTACACTTGGAAGTGGAAATGATAGATTATCTCCTTTACTGAGCGTTTTATTATCCTGATCATAATTACCATTGTTTAAAAACATTGTGACATTCAAAGGTAAGTTTATGCTTTCAATTGTACCCGAAATAGGTAATGTATATGTTGTAGTACCACTATCTAACACGTAATAAATTAACGTTTTATGGTTTAATGTTTTCTTTGCCACACCTCGAATTTGTATAAGACAAAGACTGGATAGACTGGTAGCAAAATCTTCAGTTGCAGTTAAAAGAGGTGATGTTATTGGGTAAGGTGTTGACCGATAAGCAAGCATATGTCTACCAAATTTATCAATAGGCATGACCGCTAGATGTATACTGTGAGGAAAATATATGTGTGACCATTATTTAATAATTTTTAATTCTCTCAATTCTTCGAGTATCGAGGCAATTTCATTATTGTGTCCATTATTTCCAGCCATTTGGGAAGCTACTAAAAGTCTTAACCTATTCACCAGCTCATTCGGATTATCAAAATATACATAACCAATTTTGTTGTTGGATAAATTCAACATTCCACCACTTTGCTTAAATGATTTAGATCTGGGGCGAATACTAGTTTGAGATCTAGTATTGGGTGGTAGTGGTTTACTAAATGAAGATGATCTTGGAACCGTAGTAGATTTCAATAAACCTTTATCTATTAAATAGGGTCTTATGATACTTCTATACTTTATAGTATTATTGCTTTGAATTTGCTCTGTAAAATCAAAATTTCTGCGATAGGTATTAGTACGTTTTAATATATCCATATAATGATCTAATTCTGATTTATTATAAGCTTTAGGATTTTTCTTAAACAGTAATTCATACAGCCCAACAGTACCAGGATATACTATGTCCTTCACTTTTACGTCTTTACCAACAATTTTTAATTCAGAATCACCTATTTTAAATTTTTCAGTTTCAACATCGTGTGTTATGCCATATGTACGATCATATTCTGATTCATCCCCTGTTATAGATTCATCAATATACGTTCTTGGTAAAGGTTCATATGCTTCCAAATAATCTGTGTAAGCCCTTGATTTTGATAATTCTTGCATATACGCACGACTTTTATCAACTTCTTCATTAACTAAATCGCTACTATTCTGCTCATCCACGATTGAATGTTGGGTTCGGTCAAATTGATAAGTATCCTCCAAGAAACTAAGTCCAGTCATAGGCAATGTGGGCATATATTTGTCTAAAATATTTACTGGGGATTTTCTAGGGGTAGAAGTTCTACTTTGCTCTGACTTAAATTCATCAGGTTCTTTTTTAATTGAGACCTCTGATTTTATGTTTTGTAATAATTTTTGCAATGGCTCAGTAATGGGTTTGAAGCTTTTCTCCAAATGAACTTGTGATTGTGCGACATCGGATTTTAGAGACTGATATTTCTGCCTCACTGATTTTCTGGTTTTTATTAGTTCCTTAGCTAACTTTTTATCCATCTTTACCCTTCGGATTATTAATAAGCACTACATTTCGCTCAGCTCATTATGTATTAATATACTATTACAACTTGATGTAATTATCAAAACCTTTCCTATACCTCCCATTATTTATTGTACAATCTTTATCTATAACAACAAATCCGAATGAGTCTTTCCAACACAGAGAGCAAAGATCTTTGAATAATTGAAACGACATATCGACATTTACATGGTCATTATAAATATGTTTCAGATTTGTATTATCCTGTTGAAAAATTACTATTAAATTACTATTGTCTCGGATGAGTTGCTTTTGGATCGATGAGTACGTTTGACATAAATAAAAACAGTCTGTATTTTTGTGACGCCCAAAACAAAAATAATCTCGCATAATATTTTGATTACATGAAGCTACATCATCGAAGATAATAATTGAATTGGGTCTGATCTCTTGAGCTGGTATAACATATTCTCCATCACTAAATTCAAAATAACCTATTTCTTTCATTGGTTTAAATAACTTTCTCAGATATTCATATTTTGGTTGGTATAGGGACTTTGAGTAGAGGTAAACATTCTCAAATCTGAGTCCATTAGGGTGTATTAGTAACGTGACAAGTAAATTAGTCTTGCCACAACCCGAACATCCAACAATCAATGCACGCTTGGATGAACCCCCAAATAGTTCACCATGTTTTTGATAATTATTTTCTAACAAACACTCATCTTGGTTAATAACAGGTAATGTAACATTTTGTTTTTCGATCTTCATTGTAAAACTAAATCTAACGAACTGTGTTATAAATCATTATCTTGACTATATATAAGATTGTACATCGTTAAAAACTTAGTTCTGTATAAGACTTTCAACAAGTTATATAATGATTGTACACATCCCATCCTTAGTTAATCATAAACTAAAGTCTGCAAAGAGAGGGTCAGGATTTATTAATAAGCTTATTGATAAACTCCCTTTTGAATTGCATATACCAGGCTACAATGATTGTGGCCCAGGAACAAAACTATCTAAGAGAATTGCGAGAGGTGATACTGGTGTTAATCCATTAGACGAATATTGCAAAGAGCACGACATTGCTTATTCCCGTTCAAAAGATATAAGCAATAGACATCAAGCTGATAAAGTATTAGCAGAAAAAGCATATCAACGGCTAAAAGCGAGCGATTCTTCAATTGGAGAAAAAATTGCCGCCTTAGGTATAACAGGCATTATGAAGGCTAAAACTAAACTGGGAATGGGTATGCGTAGAAAAAAGCATTCCAGACAGAGACGTGGTAGAGGGCTACGTAAGATAAGTTTTAATAACGCAGTACAACGAGCACGACGTGGTATTCAAGGAAGTAATTCTAATAATCTTATTAAAGTCGCACAACAAGCTTTATCATCAATAGGAACAAAGAAACTCTCTTCACCAAGGAAACGAATAATTCCCATTCCAAAAACAGGTGGTTTTCTACCTTTCCTTATTCCTTTATTTGCTGCATTAGGAGCTCTTGGAAGTATTGGTGGAGGCGCAGCGGGATTTGCGAAGGCTGTTAACGACGCAAAGGCTGCAAAACAAAAGCTTGAGGAGGATAAAAGACATAACTTAGCTATGGAGCAAGTTGCAGTAGGAAAAGGTTTATACTTAAGACCATACAAAAAAGGCATGGGATTATATCTAGCCCCATATTCAAAAAACTCCCTATAAAGCTACCTCGTCGAGCACTAACAAACATAGATTTAATGAGATACGTAAAAAAATTACATATACCAAATTTTCGTGGAATATACATGAGAAATACTTTACCAGTAAAGATAAGAAAAAATGAATGTGGTATTATTAATTTGGATATATCATCAGGCCCGGGTACTCACTGGACAGCATATGTGAAGAATAATAACTCAATAATCTATTTTGATAGTTATGGAAACTTAAGACCACCAAATGAAGTAACAAGTTATTTCTTTAGTGATGGTAGCTTGAATAAAGTTAACTATAATCATGATCAGATGCAAACATATAATTCAAATAATTGTGGACATTTATGTATAAAATTTTTATATAATGTATGTAAATAAGGAAAATCCGTTTATTACGTAAATACATTTGAATTGTGTAACATGTCTGTAACATTTTCACTTACTGGAAATTCCTCCATCTTGAGCGCCGATTTCAATCCACCAATATATTTAGAGGACGATTTTGATTGCGTTATTGGCTTGGTGAATTTTGAAACTTTCAATGTAATACCAAACATTGATGAAACAAACAACAAATTTACTTACGGGGATATAACCACAACTATTCCTGTTGGGGCTTATGAAATTGATGACCTTAACGATTATCTTCAAAAAGTCATTGAACATCCCAATAATATTCATATTATTGCTAATCGTAATACATCAACGGTTAAAATAAAAGCAAATGTTGATATTGATTTCTCATCTGAAAATTCCATAGGGCATCTCTTGGGATTTGAGAAAAGGGTTCTTATAGCTAATGAACTAAATGAATCCGACTTTCCAGTACAAATAATTAAGGTGAATGCTTTATGTATTGATTGCAATATTGCTACTGGATCTTATTCTAATGGTAGCCCTGTTCACATAATTCACCAGTTCTTTCCAACGGTGGCTCCAGGCTATAAAATAGTAGAATCACCTTTAAACGTCCTATATTTTCCAGTAAGCGTTAAGACAATCAACTCGATTACCGTTAAAATAGTCGATCAAGATTCGAATGTCGTCAATTTCCGCCAAGAGACCGTTACAGTCAGACTGCATTTGAAGAAATCCTAAACGATGGTAGTCCGCTATAATTCTAAATACAATATTCCAAAAATATCTAAACGGAGTTATAAAAGAAAATCTAAGGATGAATTTTTACTCAGTAATAAGAAGAGCGTTAGCCCAGTAACACCTCAGAACAAAATTTTTCTGCAGTCACTTGGTTTTGAAGTACTCATATAATGGACATTTTAAATGTCACGCAGCAACCTCTAGTCGATAATTCAATTATTGACTTCGAATACCACAACTATCATATGACTGATGGTCGAGATGGTAGAGTACCTGCCTCTCACCCAAAAGTCCCGGGTTCGAATCCCGGACGTGGCAATGGAAAATACTGTGAGAGGGATTTTTCCATTATACACGGATATTGGATGTGTGTCCCTTGTCTTTAAATGTGTAGCTTCCTCCCGCACAAGGCTCAGCCTTCTGGGATAAAGGGGGTCGCAATTACATGTGTGGTGTATCAGCCTTTCGTAGCCACTGAATTTAATTATAATGATGAAATTAGAATTCCAATCCAAGAACTGGACGCCTACACCTTACCAAGTGAAAGTCTTCTATATTTAGAGGGAAATCTAAGGAAAGATGATGGGAAACCAGTTACAAAGTTAAAATTAATAAATAATGCCTTCAGTTTTCTCTTTAGAGAAATTCGATATGAACTCAGCGGTATTGTACTTGATTCGGTTCGAAATGTAGGAGTGACTTCTACTCTTAAAGGATATTTGTCTTTCAATGAAAGCGAAAGCGTCAAACTTCAAAATGCCGGATGGTTTCCTAAAGATAGTATTATACCCGATACTGATAAATTTAATGTTTGCATCCCACTTAAAATGTTAATGGGATTTTTTGAGGATTACAGAAAAATTATATTAAATATGAAGCAAGAATTAGTTTTAATTCGGAGTAGTAACGACTTAGATGCGGTAACTAGTGTCGATGATACGGAAAAACCCAAAATTACTATTGATAAGCTTTATTGGAGAGTGCCACATGTTTCCGTAGAAATACCACAACAATTGGCGCTAACGAAAATATTAGATAAAAACTTGGAAATTTTTATTGCATTTAGAAGTTGGGAAATTATAGAATACACCTTACTTCCACAAACCACCAGACATAATTATACTTTGAAGAGTAGTATAAAGTTAGAAACTGCACGACACTTAATTCTCGGGTTACAAACTGATAAAAAAAATAAACTAACTTCCAACATGAGTACATTTGATAATTGTAATATTACTAACGCTAGAGTTTTCTTAAATTCGGAGAGATATCCTTACAGTGATTTATATTTGGATTTCAAAAATAACAAATATGCGACTTTATATGAAATGTTTTCAAATTTCCGCCACTCGTACTATGAAACTGGAAACGAACCTATATTTACACCTAAAGAATTCAAATCTATTTCACCCATAACTCACATCGACTGTTCTCGTCAAAAGGAGACTGTGCAGTCAGGATCAGTTGTCATGCGCATCGAATTTGAAACAAGCGAAAATATTCCAAAAGACACTACCGCATACTGCTTAATTTTGCATGATCGTGTATTCCGGTATAATCCAATGACAAAGATAGTTAGACAGGCTTAATTCATTTAAGGAAAATAATGTAAACTACCAAGTTAGTTCATGATGATCTCTAAGTACAGAAAGACGTTAGAAGAATACCAGCAAAAACTTAGAGATTTAAAAAAAGCAGTTGAAATATATAGTTTAAAAGTTTCTCTAATGAGAAGACTAGCAAACATAAAAATATGCCATTAATTTTGGATGTGCAAGGATTCAAAGCAGATAAAAATAAGTTTATTGTCAAGGAGCTGGCCTACAATGGCTATAAAACAGCACATTATATTTTTAAACCTCCATTTTCTATAAAGCTCCTACCACCAGATTTGGAGAAGCAAGTGAAGTGGTTAACACATAATTATCACTGTATTAATTGGAATGAAGGGTGTACACCATTTTTCAAGTTTGGGAAAATTGTCCGAGAGTTAACCGATACTGAAGAAATAATTCATGTAAAGGGAGGAGAAAAGGCCTCGTACATAAGAAAATATTCATCTAAACCTGTATACGAGTTAGAAGACCATCCACCGCTCCAGTTTTCTGAACCTCGATGTTTTTATCATTTAAAATCTAAATGTATGTGTTCTTTGTCAAATGTATTTTATCTTTATGAAAATTTTATAATGTCATAATAAAAAATGAAACACATTTAAAGTCTATGTAGTTGAATTTCAAGTTCAAAATTTTGTGTGTGCTCCCGTGGTAGTTTATGCCATGTATACAAAAGCTCAACTTTATCTTTATGAAATTTTATAATGTCATAATAAAAAATGAAACACATTTAAAGTCTATGTAGTTGAATTTCAAGTTCAAAATTTTGTGTGTGCTCCCGTGGTAGTTTATGCCATGTATACAAAAGCTCAACTGGGCCAACTTTTTCAATTAGATACTGCAGTGGAAAATTCCGGAGTTCTTCCTTAGTAAAATCATAAAAATTTTTACCATTCCTATGCTTATCTATCAAATCCCTCGTTAGACAATTCGAACAAGTCAGACCTTGAGACATTTTAAAACACTTGTAAGTATTAATTTAAGCACGAGCGATGAACAACAAACTGCTATATACCAAATTACAAACTGATTTGTGTCATGATTCATTTCAGTATTTGTACTATTATTAACAGTGGTGGGGGGTTTGCTATAGAGTTCCAGCCATTCTGAATCTTGAGTGAGATCATTGCCTTTTCTTAGTTTTAGTTTATACATAGTACTGTTGGTGGGTATTGCATATCTGAGGGTTGCTGCATTAGTGGCTTCATATGGTTCCATTCTATTCCATTTAGAAGGCCAGCTCTCATTTCGGCTTCCATTACTATCGAAGCGCTGTGAGGGTATTGTATAAAAAGAAAACTTTGAAAAATTGCTTGTAAAGCTATGAATTGTGAAGCTATCATTGTAATATCTATAAACACACTAATGTATTTTTAAATCGTTATGAATTTATATTCTATTATTGGTGAGGGAGAGGGGGTAAACATTTAATGTATAGTGTTTTACTGAATCAATGAATAAGTCAGGTTGGCCGAGTGGTTAAGGCGTCAAACTTAAGATTTGATTCCTATAAGGAGCGTGGGTTCGAATCCCACACCTGACATTTTTCTTATCCCATAACTGATTTATACATCTGATTCCCTGTGGAGAAGGAGAGGGGCATATATATTTAATATAAAAAGTTTTCACTGAATCTATAAGTCAGGTTGGCCGAGCGGTCTAAGGCGTCTAAGTTAAACTATGATTCCCAAACGGGAGCGTGGGTTCGAATCCCACACCTGACATTTTTTTTCTTATTATATAACTATACATCTGATTCCTGTGGAGAAGGAGAGGGGCATATATATTTAATATAAAAAGTTTTCACTGAATCTATAAATCAGGTTGGCCGAGCGGTCTAAGGCGTCTAAGTTAAACTATGATTCCCAAACGTGAGCGTGGGTTCGAATCCCACACCTGACATTTTTTTTTCTTATTTCATAACTATACATCTGATTCCCTGTGGAGAAGGAGAGGGGCATATATATTTAATATAAAAAGTTTTTACTGAATCTATAAGTCAGGTTAAGGCATCAAACTTAAGATTTGATTCCGAAACAGGAGCGTATATACCATTCTTCTTCCCCATCGCCACAATCACAATCCCCGTAACATCCTAATATTTTAATGTAAGAATAGTTATCTTTTAGATTAAATGTTTCTTTAACACATTGAAGCTTATAACTCTCCATACATTCTTGACCAATAAGTTTATCGTTTTCATCATAAAACTTGATTACAATAAAGAATGAGTAACCCATGCTTCTAATTATAATTATGATCTTCTCACTGTAACATCTGGCGAGCAACTGAATGATGATTGATGACTCACAACATATGCCTTAATTAACTTGTCTAGACAAGATATATCCGGCGACATGTACATAAATGTTACACGTGATAACATCTGGTGAACAGATGGTGATGTTAAGGTTAATGACTCTCGTCTGGTTTCGTTAAATGTCTAGACTTGATAATAAATAAAAATACAATAAATATGTTTCATTTTTATTATGACATTATAAAATTTTCATAAAGATAAAATTCATATGTTAGCAAACTTTTGCTTATTTTTAAACACTTTCACATTCCACATATTCAGTTCTGCGTTTTGCATCTTATTTTTCCCAATAGGCGGATGTGTAATCGTGTCCTTATCTTATCTTTTAAATTCCTCAGAATTATGGCTTGGAGAATATTTAGTATCCCAGTTTTCTTCTTGTGATCTTGTGCACTCCATATTCACATATAGGTGAATTTAGGATTTGGCACTTATCCCATTCATATGACCGAAATACTTTAATTGGTCTTGTTTGGCTGCACATACGCGTACATAAACCTAGTATTAGTTTAGGTTTACTTATCCATAAATCACTAGGAAGATATCGCGTACTTATAATTCTGCGGCAAACACAACACTCCTTTGATATCTATTACATCTAGCTCTTGCTGCACTGCTCTATCACACTCTCTAAACATATTAATAAAATCTGATTCAATTCTGTACTTATATTTTAAGTCCCCCCACCTTTACACTACCAGATGTCTGACATTGCCAGATGTATGTCATATGGTATACACATACCCCCTGTCACGGGCCATTCAACTGTACACGTGTTGACCACTCATAAATCTATTTTTAGATGCAACATATTCATATATCGTATTACTTACGAAACACATCTCATTACCCCCTACCTTGACCTTGATCACTGATCATGCTCCGTTGCTCCGTTATTGTTCTCATTACCTTACTACTCAAATTAACTTCCGTTTCGAGATTCTTTTCATTATCTAATAAGGTATTTAATTTAGAATTAAATGATTCAATATCTTTCTCTGTTGCAGTGCCAAATAATTGTTTATTAATATCCTCCAATGAAATTAAATAGACCTCTATTAGTTCTTTTGATTGGTCGGAATTTCTTAAATTCTTGGTACAGTATTACTTTCAAACCTTCTTCCTGTTGGAGTGAGTCTGAAATGCCTTGTGTTGTATTTCTTTGTTTATTTTGATTACTCATTAATATTATTTTGGAAAAGGCTGTGTATAAGGGTTGAAGATCTAATTTATGAATAAATGTATGATATCGTTCTACCGTATGTATTCTTTTACCTATTTTTTCGAATAACGCGACGCTATTGACGGGGTCGAAGGTTATATCGTTTGCTAATGTTGTCAATGCCAAGGTCAAGATGATCAGGATGTGAATGGGATTCATCGTTATCCTGCAAAGAAATTTTCTCAATAATTTTTCTTTGTTTTCCAACTTTGTTTTTATGTACTAATCCTATGTCTGTTAGTATTTTATTATTCTTGTCACTTATTACTGTTGTTTCTTTAAATCTTGGATAATCTTTTGGTCTACGTGGTTCTGTTCGAACAAAGATGTTATGATAAGTTTGTACTTGTTCTGGAGTCTGTAATTTATTATTACTTTGAGGTGAAAGATCGAATGGATTTAATCTGGGGCCATGGACTACTTCAAAAGATGTCATATTAGTTACCGAATGGATTGAGTTGTTATATAATAGTACTGCAAGTACCATCAGATATTTGATCGATTTTTGATGTTCTTGTTTCAAACATCTTATTGAATCAATAAGGGTCGAATGGAATCTTTCGACAGGAGAATTTGAATTGGAATGATAAGGGGTAGTGAAATGAAGTTGGATATTGTGTAAAAGGCAAAATTCTTTAATTATTTGGTTGTTGAATTCTGTTCCATTGTCAGCAGTGATTTTATTTGGAATGCCCATGTGAGAAGTAAATGATAAGAGGGCTTCCATGATATTAATACTATTCTTGGTTTCAAGATGATAGGCTTGACCAAATTTAGAAAAGGGGTCAAAGATAGTAAGAAAATATTGTTTGTCGATTACAAATATGTCAACATGGATATGTTCGAAAGGTTTAGAAGGAGTATCTGATATTTGGAGTTTGATCTTTTGAGGATTCCTGTCATACTTGGATAAAAGGCAGGTTTGGCATGTGTTTATATAATTTGTGACATCGTTTTGGATATTAGGCCAGTAATAATTTCTTTGAATTGATTTAATGGTTTCTTTGATTCCTCTATGACACGTTTTTCCTTGATGGTGATATTTTATGATCTGTTGTTGTTCGGGTTCTGTAAGAATATCATCTACAATTTTGTTTGATATTAATATTTTAGTATTACGAAGATGAATAAGGGAAGTTCGTAAAATTCTAAAAATCTTATTTTCTAATGAAGGGGTTGAGAATTTTAGACAAGTGATATTATCCAATGATATTAAAGGTTTTAAGAATCTAAATGTTTCGGCGACGCTTGAGTTACTTCGGAACGTGATGGAATGTCTGAATTTATTAAATATTATTTTAGAATCACATATATCAGTTGGGATTGTGTTTGATTTTGTGATAATCAATTGACTTTTGAAATGGTTAAGGGGTTTTTCCGTGTAAGATATGGTAAAGATGGGTTCTTCATGACTAGAATGTACAGTTTGATTGCCAGCATGTGGTTCTTCATTGGCATTATGATTTTCATCAGCGTTGTGATTTTCCGATGATAGTAATTCATCTAATTCGTCTATTGACAATAATTCGTCTTCTTTTGAATCCTCGTTAAGGATTTCATCAATAATTGTATCTAGGTCACCATATTAAACTTGAATGCTTTCGTTATCTTGGTCTTTTTCATTAACATTATATTCCAGTTCGATTCTACTAAGGGCATCGGCAACTTTGTTTTGTTTACCTTTCTTATATTTGATTTCATAATCATATTATTCTAGTTTAAGTCTCCAACGGACTAATTTTGAATTGGGATCTTTTAAAGAAAATAACCATTGTAATGGTTTGTGATCGGTGTATATATCAACGTTTAATAACTAAACTAATTTGCTAAGGCTGTGTCAACGTTAGTTAACCATTCGTTATAACCAGTGATAGTTGGAGGGAACGACCGATATTCGTATTAAGTCAACCAACCGCTGTCACAACATCTGATTTAACTCTTGGCCGTTGAATTCAACGCAGGTCGTGGCAAACCCTTAATATATCGAAGTCTCGAAATCGATAGATTAACGGCAACTGTCGACAATGAATGCTTCCTCGTATACAGGCCTCGCAACTTCCTGAACCAAAGATACAACACTAGCTAAACACTTTGCACAATACACAATTCACTTCTGACACCTGCCCAGACAGGTCTTGTTCGTTCACTCTTCTTTGGCTCAGCCGAATGGTCAAACCGACGCAATTGCGAGGGTCGTAAGTTATGGGGTTAACACAGATACTAGACTAATACTAGAACGCAATAAGAAGACAGGGATAATAAATAAAGGTATATATTAACAATCATCATAGTACATATAGAGCCTCGCCTAGCAAGGTCTACCACCATAACCACGATACCCCCACAAGGGGTCAGCGACCGCGACGGCCGCGCTTAAAGACGAGTGATCGATTGCCGAAAGAGAATTATTACATGGACGTGACTGGCAATTTAGTGAGTGGGTTTTATAGATTTACTTAGAATTATAGACTAAAAATTTAAGGTAATATTCTCCAAAAGGAGTATATGCCGTTAGACGTCTGTGGATATTTCAGAAAAGGGAAATCTCTTCGAATGCTATCTCACAAGGCGGTCACCTGGTAATAATGGAGAAGTGCCCCGGTACCCGTGCGTACCGCAATGAGGCTTATCCTGGCTTGATTTAATCAAAAATACCCTAATTCTATTTTGCGAGATCATTGGGAGGTCTCCCCTTATATATATGGAAAGGACCCGAGACCACTCAATGTCGCCACGTGGCATCGCAAAATTCCGCAATTTCCTATTTTTATTCAGTTCCTAATATTTTCAAAATGGTGCTGGCAGACACGATCCCGGTAGAGACGATGACCAATGGGTAGGCGAGGCCAGCTCAACCATCCTTGGAAGCCGTAGGTCACGGACTCACAAGGAATTCCAGAACGCGAGGGTAGAGTGAACCTATTCTTCCGTAGATCAGTGCGACCACGAAGGTGGATCAGTCTGTGATAGATCTGATCAAGAGCTACCGATCTACGGTAGATTCACTCTCGCGCCTTTGTGGAGTATTCCTGTGATCCGTTAGACCGGCTTATGACAATGATCATCTGCGCTATGATCATTGTTGTGGCGCAGTCCGTCCTTTGAGGAATCGGTACTGGCTGAGGACAATGCATGTCCTTGGTCGTCTCTACATGCTGCATCGTGCCTGGATGCGTTCGTTCAAACATGGGATAATGGCCGAAAAAGATAAAGGGAATTTTGGAAAGTGTACTGAAAATCGTCTTAAAAATTTTATAGAAAATCCTGATATGCATGGATTCATGCATATCAGGCAAAAAGAAGGAATTTTGGGTTTAGGAACTGACTTGAAATTCGACATATTTTTGATAAAAAAATGGTGTACATGGAACAGATGTTCCACATACACCATTCAAGCCTTAGCTTGTGTGCTTATATCTAATTGGGATCTTTTGCTTAAAACTACTTCTACTGCTTCTCCTGGGTACGATAACATATACAGGGTGTATTCTAAAATCACCGACAAACGGAAACTGGAGATTCTGTGATCCAAAATAAGACGAAAGTTGTTATAAATGTATGTCCGAAAATGCTTCCTAACCGAGCTACAGGGTTTTAAAAAAAAAATTTTTTTTAGTTTTTTGGAGTTTTTTCAATAACAGAGACGGCATGTGATGAAATTAGAGCCATGCCACAAATCTTCCAGCGTGTTAGATTTAATTTACTTAAAAAAGCTTGCATCCAACAAGACCCTCAGGGCATTTTGAACAGTATCTAAATTAATAATTCCTTTTTCAATGAAATATTTTTATTATGTAATAGTTAACTGCGTTATTTTGATAAATTTTATTTAAATAAAAATCAAATTTAATTTTTTTTTAAATGTGTGGTCGTACTTTAATGCCAATTATCACAAAAACGGAGTGCCTAATCGAAAAAACACTAAGTATGGTTTTATTTGCAGAATAGAACAGCGAATCTAAAAATAAACATTTCAAAAAAAATGCAGTGGCGTACGTTTTTTTGTGATTTGAGGGGGTAACTTAAACGATGTTACGCCACTGGATTGAGCCAATCGACTCAAACTCACCTCATTAATTGTATTCAGTAAGACATTCGAGTGTACCAAATCTCAATATAATATCTAATGCAGTTTTTGAAAAAACTCCAAAAAACTAAAATAATTTTTTTTTCAATACTCTGTAGCTCGGTTAGGAAGCATTTTCGGACATACATTTATAACGACTTTCGTCTTATTTTGGATCACAGAATCTCCAGTTTCCGTTTGTCGGTGATTTTAGAATACACCCTGTATAATAAATTTAGTTCCATAAATATAAGGGCGGAAAGTTTTACAAGCCCATACAACTGATAATAGTTCTTTTTCTATGGTTGAATAATTAATTTCTGAAGAGTTAAGAGTTCGTGAAGCGTAACTGATAGGATTGTCATTTTGGGAAAGTATGGCACCGATAGCATAATTAGAAGCGTCCGTAGTTACTTCAAAAGGTTTGGAAAAATCAGGATAATGAAGTACTGGGTTGTTTACTAGTAATGATTTGCAAGTTTTAAAACAATTCACGTATTCCTCGGAAAGGGTAATTTTCATATCTTTTTTTAAACAGTTAGTTAAAGGTTTTGTGATTTTAGCAAAATTTTTAATAAATTTTCTGTAATATCCTAAAAGACCTAAGAATGATTTTATTTCGGTTGTAGTTTTTGGTATAGGAAAATGTTGGATTGCTTTTATTTTATCGGGGTTTGGTTTGATACCGTCTGGTGTTATTATGTGTCCTAAGAAGGCTACTTCTTTTTTTAAAAATTCTGTTTTATCTAATTGTATTTTGAGGTTATGCTGTCTAAAGGCTTGGAACACTAATTCTAAATTATGTATATGTTCTTGTAATCCATTTGAGAAAACTATTACATCGTCCATGTATACCATACAGATTTTATTTTGAAGATCTCTCAACACGTTGTCCATACATCTCTGAAATGTAGCTGGGGCATTCTTGAGACCAAAGTGAGTAGTAAGGTAATGAGAACAATAACGGAGCAACGGAGCATGATCAGTGATCAAGGTCAAGGTCAAGGACAGAATCCATACTATAAGAAATATGATATTTAGGGAATCCTGTATAATAAATAATAATAAGTACTTTCAATAAATAAAGACTAATAAGACTTTAAAAAAATATTCTCTAAAATCAGTTATTAAATAATAATTATGATAACTACACAATACAAAATATTGGTAAAAATTAAAATATTTCCGTCCATATAACCCATTATATGGATGTGTGAAAATATGTTCGCTTAACTTACATATAGCATCTGTTTGTTTATTTCTAGTAAAAAATGCGACGATATCATAAACAGAATATGAGCAATTTCATTAAAGCATCATTATGGTTTTATTACTTTCAAAGATCTTTAAATTACATATGACACTTCAATGTAAACATGTGTTCCTAACAGAATATATTCGCATTAAAGTTTAATTTTTTTAAAGAAGTTAAAATTACATTGCAAAATCGTTTATCTAATTAAATATACTTATTGGACTACTACCAGAGGCGTATCATTAGGAGTATCAATGATATGTGGCCCATGCTAGGGTCGCTCTATACAGGATTAATATTGTTACTGTGTAAACCAAGAAATTGATATATGCCTGAGTACAGCTATTGGCGACCCATTCTTGAAGTAAAAAAATTAAAAAAGAGAACATGCCAACTTAATAACGTCTTCAACCAAAAAAATGACGTCCTGTTATTAAAGTTATGCATGTAGCTGCATGCATATGCACTTTCTCACGAAATCTTTATCTCACAAATATGATATCATCATATGCAGATACATACAAAGTGCAGCGGATATATATTTTTTTTACTTTCCGCTAATAAATTCACACATAAAGCTTGAGAAAATTATCACTTTTATTTGTACATGTTAGCCACACCCTTCAAAAAATAAGTGTTTGCTTTTTATTGGTTCTAGAACTTAAGGTAGGAGACATAATTCTATTAAAGTAATATCATTGGTTGTAATGAAAATTTTAAGCATTCTAAAGTTAGTGGGAACGGCATTATATATCTCTTGAGAAAAACAATTTGAACTCAGTTTATTACAAAATTAATTAACAATTATACTTACCAAAGATGAAAATAAATATTTGCAGTGGTACTTCAAGAATGGTTGATAGGCCAAGGAAGTCTATCAAGTTATTGTCCCATTTAAAAAAAGAAGTTGGTGCTGAGGAATATGAACACATTCAAGATGAGTTTAATAGAAGTTTTGGCAGTGAATCCAGCATCAAAATATTGGATGGATCTTTTAGCAAACTTCAGCCCATAGGAGCTAAGAGAACTGCAAAGTCGATGAACTATAACCAGTTCAATCCTAGCAAAACATCCACCACATACGAAGATGTTACCGATGTCGAGGTTAGCGAGGGGGATGATGATAATAACGATGATGAAGCCCTAAACACAACCTTTAACTACGAAAAAGATGTTCTGGATGAAAATTTAGTCAATAATGAGTACATGAAGCAAGTGGCAGGATTTGTGCAAAAGACAAAACAAATGGTAGCAACAAAAACTATCAAACGAGCAGAGTTATTGAAAAAACTAAGAAAATATCAGAAGAAGGTAAAAAGTGTCGAAGATGCATTAAAGGAAGTGGACAAGATCATTTCGTTTGCCACTCAAGTGCCAACCCTTATCGATAATTTGCGTCAGGAATAATTTTTAATTTATTTATAATATTTTGTGAATATTCTTATATAATAAAATTAATATTGAAAACTAAAATGTACTGAGTTACTTTCATTTTTTTAATTTGTACAGAACAAGACAGAAAAGAGTAAAAACTGAGAATAAATAATGTTAATATTTTTCAAATAATAAATCTTCGGAATAAAAGCATGCTGAAATCTGAATAATTCCAAATTTTTTAAAAAATATACCTGAAACCTTTCAATACTGACAAAAATAAATTTAAAACAAACAGAAAATATGTTTTAGAAAATACATAGATATTTTAGGGTTGCTAAATTTATTATTTAACCTTTTATTATAGATTCATTATCTATGTACCACGTAGAAAAGATGAAATGAACATAATTTAAAACCTGTTTGATGCAAAAAATAATAAGTTTGAATATTAACACTCCACATTTCCTTGAGTCACACACAAAATATTCATTATTAACGCTATTTTTCACACAAAATGTTCACAAACATTTTTCAATCACAAAATGTATAATACCCACGCTTTTACTGAGTAGAAACAGTTAGGTTGTATTAATAACATATTTACTAAGAGAACTGAAATTTCAGCCAGATGTTGCTTTCAAACGACGAAATATACATTACAATAATATTCTATGTATTCAGTTAATGATATGCAACCAGTAATTATTTTAACTAAATATAGTTTTGCTGTGATATTTTAAAACGCTGACTGCATTGAGACGTCGCAACACATTTACGAGGGGTGCTGCAATAATTGCCTATTCAAACTGAAAGCGGCTTTAAAAACTGATTAATGTACAGGGTGGTGTGATTTAAAATACATATATTATGCAAATTCTATTTTATTTAAATAAATTGATTAATTAATACGAAATAATAGGTACACATTAAGTTTTAATTCCTAGAGTTTAGATACATGAAGTATAACTATTTTATTGATTATATATTATTACACATAGTACAAAATTCAATCAGACAGAATTGGTATAAATTTAATCCACAAATAATGCAAGAAACACATTTTGGAATAAGTTCGTTAACACTACCAGTTAAATGTTCAGTTTTGTGCCGTCCTTCAATATCAAAGTCTAACCCTGAAACTGCTTCATAAAAACATGTTAAACATAGATTGTTTTCATCCAAAACTAAAATGTACTGAGTTACGCACACTTTCTGAAAAGCATTATAATTCAAAAATTTAAAACTGTTCATTGAGACACTTCTATTTATTTTATCATCAATTTCTGTACTGTCTTCTTGTATGCCGTCATCATCAGAAAAAAAAACTTCAATCTCCATGATGAGTCGATGGACTTCGGCAGTCACTTTTATTTGTCTTCAAATTTTTCCTTTGCTTCGTCAAGCTTACGTAGTCTTTCTCGTTCCGCAAGTCGGAATTCCTTTTTGACTTTCTTAGACTTCCTAATTACAGAATAAGCACTTCTCAAAATATTTTTGGTTTGTATGTCTTGCAAAGGAGCATAACTTAAAAAATTATCACTGTCCCAAGATTCACATCTAATATCAGTCATAACTGTTCACGGTAATATAACAGATAGTAAGTATTACTCAAAGAATCTCATTTAATCTCTATTTAAAAGCAAATCCCCCACCACAATCTACATCTGGAGACGTTTCAAGTACGATACGATAAGGTGGGAGACAGTAACACGCGTCGTGGGAATCAATCCGACGTACTATTCCCACAGTTAAGCTCATCTAATGACCACATGGTGTACATCTGGTGCACATGTGCTTTAATTTTTTGTCTAGTGACCACATAGTGTACATCTGGTGCACATATGCTTTAATTTTTTTGTCTAGACATTTACATCTGGCTAGCAGTAAGCATTTGAGGAACAGATGTTTCCACATATGGTTAAAACTTGTCTAGACAAGTCAGGTCATATATCCGGCTAGATGTATATATTTAAGGAACAGATGTAACATTTGTTTATCAGGTTTAGAACATCTGTCCAGAAGTGACTAAACTGGTGGGGGGAGTGCATATATAACTCATGACATATTCCTAGCATGTATTAGTCGTCAAAAATGTCTAGACCATTAAATTTCTTCGCTCATTATGTGACTCAGCTGGATACTCCATCAAGTTTACCTGAGTTCAAGAAAGAAGATAATACTCCAAAAGTAATCGGTGAGAGAAAATATAAGTTAAATAAATCCAAGTGCAAGTTTGTTTCGGTGGGAATTTCATGTGATTTTGGTTATGTACCTTGTGTAACGTTATCTGGAAACAAAGGTGATCAAGTGGTTTTCAATGAAGCTGATTGGAAGAAATTTTTAACTCATCAAGGAGTAATCATGAATTTCCTGTATTACAATGAAAAACCAGATACAATACACGAGGGAAACATTTGCATACATTTCGATCAGTTTTCAAATGCTCGAGTGATTAGAATTTCAAAAGAAGATAACTACATATATTTGGCATATGAAACAGTATGTTGTTTAATAGAAATACTACCCCTAGTGAACTACAGAATCGAAATGATAAAAAATCTACAATTTGAAAACTATTTCAAGATTTTACGTAGAGGATTACAAAGTCAAAGCGGTAATATTATTGAAAATGCTCTAAATATACTTAAACCAGAAGATAATCCAAAAAGTGAAAATATCTGCATGATTCTGGAATTAATTTATACTTATCCTGATGTCTTTGAAAGCGTATGTAGTACAACAGTGTAATGAAGAAAGTAACGTTTAATGAAAAGTATAATGAACTGCATCATCTAATTACATGGAGTTTTGCTTATAGTATGACTAGGAAGAAATATTGGGAATTTTTGGCAGTGGACAGATTTCGCTTTTGTAGAAGAATCGAGGCAGCCTCAAAGTTACTTGATCCTATTTTAGATACAAATCACAGATGTAATATATTTAATGAAAGATTTGAAATAAAAACAACATATAACAAATAATTTTTTTTATTTAATTAGAATAAGTTTTACATGTGTTATACTAATTCATTTTTATTAATCCAGGAATTAAATTTTCCGCTTAAGCCCAGCCACTTGACGTAGAGTTTGTTCTGTTTTCTTCGTAAAACCTTCTCCACAAGATATATATCAGGATGTTTTACTTTCTGAATTTCATATCCATAAAATCCTCCTTGAATTTCATTACCTTCCTGATCTTCTAAAATAAAAGTAGTGGGATTTGTATTTCGTACTTTACGTATCTTAAAAACTTCATTTGACCAATTGGGAGTATAGCCCTTTGAAAAAGCTTCTCGGTATTTACTTATTCTTACCGAGTCGCCTTCTATAAATTTTTGTTTCTGTGGATCTACTGTCTTCAGATGACTATATACATGTCGCAGCAAACGCTGTTCATCTTTCTTCGTTACGCTTTTTGGTTTCAAACCAGTAGTTTTGTGTGTAGTGTTATTATATTTTTCTACAATGTCCGATAAAATATTTATCCATTTGTAGTTTCCTTGTAAACTAAATTGTCGCCACATTAAGTTTTTTAGAGTACGATTTACACGTTCCACTACACTTGCTTTCAAATTGGAATATGTACTGTAATGGTTAATTTTAAATTTATTCATTAGTTCTTTAAAATCTTTGTTGTAAAATTCTTTACCCATATCGGTTTGTAAATTTTTAGGCTTTATTTTATTCTGGGATAAAATTTTTTCCATTGCGTGAGTTACTTCTTTCCCAGTTTTATTTTTCACAGCTTCACACCAAACAAACTTTGAAAATACATTAATAACAACCAGAATATACTTGTATCCCTTGTTGATTTTAGAATATGGGATCATTTCTACAAGGTCCGCTTGTATAAGGTCGTTTAAGCCTTTAACAATGACATGTCTCCTTCGAAAATTTTTCCTGGCTGATTTATGTAATTCATTAACTACTTCCTCTTTAATATTACTCATTTCTTACTAAGGGGCAACGCAGTACAATTTCAACAAAAAGAGGTGGTTTTGGGTCTACACTTGGAAGTGGAAATGATAGATTATCTCCTTTACTGAGCGTTTTATTATCCTGATCATAATTACCATTGTTTAAAAACATTGTGACATTCAAAGGTAAGTTTATGCTTTCAATTGTACCTGAAATAGGTAATGTATATGTTGTAGTACCACTATCTAACACGTAATAAATTAACGTTTTATGGTTTAATGTTTTCTTTGCCACACCTCGAATTTGTATAAGACAAAGACTGGATAGACTGGTAGCAAAATCTTCAGTTGCAGTTAAAAGAGGTGATGTTATTGGGTAAGGTGTTGACCGATAAGCAAGCATATGTCTACCAAATTTATCAATAGGCATGATGAGCGCTAGATGTATACTGTGAGGAAAATAGATGTGTGACCATTATTTAATAATTTTTAATTCTCTCAATTCTTCGAGTATTGAGGCAATTTCATTATTGTGTCCATTATTTCCAGCCATTTGGGAAGCTACTAAAAGCCTTAATCTATTCACGAGCTCATTCGGATTATCAAAATATACATAATCAATTTTGTTGTTAGATAAGTTCAACATTCCACCACTTTGCTTAAATGATTGAGATCTGGGGCGAATACTAGTTTGAGATCTAGTATTGGGTGGTAGTGGTTTACTAAATGAAGATGATCTTGGAACCGTAGTAGATTTCAATAAACCTTTATCTATTAAATAGGGTCTTATGATACTTCTATACTTTATAGTATTATTGCTTTGAATTTGCTCTGTAGAATCAAAATTTCTGCGATAGGTATTAGTACGTTTTAATATATCCATATAATGATCTAATTCTGATTTATTATAAGCTTTAGGATTTTTCTTAAACAGTAATTCATACAGCCCAACGGTACCAGGATATACTATGTCCTTCACTTTTACGTCTTTACCAACAATTTTTAATTCGGAATCACCTATTTTAAATTTTTCAGTTTCAACATCGTGTGTTATGCCATATGTACGATCATATTCTGATTCATCCCCTGTTATAGATTCATCAATATACGTTCTTGGTAAAGGTTCATATGCTTCCAAATAATCTGTGTAAGCCCTTGATTTTGATAATTCTTGCATATACGCACGACTTTTATCAACTTCTTCATTAACTAAATCGCTACTATTCTGCTCATCCACGATTGAATGTTGGGTTGGGTCAAATTGATAAGTATCCTCCAAGAAACTAAGTCCAGTCATAGGCAATGTGGGCATATATTTGTCTAAAATATTTACTGGGGATTTTCTAGGGGTAGAAGTTCTACTTTGCTCTGACTTAAATTCATCAGGTTCTTTTTTAATTGAGACCTCTGATTTTATGTTTCGTAATAATTTTTGCAATGGCTCAGTAATGGGTTTGAAGCTTTTCTCCAAATGAACTTGTGATTGTGCGACATCGGATTTTAGAGACTGATATTTATGCCTCACTGATTTTCTGGTTTTTATTAGTTCCTTAGCTAACTTTTTATCCATCTTTACGCTTCGGATTATTAATAAGCACTACATTTCGCTCAGCTCATTATGTATTAATATACTATTACAACTTGATGTAATTATCAAAACCTTTCCTATACCTTCCATTATTTATTGTACAATCTTTATCTATAACAACAAATCCGAATGAGTCTTTCCAACACAGAGAGCAAAGATCTTTGAATAATTGAAACGACATATCGACATTTACATGGTCATTATAAATATGTTTCAGATTTGTATTATCCTGTTGAAAAATTACTATTAAATTACTATTGTCTCGGATGAGTTGCTTTTGGATCGATGAGTACGTTTGACATAAATAAAAACAGTCTGTATTTTTGTGACGCCCAAAACTAAAATAATCTCGCATAATATTTTGATTACGTGAAGCTACATCATCGAAGATAATAATTGAATTGGGTCTGATCTCTTGAGCTGGTATAACATATTCTCCATCACTAAATTCAAAATAACCGATTTCTTTCATTGGTTTAAATAACTTTCTTAGATATTCATATTTTGGTTGGTATAGGGACTTTGAGTAGAGGTAAACATTCTCAAATCTGAGTCCATTAGGGTGTATTAGTAGCGTGACAAGTAAATTAGTCTTGCCACAACCCGAACATCCAACAATCAATGCACACTTGGATGAACCCCCAAATAGTTCGCCATGTTTTTGATAATTATTTTCTAACAAACACTCATCTTGGTTAATAACAGGTAATGTAACATTTTGTTTTTCGATCTTCATTGTAAAACTAAATCTAACGAACTGTGTTATAAATCATTATCTTGACTATATATAAGATTGTACATCGCTAAAAACTTAGTTCTGTATAAGACTTTCAACAAGTTATATAATGATTGTACACAACCCATCCTTAGTTAATCATAAACTAAAGTCTGCAAAGAGAGGGTCAGGATTTATTAATAAGCTTATTGATAAACTCCCTTTTGAATTGCATATACCAGGCTACAATTATTGTGGCCCAGGAACAAAACTATCTAAGAGAATTGCGAGAGGTGATATTGGTGTTAATCCATTAGACGAATATTGCAAAGAGCACGACATTGCTTATTCCCGTTCAAAAGATATAAGCAATAGACATCAAGCTGATAAAGTATTAGCAGAAAAAGCATATCAGCGGCTAAAAGCGGGTGATTCTTCAGTTGGAGAAAAAATTGCCGCCTTAGGTATAACAGGCATTATGAAGGCTAAAACTAAACTGGGAATGGGTATGCGTAGAAAAAAGCATTCCAGACAGAGACGTGGTAGAGGGCTACGTAAGATAAGTTTTAATAACGCAGTACAACGAGCACGACGTGGTATTCAAGGAAGTAATTCTAATAATCTTATTAAAGTCACACAACAAGCTTTATCATCAATAGGAACAAAGAAACTCTCTTCACCAAGGAAACGAATAATTCCCATTCCAAAAACAGGTGGTTTTCTACCTTTCCTTATTCCTTTATTTGCTGCATTAGGAGCTCTTGGAAGTATTGGTGGAGGCGCAGCGGGAATTGCGAAGGCTGTTAACGACGCAAAGGCTGCAAAACAAAAGCTTGAGGAGGATAAAAGACATAACTTAGCTATGGAGCAAGTTGCAGTAGGAAAAGGTTTATACTTAAGACCATACAAAAAAGGCATGGGATTATATCTAGCCCCATATTCAAAAAACTCCCTATAAAGCTACCTCGTCGAGCACTAACAAACATAGATTTAATGAGATACGTAAAAAAATTACATATACCAAATTTTCGTGGAATATACATGAGAAATACTTTACCAGTAAAGATAAGAAAAAATGAATGTGGTATTATTAATTTGGATATATCATCAGGCCCCGGTACTCACTGGACAGCATATGTGAAGAATAATAACTCAATAATCTATTTTGATAGTTATGGAAACTTAAGACCACCAAATGAAGTAACAAGTTATTTCTTTAGTGATGGTAGCTTGAATAAAGTTAACTATAATCATGATCAGATGCAAACATATAATTCAAATAATTGTGGACATTTATGTATAAAATTTTTATATAATGTATGTAAATAAGGAAAATCCGTTTATTACGTAAATACATTTGAATTGTGTAACATGTCTTTAACATTTTCACTTACTGGAAATTCCTCCATCTTGAGCGCCGATTTCAATCCACCAATATATTTAGAGGACGATTTTGATTACGTTATTGGCTTGGTGAATTTTGAAACTTTCAATGTAATACCAAACATTGATGAAACAAACAACAAATTTACTTACGGGGATATAACCACAACTATTCCTGTTGGGGCTTATGAAATTGATGACCTTAACGATTATCTTCAAAAAGTCATTGAACATCCCAATAATATTCATATTATTGCTAATCGTAATACATCAACGGTTAAAATAAAAGCAAATGTTGATATTGATTTCTCATCTGAAAATTCCATAGGGCATCTCTTGGGATTTGAGAAAAGGGTTCTTATAGCTAATGAACTAAATGAATCCGACTTTCCAGTACAAATAATTAAGGTGAATGCTTTATGTATTGATTGCAATATTGCTACTGGATCTTATTCTAATGGTAGCCCTGTTCACATAATTCACCAGTTCTTTCCAACGGTGGCTCCAGGCTATAAAATAGTAGAATCACCTTTAAACGTCCTATATTTTCCAGTAAGCGTTAAGACAATCAACTCGATTACCGTTAAAATAGTCGATCAAGATTCGAATGTCGTCAATTTCCGCCAAGAGACCGTTACAGTCAGACTGCATTTGAAGAAATCCTAAACGATGGTAGTCCGCTATAATTCTAAATACAATATTCCAAAAATATCTAAACGGAGTTATAAAAGAAAATCTAAGGATGAATTTTTACTCAGTAATAAGAAGAGCGTTAGCCCAGTAACACCTCAGAACAAAATTTTTCTGCAGTCTCTTGGTTTTGAAGTACTCATATAATGGACATTTTAAATGTCACGCAGCAACCTCTAGTCGATAATTCAATTATTGACTTCGAATACCACAACTATCAGCCTTTCGTAGCCACTGAATTTAATTATAATGATGAAATTAGAATTCCAATCCAAGAACTGGACGCCTACACCTTACCAAGTGAAAGTATTCTATATTTAGAGGGAAATCTAAGGAAAGATGATGGGAAACCAGTTACAAAGTTAAAATTAATAAATAATGCCTTCAGTTTTCTCTTTAGAGAAATTCGATATGAACTCAGCGGTATTGTACTTGATTCGGTTCGAAATGTAGGAGTGACTTCTACTCTTAAAGGATATTTGTCTTTCAATGAAAGCGAAAGCATCAAACTTCAAAATGCCGGATGGTTTCCTAAAGATAGTATTATACCCGATACTGATAAATTTAATGTTTGCATCCCACTTAAAATGTTAATGGGATTTTTTGAGGATTACAGAAAAATTATATTAAATATGAAGCAAGAATTAGTTTTAATTCGGAGTAGTAACGACTTAGATGCGGTAACTAGTGTCGATGATACGGAAAAACCCAAAATTACTATCGATAAGCTTTATTGGAGAGTGCCACATGTTTCCGTAGGAATACCACAACAATTGGCGCTAACGAAAATATTAGATAAAAACTTGGAAATTTTTATTGCATTTAGAAGTTGGGAAATTATAGAATACACCTTACTTCCACAAACCACCAGACATAATTATACTTTGAAGAGTAGTATAAAGTTAGAAACTGCACGACACTTAATTCTCGGGTTACAAACTGATAAAAAAAATAAACTAACTTCCAACATGAGTACATTTGATAATTGTAATATTACTAACGCTAGAGTTTTCTTAAATTCGGAGAGATATCCTTACAGTGATTTATATTTGGATTTCAAAAATAACAAATATGCGACTTTATATGAAATGTTTTCAAATTTCCGCCACTCGTACTATGAAACTGGAAACGAACCTATATTTACACCTAAAGAATTCAAATCTATTTCACCCATAACTCACATCGACTGTTCTCGTCAAAAGGAGACTGTGCAGTCAGGATCAGTTGTCATGCGCATCGAATTTGAAACAAGCGAAAATATTCCAAAAGACACTACCGCATACTGCTTAATTTTGCATGATCGTGTATTCCGGTATAATCCAATGACAAAGATAGTTAGACAGGCTTAATTCATTTAAGGAAAATAATGTAAACTACCAAGTTAGTTCATGATGATCTCTAAGTACAGAAAGGCGTTAGAAGAATACCAGCAAAAACTTAGAGATTTAAAAAAAGCAGTTGAAATATATAGTTTAAAAGTTTCTCTAGTGAGAAGACTAGCAAACATAAAAATATGCCATTAATTTTGGATGTGCAAGGATTCAAAGTAGAAAAAAATAAGTTTATTGTCAAGGAGCTGGCAGCCTACAATGGCTATAAAACAGCACATTATATTTTTAAACCTCCATTTTCTATAAAGCTCCTACCACCAGATTTGGAGAAGCAAGTGAAGTGGTTAACACATAATTATCACTGTATTAATTGGAATGAAGGGTGTACACCATTTTTCAAGTTTGGGAAAATTGTCCGAGAGTTAACCGATACTGAAGATATAATTCATGTAAAGGGAGGAGAAAAGGCCTCGTACATAAGAAAATATTCATCTAAACCTGTATACGAGTTAGAAGACCATCCACCGCTCCAGTTTTCCGAACCTCGATGTTTTTATCATTTAAAATCTAAATGTATGTGTTCTTTGTCAAATGTATTTTATCTTTATGAAAATTTTATAATGTCATAATAAAAAATGAAACACATTTAAAGTCTATTTATTTTTAACAAGTCTAGACATTTAAGCGAAACCAGATGTTAGTCGATGACCCCAAAGTCACTATCTGTTTACCAGATGTTAATGTGAGTCATTGGCCTCAAAGTCGCAATCTGCTCACCAGATTTTACCACATGTGTAACTTATATCCACACATGTTTACATCTAATCACCGGCTTACCAATAGAAATAATTGTATCCCTTCTCCCTGTGAGATTTTATAATATATAACAAACGATAAAACATATTTTTTCAGTCTAGTTTTATTGCGAACACAATAATGAAGTGTGAACATTGTAAAAAGGAGTTTTCGTCTAAGAGCAATTTAGTTCGACATATTCGTCAATACTGTCTCATTCTTCATAATAACAAACGAAAAAGTGATAATGTACTAATAAGTGATGAAAACAAAAAACAAAAGACTGATAGTATGCCTTCTACAAATGGTGGAAATAGTGTACCTTCTACAAGTGGTTTTAATAGAAACATTTGCGGTCAATGTGGAAAAATGTTTTCATCATCTTTTAACTTATCACGGCATATTAATAAAAACTGTCATGATTTATATAATAAAAATTCGATTAATAAAAAAATAGACAATCCATCAAGCTATAAAAAAATTAATAGGCCTATTATTAGTAATTTGGGAAATGGTGTAGACAAACTTCATCACGCATTCAAAAATAGAATTGCTAGTTATCGGTTTACTAGTCCTAAAACACACATCGATTATTCTGATTTTCTAGAAGAAATAAAACTAAAAGTATTTGATATAATTAATGAATACTTGCTGAAACACTATACCCTTAAAATTAATTTGGAAGTGTTTGGGCTTTATGTTATACCCGAAAAGTAGATGTCTGACATAAAGTCATTCAATACAAAGAATAAAATAATAACTATTTCAACAGACTTGCAGCAGATTTTCAAAGAATTTAAAGAAGAGATGATTTCACAATCATTCGAATTTCAAGAAAAGGATTCTGGCTGGACATTGAAACATATAATGTTTCTTGATGTAAACATTAATAGGTTTACTCCAGTAGCAGCTTCATCATATATTAAGCTACCTAAAGCTATAGGATTAAAGAAAGCGGTTTTAAACATACAAAACCAAGACAATGCTTGTTTTGCTTGGTCAATTAATGCATCTATTTTCCCACCAAAAGCCGATCCAGTGAAAATAAGTTCATATCCACATTATGAAACTTTATTAAATTTTTATGGTTTAGAGTTTCCTATGAAATTGAAAGACATCCCCAAATTCGAAAAAATGAACAACATCTCCGTTAATGTGTTTGGTATTGAAACAGAATTTAAGGATGGAAAAACAATTACTGAAGTAGTTGGACCTTTACATTTTACTTCATGTCGTCAAGCTACACATGTTAATTTGCTACTTGTATCAGATAATACAGGTAGAAGCCATTATACTCTCATAAAAGACTTATCAAAATTAGTGTCAAGCCAAAAATCAAAACATAATGGAAGGTTACATATTTGTGATGGATGTCTACAATCATTTGGAAAAATAGAACAGCTAAAAGCACATGAGAAAAATGACTGTAACCATACATGCACGAAAATACCAACTACCGATTTGAAGATAAATAAATATGGAGAATCGGTGCCTGAAAACATTCTTAAATTTATAAATTTTGAGAAACAATTACCGGTCCCATTCGTCATATATGCAGATTTCGAAAGTTTGTTGAAACCCATCCATCATAATGAACCTTCTGATGAAAAATCATTCACAGTGAAATTATGTGAACATGTACCATATTCTTTCGCATTTTACGTGAAATGTAATTTTGATGATAAATATTCGAAAATTATAACATATCGAGGTTCCGATGCTGCTGAAGTATTCTCTAAAAAGTTGGATGAAACAGCTCTGGATTTATATAACACACACTTGAAACATATTAAAGAGATGCTCCCCCTTTCAGACCAAGAGAAAATCGAATACGAAAATGCTGTATGCTGTCACATTTGTAAGAAAGACTTTAAGCTTGGTGATATAAAAGTACGTGATCACTGTCATTTGACAGGTCGCTTCCGTGGGCCTGCACATTCTATTTGCAATTTGAACTATAAAGTTCCGAAATTCATACCAGTGTTCTTCCACAACCTGACAAATTACGACAGCCATCTATTCATAAAAAAGCTGGCATGCAAAAAGGAGACTGTTTCCGTCATAGCGCAAACCAAAGAAAAATACATTTCATTCTCCAAATCAATTCTTGTTGAAAAATCTATAAATCCTAAGGTACCTGATACATATCTGAGATTGAAATTTGTAGACTCTTTTAGATTTTTATCTAGGTCCCTCGACAAACTAAGTCAAAGTTTAGAGTCTCCTCAATGTGTTGAAACCAGAAAATACTTTGAAAAGGATGAAGAGTTTAGTTTAATCAGGCGGAAAGGGGTCTTTCCATATAATTATGTGGACTCGTTTGAAAAACTAGAAGAACCAGAATTACCCTCAAAAGATAAATTTTACAATGACTTAACAAATGAGTATATCCCTGATGAGGATTATGAGCGAGCTAATAAAACATGGAATACCTTCAAATGTAAAACAATGGGAGAGTATGCAGATATATATCTAAAATCGGATATTTTATTATTAGCCGATGTTTTTGAGAACTTTAGAAAAGTGTGTTTGGAACATTACAAATTAGATCCAGCCCATTATTTGACAGCACCATCTTTGAGTTGGGACGCAATGTTGCGTTATACCCAAGTTGAACTCGAACTTTTGACTGACGTGGATTCTCTACATTTCTTTAGAAAGGGGATTCGAGGTGGAGTGGCTCAATGCAGTAAAAGAAAAGCTGTGGCCAATAATCAACTTGTACCAAACTATGATCCTACGAAACCAACATCATATATTATGTACCTAGATGCAACCAATTTATACGGAGCAGCAATGAAAGAATACCTACCCACCGGTGATTTTAGGTGGCTTGAAAAAGATGAAATTAAAAATTTTGACTGTTCGACCATTGAAGATGATTCACCAAAAGGTTATGTTCTAGAAGTTGACTTGGAATATCCACCACACTTGCATGATGACCACAACGATTTACCGTTTTGTCCAGAGCAAATGGCTCCTCCAAAAAGTAAGACTTCCAAATTAATCCCCAATTTACGTAATAAATATAAATATATCATTTACTACAAAAATTTAAAGCAGTGTTTAAAATATGGATTAAAATTGAAAAAAATCTATAGGATAATAGAATTTTCCCAATCGTCATGGCTTGGATCATATATTGAATTAAATTCAAATCTTCGAAATTCTGCTAAGAACGAATTTGAGAGAGATCTCTTCAAATTGTTTATTAATTCAATATTTGGAAAAACAATGGAAAACGTTGATAAAAGACAAAACATTAAACTGTGCTCGTGCTGGGAAAATAAAAAAGGTCTGTTGGGTGCAAGAGCGTTAATAGCCCTACCACATTTTAAATCCTGTTCAATATTTGATGAAAACTTAGTAGCAGTTCAATTGAAAAAATTAAAGGTTGTTTATGATAAACCACTCTACGTCGGATTTTCAATTTTGGATATTTCAAAGACTATCATCTATGAATTTCTATATGGTTACATCAAATCCATGTATGGGAATAAAGCAACTGTTTTGTATACTGACACCGACTCACTAATTTTGGAGATATTCACCGACAATGTTTATGATGACATCAAGAAAAATATTCAATATTTTGATACGTCAAATTATAGTATTGACAACATCCATAACATACCCAAAACAAAGTCTGTAGTCGGAAAAATGAAGGATGAGTATGCTGGAAGACCTATTGAGGCGTTTTATGGTACCGGTGCTAAAGCTTACTGTGTTAAAGCTGGTGAGGTCATGAAAAAGGCAAAAGGTGTTTCCAAAAGTGTTGTTAAACATCAAATAGATTTTTCTGATTATGTCCAGATTGTTGAAAACGGTGGTATAATATTTCGTAAAATGTCTATATTTACCTCCAATTTACACACCATTCACACCGAATTAAAAAATAAAGTAGCCCTATCATCAGCAGATGACAAAAGGTATGTTATACCTGGAGATGTAAATACCTTGGCGTGGGGGCATCATCTAATTACTGAAGATAGTAGTGATAAAAAATTAGAGATTTTACTAAAATATGCTGACCGTTTGATGGAAATGGAAGAGCCTGAAGAAGGATGGGATAGTGTTGATTTGGATGAACCCGAATTAAGTTGTGATAGTTTTGATTTGTATTTATTGGATTTGTAATTTATAAATAAAAAACATATACATTATGAATTATTGTTTTATTGTTTCACCACATATTCATATATAAACTATAATTATTTAATGTAACATTGAAATAAATATTAACCACATCTTTCCAATCCCCATTTACATACATGACATCTAGATTGCCGGCATGGAGGACCATCTACATGGTTATGCCATTCGGGACGATTGTGATGTACAAAACAAGGTAGTTGAATTTCAAGTTCAAAATTTTGTGTGTGCTCCCGTGGTAGTTTATGCCATGTATAAAGAAGCTCAACTGGGCCAGCTTTTTCAATTAGATACTGCAGTGGAAAATTCCGGAGTTCTTCCTTAGTAAAATCATACAAATTTTTACCATTCCTATGCTTATCTATCAACTCCCTCGTTAGACAATTCGAACAAGTCAGACCTTGAGACATTTTAAAACACTTGTAAGTATTAATTTAAGCACGAGCGATGAACAACAAACTGCTATATACCAAATTACAAACTGATTTGTGTCATGATTCATTTCAGTATTTGTACTATTATTAACAGTGGTGGGGGGTTTGCTATAGAGTTCCAACCATTCCGAATCTTGAGTGAGATCATTGCCTTTTCTTAGTTTTAGTTTATACATAGTACTGTTGGTGGGTATTGGATATCTGAGGGTTGCTGCATTAGTGGCTGCATATGGTTCCATTCTATTCCATTTAGAAGGCCAACTCTCATTTCGGCTTCCATTACTATCGAAGCATATAAACACTTCTTTTGCGCTGTGAGGGTATTGTATAAAAAGAAAACTTTGAAAAATTGCTTGTAAAGCTATGAATTGTGAAGCTATCATCGTAATATCTATAAACACACTAATGTATTTTTAAATTGTTATGAATTTATATTCTATTATTGATGAGGGAGAGGGGGTATACATTTAATGTATAGTGTTTTACTGAATCAATGAATGAGTCAGGTTGGCCGAGTGGTTAAGGCGTCAAACTTAAGATTTGATTCCTATAAGGAGCGTGGGTTCGAATCCCACACCTGACATTTTTCTTATCCCATAACTGATTTATACATCTGATTCCCTGTGGAGAAGGAGAGGGGCATATATATTTAATATAAAAAGTTTTCACTGAATCTATAAGTCAGGTTGGCCGAGCGGTCTAAGGCGTCTAAGTTAAACTATGATTCCCAAACGGGAGCGTGGGTTCGAATCCCACACCTGACATTTTTTTTTCTTATTTCATAACTATACATCTGATTCCCTGTGGAAAAGGAGAGGGGCATATATATTTAATATAAAAAGTTTTTACTGAATCTATAAGTCAGATTAAGGCATCAAACTTAAGATTTGATTCCGAAACAGGAGCGTATATACCATTCTTCTTCCCCATCGCCACAATCACAATCCCCGTAACATCCTAATATTTTAATGTAAGAATAGTTATCTTTTAGATTAAATGTTTCTTTAACACATTGAAGCTTATAACTCTCCATACATTCTTGACCAACAAGTTTATCGTTTTCATCATAAAACTTGATTACAATAAAGAATGAGTAACCCATGCTTCTAATTATAATTATGATCTTCTCACTGTAACATCTGGCGAGCAAATGAATGATGACTCATAACATATGCCCTAATTAACTTGTCTAGACAAGATATATCCGGCGACATGCACATAAATGTTACACGTGATAACATCTGGTGAACAGATGGTGACGTCGAGGTTAATGACTCTCGTCTGGTTTCGTTAAATGTCTAGACTTGATAATAAATAACACAATAAATATGTTTCATTTTTATTATGACATTATAAAATTTTCATAAAGATACAATTCATATGTTAGCAAACCTTTGCTTATTTTTAAACACTTTCACATTCCACATATTCAGTTCTGCGTTTTGTATCTTATTCTTCCCAATAGGCGGATGTCTAATCATGTCCTTATCTTTTTTAAATTCCTCAGGATTATGGCTTGGAGAATATTTAGTATCCCATTTTTCTTCTTTTGATCTTGTGCACTCCATATTCACGTATAGGTGAATTTAGGATTTGGCACTTATCCCATTCATATGACCGAAATACTTTAATTGGTCTTGTTTGGCTGCACATACGCGTACATAAACCTAGTATTAGTTTAGGTTTACTTATCCATAAATCACTAGGAAGATATCGCGTACTTATAATTCTGCGGCAAACACAACACTCCTTTGTCTCTATTACATCTAGCTCTTGCTGAACTGCTCTATCACACTCTCTAAACATATTAATAAAATCTGATTCAAATCTGTACTTATATTTTAAGTCCCCCACCTTTACACTGCCAGATGTCTGACATTGCCAGATGTATGTCATATGGTGTACACATACCCCCTGTCACGGGCCATTCAACTGTACACGTGTTAACCACTCATAAATCTATTTTTAGATGCAACATGTTCATATATCGTATTACTAACGAAACACATGTCATTACCCCCTACCTTGACCTTGATCACTGATCATGCTCCGTTGCTCCGTTATTGTTCTCATTACCTTACTACTAAAGTGCATTCGGATGAATTCGTAATGACCATTATCTACTGAGAAAGCCGTCTTTGCTATCGAATCGGAGTACATCTCGATCTGGTGGTATCCTGAAGCTAGATCAATTGTGGAAAAGTATGAGCATCGACCTAATCTATCATATATATCTGTAGTGTTAGGTATTGGATATCTGTCGTCGATAGTTTTGTCGTTGACTTTCCTATAGTCAATTACTAGTCGCCATTTTCGTTTTCCGCTGGCATCCATTTTCTTCGGGACTATCCATATTGGTGATGACCAAGGACTTTGTGAGGGTCTTATTATGTTGTTTTTTTAACATTTCTTCAATTTGTTGACTGACCTCTTGTTTGTGAATGTAAGGATAGCGATAACTTTTTGTATGTACTGGGATGTTGTCTTTAGTTGTGATGTCATATTTTACAGAATTACTGAAGCTTAAAATATCGTTTGGTTTTTTAAAAATATCAGTATATTTTCTGCAGAGTTGAAAGAGTTTTGTACGTTCTTCTTTATTTAAGTGTGACGTTCGTAGTAGGGAATTTAAATCTGTGTTCTGGTTGTTCATTGATTCACTTTGTATAGTATAATCGTATGTATCATATTCTGTCATTGGACTAATTCTTAATTTATTTGGATCGAAATAATGAGATTGGGTATCATAGTTATGTAATTCGAAACAAATGTTTTTGTTGATAACTTTTGTGATTGTTGTAGGGAGATAACATTCATTTGATCGAATTTCATCAATTAAGATTTCCTTGTTATCAGGACATTGAATGGGTAGGGTTATCTTTGAAATTTGATGAGGGAGAATTTTAATTAATTGATTTATATTTAAATCTTGATGGAGATAAGGGGATCGATATAGTAGGGGTATACAGAAATAATTATAGAAATGGTGTTACGACTAATTGAAATATCGATTTCTAATTTTTTAATACCTTCGATACCAAGAGCACCGTCGAAAAAGTCATGAAAGTCAAATAAAATAATTTCTGAATCTGTTTGAGCGTTAAACTTTGGAAAGCAAGGAATTCTAGCTTGGTGATTAATGGTTATTTCGCCTGGGCCAGTTTTGTTTTGAATTGGGCTGAAAATGATTTTATCTGGGAAGTATTTTTGTACAATTTTTGGTTTAATAATGGTTTTAAAACTACCTGTGTCAAGAAGTAATTTAAGCGGAGGATTATGGAATTGGATATAAGGGAGAGAACTATTAATTATATTTTGATTTAATTCTAAGTAGGGTTGTCTGAATCGTTGTCTGTGGTAAAATTTAGTTCTTCATTATATTCCTCATTAACAAATTGTGATTCATTACCTTCGTCTATCTCGTTTTGAACATTGTTTTGAAGTGATATACCTAAAGGGTTATTTGGATCAGCTCGCTAGTAATTAAAAGGGCTTTCGTAAGAATATAATTGTGGTGTAATATCAGCTTCATTAAAGTTAAGGTTTGCTTTGATGGAAGATATGCCTGACATGGGAGTTGGTTTATATGGAGTATTTTGATTCTTTGGTGCATTAAAAGTTTGTTGATTAGTGGGATAATTATATTTCACTGGCATTGATTGCATCGATTTTTGCCAATGTTGTTTCGATTGATGGGGTTGAAATTGTTGGAATGATTGATTTTGTCTTTGATGGGGTTGAAATTGTTGGAATGAATGATTTTGTCTGGGCTGTTGGAATTGATATGATGAGGGGCGAAATTGTTGAAGTGATTGATTTGGTTTGGATTGTTGGTGTTGTTGAGATGGGATTTTATTATTTTTATGCGCGGATTGTTCGACAGTACGTTTGTAACGTTGAAATTGTTCTTCTTTTGTGACAAAAGTGATTGCGTCTTCTAAGCTATTTATTTCCTTAGTACGCACCATTTGTTGGAAATTATAAGGAAGGTCTCTAACATAGGTATCTAAACTAAGTTTTTGGAAAACAAAACTTAGAGCTTGTTTTACTTCGCTAGAATCAGGGAGTTGTCTCAATTTGGACATTAGTAATGATTGGCATTGTAGTATTTTATTACTAAAGCTGATTAGTGATTCATGTTTCGAATCGTATTATAAGTGAATTAAGTCTTGTTGCAAGGTGTCTAAGTCACGAGGGTCACCAAAAGTCTGGAGAAGAATCTGTTTCATACTTAACCAAGAGTCTACTTCCAATCTAGTAGAGATATTAACTTGAGCTTGGCCTTGTAACTTATTTCTAATAGCTCGTAAAAGGAACTTATTTTGAACTTCATTATTTGAAGCATAATTTGTGATTAATTAATCACAAGCATCTATAAAGTCGTTTAATAGAGATGGTGTACCATCAAAATTTGGTATTACGTCTATAAACATTTTTAATAATTGATATTGCGAATTCTCATTTGGGGTCGCCATTATATTCTCAATTTCGTTTAAGGTTTCTAGCAAATCTTGCATAGAATAAAATTTACTTAAAATTATTCGAATTATTGATTTACAGTCAATTTAATTCGATTATCGATATTCATTCGATGGAAAATTAGAACTATTCAAATTGTTGATATGCAGTCAATTAATTTGATTTTTCGATTTATCGATATTCATTCGATAAATTCGTGATTTTTACGGTTTACAGATATACAGTCGATAACTTCGGAGAGATAAAAAAGTATGTGCGTGTGCGTGAATTGAATTATATCAATAGAAATGGGAAATATGGACAGGGAAAAAGACTCACAGACTTACCAACGCTTGAGGTTCCAAACGGAATTTGTTGAACTGGGTCGATTTTCTTTCTGGTCCTGGTTCCTTGATTTTGATAGTGCCTTAATGACTGAAGTCAACCAATGGATAATTCTGTTCCTCGATAGATGTGAATATAACAAGTGGACACTATCCTACCGACTGCGCCAATTATGATGTTTGCCAAGTATGGATTTCTTCGTAGTGGACACTTTCGTTCAAATGATACACTGACTATAGAATACTTGTTTAATTGATATGTGTTTCTAGCACAAGTTACAATTTTAATCTCTGACGATGAGGAATCAGGCTTGAATATTTATATGATTCCTTATCGTTTACATTTACGTCAATTTGATATGAAAACCATGTGTAACATTAATTATTACTCATAAATGATATAAGGTTATCAAAAATATATGATATCAGGTATCGGGTCAACACGTGTAACTTAAAATAATATAAAAAATAATGTTTATTTAAATCGAATAATTTTAAATCTGAAATGATTTAACATTACAAAAAATAAATATTGTTTTCCAAAATTTGCCATTTTTATCATGTATTTGCACATTTCAATTGCAAAAATTAGTCTTTCACTTGCAAAACTCTGTTTTTGCATATTTTTTTCCCTTTTTGTGAGAAACTTATGAATTTTTTAGCAAAAACACTGAGCTGATTCACCTAAATATAGGTGTTGCCATGACATGAAATAACCCAGCACACATTTGAAGCTCCAAAAAAAAAAAGAAAACAGTTTTCCCTCCATATCTCAAAATTACTTATGATTCAAATACAGAGTTTTGCATCTGGAACTTAGAGCACAATCGATAAAGATTGTGCTCTAAGTTCCGGTAGATATCGTAAGGGATTTGACACTTTCATAAATATATAAAAAGATGTTTTTCTTTAAACATCATCAGTAATAACGAAACTTCCAAAATGACATCTCGATTGAAAAAACAGCTGTTAGCTTTAGGAAAAGTTTTGAAACAGAAATATCAAAGTTTGAAAAGTGACATAGTTAATTCACAATCTCAGTTGGAGAAAAACTATAAAACCAATAACCCAACCTCTAAAAGAATTGGTAACAACTCTTGTTAAATCTAACATATCACCAAAAGCAGATATTAAAAACGAATTTAAGGAAGAAGGTCGAGACAGTATAAATCTTCCACGAAACAGGCGAACTCATCTGGAATATTATCGTACAACACCATCTATCAACTTAGGAGATGATACATTTCAATATGATCCAAGCATCGTAAGACCTGAATTTAGCGAAAGTTATTTTGATGAAACTTATCCAACTCAAATAGCAGACCAGTCAGCAGCATCTATGCATCATGCTTATTTGCAAACATTTAAAGCCCCTCTACCTCGAGCTTATATTGAGGATCAGCTTGAAGATGTTAATGATGCATTTGATAATACGTTTGGTGTTTACTTTGACCCGTTTACAAAGAAATATGCTATTGGTGATTTTCAACTATTGACTTCGAGGGAGCTGATTTTATTATTGGTGGTGAAACACGGGAACACCAGGATTGTATGAACTAATGTTTAAAAAACATCCAGCAGGTTATAGACAAAAAGATGTAGACACGTATATTGATATAATTAGAAAAACTAATGCACATTATTTAGGATATGATCCAGAGAAGGGTTTATCAGCATCAAGAGCTGCTAAATTTATTGATATCATTAAACCTCGAATTACAACTTTGCATTCGATGATGCAAGAAAAACTTAAAAAATCAACGATGAAACATCTCAAAACTCATCACTACCCGTAAAGAGTTTTAGACTGCGATCTGACTCACTCTCAACCTCAAGACAAATGCAAACAAGGAGTAAAGGTCATACAGGAGGAAAACTCCATATGTTGGATTTAAATAAAAAACATACAGAATATCAATACTTCGATGATTACAATGAACTGGTGGACAGACTAAAATTATTAGTAGCTTCTCAAGCTGCTGGGAATACGAGTCATAACAACGAGATAATATCCATATTGGAAGAACTTCGCGAAGGAAAAATTATACAATAAATGGCTTGTTTGAAGGTGTACACATTCATTTAAGTTTGCGCACTTGACACATTAACCATGCCAATTGATAAGTTTGGGCGACATCTCTTAAGATCCAGTACAGTTACATATTCATCACCTATAATATCTACACCTGCTCCACTCGTGAATTCTTCTGCAACATCATCTCCGTTTTACATTTGTGAACCATCCTCACATCACAGCAAATGTGTTTTAACCATACGTGGTCATTCTATTCCAAGACGTAGTATAGCATATTATATACTGGAAAACAACACAACAGACTATACATTTCCTATATCGGGAAAAATTGAAAGTATAATTATTTCACCTTCCACAACTGAGATGTGGCGGTCCAATGTTTCAATTCAAACAAACAAGTTGATAGGAGAAACTATAGCGAAAGGTGACGTGTTTAGGTTTATATCACTTAAGCAGACTGAACCATTGTATGTAGAAATTGTTTTGTAATGCCCCATAGCTAAAGATGGTTAGCATTAAGGAGGATGCAGTTAATGAATTGCATAAACCTGCTAGAAAATATTTCAAAAGAAGACGAGTGATTGTAAAAGGACTTAATGATCTTTTTCAAGCAGATCTTGTGGAAATGATTCCATATGCAAAAATTAACCGTGGTTATAAATATATTTTAGTAGTCATCAATGTTTTTTCAAAATTTGTTTGGTGCAAACCGATAAAAAATAAAAGAGGACAAGAGATAACTGCTGCAATGAAAGAAATTCTAACGAAAATTAAATCAGTACCAAAAAATATGCAGACGGATATGGGTAAGGAGTTTTACAATAAAGACTTTAAAGAATTAATGGATAAGTGAAAAATTAATCATGTGGAAAAAGTTTAGTTTACAAGGAAACTACAAATGACTTGATATCCTTCCTGAAATTGTGAAAAAATATAATAATACTAAACACAGGACCGTAGGATGTACACCAGTGGATGTAAAAAAGAAAGATGAGAGACAAATACTATTATCATTTTTTATCATCTTACACACACCCAAAAATACTAGATCAACAATTTTCGAAAGGTGATTTTGTTCGACTTAGTAAATATAGAGAAGCTTTTAAAAAAGGATATACACCTAATTGGTCTAATGAAATCTTCCAAATTGAAGAAGTTAGACTAACCAATCCAACAACATATTTATTGCAAGATAAAAAAAATGAGAAAATAAGAGGTTGTTTCTATGGATATGAGTTACAAAAAGTTAAATATCCAGATGTATATTTAATTGAGAAGGTTTTAAGAAGAAAAGAAAATAAAGTTTATGTGAAATGGTTAGGCTTAGATAACTCGCACAATCTTTGGATATCAAACGAAAATATAGTATAAGTAACCCTGTTTTCACATATGAGTTAATATATTGTAAATTTTATTTTATATTTATTAGGAATAAAAGAAATACTAGAGTAATATTGTTTTATTTAAATCGATCATTATAAATTTTACAACGATGGTCATTGTTCAATACATTTCTTAATATTAATTCACAACATTCTATTCGTTTTTTAAAATGACACCTGTCCCTAGCTAAAAGTTCATACGTTGATTCTCTCGCTTTCCTGTAAGCAAAACCCCATACCACCAACAGATGTATTTTATTATTCGATTCATTAATTGTAACTGATTTCTTCATAATACTTTCTTTTCGATGATGAATTTCTAAGATTTACTTCGAGTTGTTCATTTTCATTGAATTTTCTTTTAGATGAAGAATTTTTTAATTTTAGTTCAAGTTCTTCAGGATATACAGGGTGTTTCAGTTTTTTCGTTCATAACTTCTGTTAACGATAGAACATATCAAAATAATAGGAGTCTTTCCCATAACATTTTTCTCTAAAACGTTTCGTTTTCAAGATACAGGGCGTTAAACTTTAAAAAAATTATTACTCTTTATTCATTATCTCCTAAACAAATAAAGATTTTTTATTCAAACTATGTACACTTTAGACATAATAAAAGACCAATTTGTTGACTTGCAAAAACTTTTTCAGAGAAAAGTAGTGGCGCAGTTCTGGGGTTCAGTCCGTATTTGAACCCCCTAAACTTCTACGCCAATGATCAGAAATTATATTTTTATACAAAGTTTAAAACTTTGATGTATTTCCTATAAAAAAGTACTCCTGGTGAAATTCATTAGGAGGCTTTCTATTCAAGATATTTAGATTCTTTCTAATGAGGGGTATCCTATGCACTTTCTTTTGACAGGCTATTTGCTAAATAAATTAAAGAATTATTTTGATACATATTTATTTAAAATGGTAAATAATTAATAATCTACAATAAATGCTCAAAATGATATCCATTTTCTTTATGTTTATGTTGTGAATAACTGTCAATGATTTAACGCCTACTTAATCCTGACATTTTCAATCAAGATATAATTATTTAATATACCCCCGATTAGTAAGAATCTAAATATTTCGAACAGAAAACCTCCTAGCGACTTTTATCAGGAGTACCATTTTATGGGAAATACATCAAAGTTTTACAATTTGTATAAAAATATAATTTCTGATCATTGGCGTAGAAGTTTAGGGGGTTCAAATACGGACTGAACCCCATAACTACGCCACTGCTTTTGTAAGAAAAACTTTTGGAACGTCAAAAAATTGGTCTTTTATTATGACTAAAGTGTACAAAATTTGAATAAAAAATCTTTATTTGTTTAGGAGATAATGAATAAATAGTAATAATTTTTTAAAAGTTTAACGCCCTGTACTTGAAAACGAAAAGTTTTAGAGAAAAATGTTATAGGAAAGACTCCTATTATTTTGATATGTTGTATCGTTTACAGAAGTTATGAACGAAAAAACTGAAACACCCTGTATATGTAATAATTCTAACATCGTACTCACATTTTCACTGTTGGGGTTTTGATTAGATGATACGACGTTGAACACCCAATCTAATATATCTCCTTGATGATTTTCTATATTAGAAACTAAAACGTTGAAGTATGTGTTAAACTTTTGTCTTCTTAATATATCTAATCTATACTCAATAACAGGAATTATCTGCCACAGGCAGATAATACTTTGACTTCCTAAGAAGATGTAATAATCATTGTGTTTGAATCTTATAACAGGTATTGTTTGTAGCTTATTTGTGGCGGATAATTAATATTCATTGAACTTGTTTCTGGGAATCACGCCAATTCTATTTATTTTTTAGAATTGGCGTGATTCCCAGAAACAAGTTCAATGAATACTTATAACAGGTGTGTCTTTAATCTTCTCGAATGTTATAATAAAATTTCTTTCCTCTATAGGATCAAGTAAACTATTGCATGAATAAAAATAGCTTGTAATAACATATTGATACTTTAGCAAAGAATTCCAGTCTTGTTCACTCAACACAATTGTTTTACAGTTATTTCCTCCAAACTGAAGAGATGGTTTCAAGTCACTTAGGGTTAATCCTACAACAATGTACTTGGATTGAGATTTATTTAGATAATATATTTTGTTATTCACGAGACACATATTTGTTTCTTTCTCACAAGGTTGATAATCACACATTTTTACTGTTGTTGAATACAGATAATTTGAGTTACTTGGATATACCGGGTGGTCCAAAAAAACCGGAATTTTTTATTTCTCTAATAGTTTCGCCAATTTTTAACCGATTTTAATTATTCAAAAACTAAATTATAACTAAAAGATCACGTTATGAGGTAATATAAATATATTTTAATTATTATTAAAATTGTAGATGGCGTTAGTCATCAAACTTGGGCCTTCTTTAAGATCGGCTGGAACTTTTTTTGCTAAATAAAGAATGAGAAGGTTGAGGAAGTATAATAGAATAAACATTTGTGAATATTTTAAGACATCAAACACTAAAATCGACCAGTTGGTTCCGAAGATATAGTCCGTAACATAAAACCGTTTTATCACAATTTTGTTGATATTCTATGCCACTCGTCTAAACACCAATATTTATTTTAGTCAAAACGGCATTAAAATATATTTATATTACCTCATAACGTGATCTTTTAGTTATAATTTAGTTTTTGAATAATTAAAATCGGTTAAAAATCGGCGAAACTATTAGAGAAATAAAAAATTCCGGTTTTTTTTGGACCACCCGGTATATATAAAGGATTCACCCACTACATTTTCCCCACTCTTACTCTTTCCTACATAATAAATGAAAAGGTGGGGTGAATACAAACTGTAGATGTACTACCAAGTTTAAAGAGGTTAGTTGTCTTCTGTTAACTTTTATCATGTGGTGCAAATTAAGTGAGGATATAAAAATGAGTGTTTTATTGGGGGATGAATATGTACCGATTAGATGTTATGGAAACATTATTGTGGATCTTCCTAAGAACTTTGCTAAAGATGACTTTTATATTCAACTAATCTCTTCAGAAAAAAGTATGTAATATTTGAATTCAACAACAATTCAATAAATTTAATTGGATACAACATCACTTTTAATGGATGTCAAGATAATGACGATGGTTCTATAAAATCTTTTAAGTTGCAATATTTAAAAAAGTTAAACCTAAATGAGGAACAAATGATGAAAGTTCCTTTCCAAAAAGGTGAAATTATTATGAAAATCTATAATGCTGAAAGAATATACAAGAATCCCACAAAAACTTATGTTGATGGTTCCTCTCGTGGTGTTGATGAAATTGATGGAGTACACCGTTCTCAAGGTGATATAACGATGGATAGTATAATTGGATTCTCAACTCACAAAATATCAGATATTCGTTGAGAAAACCACTGCTGCTATAGTCGAGTATATTTTAACTTGGCCGGTCCAAAGGTCGCTTCGTCGTCTGAACTAAGATGTATTCGATGGGTCAGATATGCCAGTGGTTCTCAAACAGTTCACCTTTAACACTGATGCTGTCGGTAAATAATTATATAAAAATATTAAAGGTGTTATCATAAAATGCTAAGAAGCATTAACTCACTAACTTCATCGTTTTAGTGTCATTCTGATTATATATAGGTTCGGGTACAAATGAAACTGAAACAAAAAATAATTTGCCCAACTCAGTCAATAAAAATATTACTTATTATTAAAAGAATAATGATCGAAAAGTAATATTGTTCGAAAACTAATATTGTTACAGTCCAGCAAGAACCGCGGGGAGGTATGGGCGACGGTTACAATCTTTACAATGTTTTAGAAGTTGAGACTTACCTTACATAAATCTATGATTCCCCTATTTTTCAGCGTTACCTTCAACGTATCGAGTGTAAAATGTGTTTTTGATTCATAAAAATTATAAATTACTTCCCTTATTTCCATTTTAACACCATCACATACATCCAATGTTTTTGGTTTCTTCTTAATTAGTTTTTTTTTTTTTTTGTCAAGACAATATTAATTTGTTGGTGCTTAATCTTGCAGATTGTTTTTAGACTTTTAAAGCTTCAGAAACTATTTCATGAACCTGTTGAAGTGGTATCAACGGTCCTTCGTTTTCTCTTTCTTATATAAAATAATCCATTAAATTTAAAACCAACTATTTTGACTGTTCATTTAAGACGCCCACTTTATAGTGAGGGATCCAAAGCTCTCAAAAACGGAATGACCCATTCCAACAAGGTAAATAATTTTTGGCAACAAATTTGGAAAGAGGGTCCCTAGGGGCATCAGAAATTGCTTGTTGGACTTTTGTTGGCTCTTGCACAACTTCTCAAAAAGAAAAAAAAGATGGCGTAATGGTATTTCATGAATACGTGTTTTTAAACGTTCACCTTCCGCTAAAAAAATTACTATTAGCGATATTGATCTGATTTTTTTTATTTATATAGTAGAATCATGAGCGCCTCTATCTGTAGCAATGGAATTTAAAAAAAACTTGCAGTTTTTTTTTTAATAAGTCCTAAAGTTGCAGCAACGAAATTTGTGTATTGAAAATTTCGACATATGGGAAACTATATTAAATGTTAAAAATTTGTACAAACTATATGTGGACAAAATGTGGTCCTAAGATCGAAAAAGTAAAAAAAAAATCAGGTCGGTATCTTACACTGTTTGAGAGTTATAGATTTTTTAAAGAGGCAGTTATTTATGTTTGCGGAACTCCTAGTAGTATTAAAGCTGATTTCTGGTGTACGCATTGCCATCCAGCTTATTGTAATGCATAAACAATTTGCAGATAGTAGGACAAAACAGCTTTTGGAATTGCGTGATTGTTATTGAAATTTTTACAAATTATGTAAAATAAAAGTCGCATTTGACAGATTATGAGGGTGTTGTTGATAGATAAATAAATGATTAGATTATTTACTATCCCATTATTTAGGCATATTATGTACAAATGGTAAGACATTTTACAAAAAATGTAAAAAAAATATATAAAACACCTATACATAAGACATTTAATTACAAGCAAGCACTTACGTATTCCTAGTCAGAATCACTGTCTGATAAGAGCTGCTCCGTATTATTTTTGCCTTTAAAACAATTGTAGGGAAAGGCTGCACATGTACAGTTATTACGTTATTTTTTGAGATAAAAAAAATTTTTTTTAAACAAAAGTTTTAGGGCATTCTATGATTTTTTTTTCAACCATATACAATAGTATACAGAGTGCCTCATAAAATCGGCACAAAGGAATCTTATGTTTTTTTAACGGAACACCCTGTGTAATATTTGAGATCAATATTTCAGTTTTGCAATAAACAAAAACAGTACGAAATTTTTATTAATAACAAGATTCGATTCTATACATACCAAAGATTAAAAAGTTATTGTAACAATTTTTCAACATGTCCCCAATTTTCATCAATACATTTTCTACAACCTTTTGTTTTTGAAAATCGTAGTTTCTCATTCTATTTTTATGTACATAGAAGCCGTTGTATACCGAAAATGGCTACAGTAAATGTCAACATATTATACATTTTTGAAATCATGAAAACGAGGACTTTCATAATATTCAAAAATATACAGGGTGTTTCATTTAAAAAAAAACGTAAGTAAATGTGGTTTGTCCGGCTTTTATGAGGCACCCTGTATACTATTGAATTTGGTAGCAAGAAAATTCATAGAATGCCCTAAAACTTTTTTTTACATTTTTTTTCTTGTCTCAAAAAATAACGAAGTTAAGAGGGGGTTCCATTTATAACCAATATTCAGATTTACGATTTTTTACGTGAATATTCCATAATTTTAATATTTTCTAAATGCTCTGTAAGATTAAATCAATATTGATATATAGGTATAGTTACCAATACCTATACATAAGAAAGTGACGAATAAAAATATCCCATTAAACACTTGAGTGGAAAGTTACAAGTCAGTAATGCTATATTTTTTTAAATATTGCAGATTTTGAAAAAGTGACTAAATAGTTTTTTGTAAATAGTTAGTAGATTGCCCCTATAGGTATAACAAAATCAAATTTAAAACCGCTATTGTAAATTCTCGGTGTCAATGACATTTTCCATTTTTAGACGGGTCTTGCATTAGGCACTGTATACGATATTTATTGCAAATGCTCATTCCAACAGACCAAACCGCTTATGGTCAATAAAATTTGCAACAAAATGCTGAAAACCGCAACTCCATAATTGTCTTCCCTGTAGAGATATCTTATTCCAACATTTGAAGAAATAATCCGAATATCCAGTTCAATTGTCCATGTGTTTATTTTTTTCTTCATATTTTTCATCTAACCTTTTATTGATTTCGTGAATTGCTATATAACCTTTTCTACCGTACTCGTATACCCATAATTCTTTTAAATTTTCTATTTTGCACAAATTAAACATACTTAAAAAATTTATATCCGTATCCGTGGTTTCTATTAACGCTCGTTCAATACGCAATTAGGTATGCGCATGATTTTTGAATTAAATGTAATTTTGTAAATTAACTTACTAAATGGCTATCGCAATAATAAAAAACGGTTAAAATGTAACCCATTATCCAAAAAAAATTTACAAAAATTGGTTATTCCAAAAATGACTGTGACGTCATGCAAATGACTGCTGTGGTGTTGTGACGTCAGAAACTCGCATTTCCATTTAATGTTTGTTAAAATAGCATTTAATGCAGCATTTGACAATGGAAAACAAGAATATTATTGATATTAAGCATCCAAGGTACTGTTAAATACCGCAGTGCCAGTCGTCCATAAAAAAAACAGCAGAAAAAAGATTTGTCTCATTACCAATATACGATCAAGCTCTAAACTAAAGAAAATACGAAAATTATGGTACCATGAGAAGGAGTGAAACTGATATATCAGAAAACACTAAAGGGGTTGTATGTGAGGATCATTTCAACGTAAGTGCGATTTTGTACATTTTTATAATCATTTTAGGTTAAGTATGTATTTTACTTTTTTTTTTCAATTAGAGGAAGATTTAGAAAACTATATGATGTTTAAATTAATGGGTAGTTACATACATTTAAAATATCATGTATTTTGATTGTCGAACTGGTAGAAAAAGGCGCCTTCCACTTAAAAGTAGTACAGTAACAAAGAGAGCAACATTAGCCAAATTATCTCTCTGAGCTTTTACAAAATCTGTTCCAGTCACTTTTCCGTGAAAAATGTTCATATTTAACACCGAAATCGCACATTGAATCTACACGTAAGCAGTAAGACATATTTTACAACGGCTAACATAAAAGATCCTCTAAAGTTCTGTCACAGAAACCGGTGATTGACGTCACGGTGAGATTCGAATTCCATCGTTTGTTCTCGGCCAGTGGTCGTAAATTTAAAAATAATATGAGTTTTAATTAACAAATACATAAATATAGGGTACATTATTGATAAAATTTTATTGTTATTCATTTTTTTATAGCATTAACTATCTTTTATAACCAATTTTGTTTAACAATCTCGCATGTGCGCATCCCCTATTCCTAAACATCAAATTTTAAATGTGTAAATATTCTTGTGTCCGCTTCTTCATGATTGCACTTTAGATTTATTCCGGTAGAGCACTCATTTTTAGATATTTTAACACATTTATGTCATCAAATGTGCGTCCTAAATATAAGGCTACATTGATATGCAACATACTTATTCCTTGTTTACACCACAATTTGGAAATGTATTTTAAAAGGTTTGCTTTATTTTTATTATACGGCGATGCAATTTTTTTTTATACTGCGACGCAATTGATGATTGTGTAATTGAAGATGCTCTTAAGTTCTTTGAAAATCTATAGTGCCGTAGTGACTTTAAATCCTTGGATTTGCTAAGGCAGCATTTCTTTTCTATTAGCAAGGGTGACTTACGTTCGCTACCTCCTATTGAAAACGCTTTCTTCTGCATTTAAAACGCGCGTTATATCAAATTTTAGTCTTCAAGAGGTCCACCAATCTCCTTCCAAATTTACCTTCTCCCATAAATTTTGGATATGTGATGGAGAATAATGAAATAAAACCGCAAATGATGACAAAAAACCACTACCGATTTAAAAAAAAATTAAAAAGTGTAATTGTAAAGTAAAGTGTGACAAAAAATGTGCGTGCACTTGGTGTTCTGTTGCGTACATGTGCAGCCTTTCCCTACAATAAAATTGTTTTAAAGGCAAAAATAATACGGAGCAGCTCTTGTCAGACAGTGATTCTGACTAGGAATACGTAAGTGCTTGCTTGTAATTGAATGACTTGTGTATAGGTATTTATATATTTTTTTTACATTTTTTGTAAAATTTGTACATAATATACCTAAATAATGGGATAGTAAATAATCTAATCATTTATTTATCTATCAACAACACCCTCATAATCTGTCAAATGTGACTTTTATTTTACATAATTTGTAAAAATTTCAATAACAATCACGCAATTCCAAAAGCTGTTTTGTCCTACTATCTGCAAATTGTTTATGCATTACAATAAGCTGGATGGCAACGCGCACGCCAGAAATCAGCTTTAATACTACTAGGAGTTCCGCAAACATAAATAACTGCCTCTTTAAAAAATCTATAACTCTCAAACAGTGTAAGATACCGACCTGATTTTTTTTTTAAAAACTTTCGATCTTAGGACCACATTTTGTCCACATATAGTGTGTACAAATTTTTAACATTTAATATAGTTTCCCATATGTCGAAATTTTCAATACACAAATTTCGTTGCTGTAACTTTAGGACTTATTAAAAAAAAACTGCAAGTGATTTTTAAATTCCATTGCTACAGATAGAGGCGCTCATGATTCTACTATATAAATAAAAAAAATCAGATCAATATCGCTAATAGTAATTTTTTTAGCGGAAGGTGAACGTTTAAAAACACGTATTCATGAAATACCATTACGCCATCTTTTTTTTCTTTTTGAGAAGTTGTGCAAGAGCCAACAAAAGTCCAACAAGCAATTTCTGATGCCCCTAGGGACCCTCTTTCCAAATTTATTGCCAAAAATTATTTACCTTGCTGGAATGCGTTACTTGACGATTTTGACGTGTTTTGAAGGCTTGGATCCCTTACTATTAGTCCATAATTATCAAATGTATTTTTATAATTTAATATTTTCCTAATTAAATATTATCGTCACGAATACACGTTTACCTATTTAATTTTTTACCACTAAAATAATAATCCCGACAGACTTCTGTCTAGAATTCCTCGAATCCGCAAACTGTATATAGAGGATGAAAACGTGTGTTTATTGGTTAAAATATAGATATATCACGCCCATATCAGGTGTTCGGCTTTGTTTGACACCGGCCAACACCGCAAGTAGATAAGTAATACCGGACCCGGCCCTCCCTGGGAGGTAATTAGACTGGGGTGGGGGGCAATTAGAGAGGGGAGGAGGTAATTTGTAATTGCGTAATTAGTAATTTGTAATTGTGTAATTGTGTAATTGTGTAATTGTGTAATTGTGTAATTAGACTATTTGCGCATTAATTACACTAATGTAATTAGTCTGGAGGGGGGATAATTAAAACCCAATTGTCGCGAGAAATGAAAGTAATCGGATTATTGCGCTGAGAAATGAAAGTAATTGAATTATTGCGCTCTAATGTAATTGCGTAATTAGTAATTTGTAAATGTGTAATTAGACTATTTGCGCGTTAAGTAATCGGATTATTGCGCTGAGAAATGAAAGTAATTGAATTATTGCGCTCTAATGTAATTGCGTAATTAGTAATTTGTAAATGTGTAATTATTGGATTATTGCGCTGAGAATTGAAAGTAATTGAATTATTACGCTCTAATGTAATTGCGTAATTAGTAATTTGTAAATGTGTAATTATTGGATTATTGCGCTGAGAAATGAAAGTAATTGAATTATTGCGCTCTAATGTAATTGCGTAATTAGTAATTTGTAAATGTGTAATTATTGGATTATTGCGCTGAGAATTGAAAGTAATTGAATTATTACGCTCTAATGTAATTGCGTAATTAGTAATTTGTAAATGTGTAATTAGACTATTTGCGCGTTAAGTAATCGGATTATTGCGCTGAGAAATGAAAGTAATTGAATTATTGCGCTCTAATGTAATTGCGTAATTAGTAATTTGTAAATGTGTAATTATTGGATTATTGCGCTGAGAATTGAAAGTAATTGAATTATTACGCTCTAATGTAATTGCGTAATTAGTAATTTGTAAATGTGTAATTAGACTATTTGCGCGTTAAGTAATCGGATTATTGCGCTGAGAAATGAAAGTAATTGAATTATTGCGCTGTAATTGCGTAATTAGTAATTTGTAAATGTGTAATTAGACTATTTGCGCGTTAATTACACTATTTTATATAGTCTGGAGGGGGTTAATTAAAAAACCCAATTGTTGCGAGAAATGAAAGTAATTGGATTATTGCAATTAAACTAGTATAATTGCAATATATCTAATTGAATTGATACAATTATATATTAATTAGTACATCAATTGGAGAAATGAAAGTTTATTACGCTGTAATTAGACTAGTATAATTGCAATGTAGGTAATTAGAGGGTTGTACGGTAATTAGATTGATTAGCAAGTAATTGCAGTGGTACACTCGTAATTTTTGTAGTTGCATTATAATTAGTGTACGTGTATTCCAAGTAGTGGGGGCGGTCAATCCTGTAGATATTTTTTCTTTTGTAAAAAGGGGCAACATTAAAGAAGACATTATAGCCAGTAAATATTGATCGCTATCAAATGAACAACCCTGCATTTGTTGGTAAATAGTTGATGCGACTTTCCTAGGAGATTAACGAAATAGATAAGAAATAGAAATTTATATCGGTTTGGTTTAACTACCCAGACCATTGCGCAAAACTGTATTTTATTTCCCATACCTGAAACATTAGAAATTTGCTTACACAAAAGCATATTTATTTACTGTCGCATAAATTCTCGAAACAAATAGTTAAAAAAATAACAAAAGGACACGGTCAAGATCTTTCAGCTTAAATAAACAATAATAAAATTTTCATTGATTTACAAATTTTAACATACAGGGTGCCCCGAATTGTACAGATCAAACATACGTTCTAAAAAATATATATGGGGTGCTCCATTAAAAGACACACTTTCTATACATTCCAATGTTGCTCTATAAAGAACTACTGATAATAATTGCAGGTAATTGATGTGTAAAAGATGATGGACAATAGGTCGGCAATACACAAAAAAAACCATTCAACTCAAACATGAAGTCTGATAGAAGACATTAAATCTGCCATTGAAAGATTGTCTTGTAAACTAGATGACATAAGGAGGGATTCAAATAAAATACACATTAAAAGATTACAATAATTTTATTTCCTATTTTATTACACAACTAAAAATACCATAGTATAATTAAACAGTTTTATTTTAAATACACAATTACATTTTTGAGAAAATAAACATAGACACTTAGTAGATCAAACTTTATGGTGTGATAAACTACCAAAATAATATGAAAAAAGTTCATATGTAAATGTGGGCCGGCAACACATAGTTCCGAGATACAGGGTGTTAAAGAAACATGCAAAATTTTTTTTGTTGTTTGAAACACTGAAATGATGGCACACTATATTGCGCTCTAATTAGACTAGGTGCAATTTCTCGAAATTCTATGGTTTATTACCTTATAGAAAAGCAGTATATCTTAAGATATATTTACAGATCGGTATACGTCCAACTTGACGGCGTTTTAACAAAAGCAAGCGGAAACGATGACTACTTTGATAATGCATTAAAAAGCAATATTTTAACGGAAATTACAGCGATGCTTTAATAAAGCTCTGGATAATTATATGCCTCTTTTAATCTGTTTTACAGAATAATGGGGGTGGCTCTCTTCAACCGTCTGTAAAACTATTTAATGAAACCTAGTTAAAAATTCAGTTCCATAAAGAAGCTATGATAATTTATGATATAGTTAATCACGATCCATTTTATTATTCAACTCAAACATGAAGTCTGATAGAAGACATTAAATCTGCCATTGAAAGATTGTCTTGTAAACTAGATGACATAAGGAGGGATTCAAATAAAATACACATTAAAAGATTACATTCAATTTATTTCCTATTTTTATTACATAGCTAAAAATACCTTATTATAATTAGATTTCTGTAATTGCAATGTATACGCTTGTATACTAAAATATAAGGGCAGGTAGTTACACCATTCAACAAAGCATCAATGTTTGTTAACTGTATAATAAATAGGCGAAATAAATCCACAAAAATCACCTGCTAGTACAAGGCCCATAAAATATTTTTTCCTTTGTAAAAGGGACATTAAGGAAGACACTATAGTCAGTAAATATTGATTGTTATCAAATGGAATTCCTGTCTTTCGATCAACCTTTCCCACGAGATTGATTAGATAAGAAAGATACGTTAAGATACATTTATAACGGTATTTGTTTAACGATCAGATCATTTTTTTGCAAAACTTTATTTTCCCATAGCTTAATTAAAAAAAAAATGCCTCGTGATTATAATAGATCTACAAATCAGACGGTTTATTGGTAATAATTACAGATGAACCAACTAAAGATGATGGACAATAGGTCGGCAATACACAAAAAAAAAAATATTTATTTCCTGTCGCATAAATTCTCGAAACAAATAGTTAAAAGGCATGTCAAATTGCATGAAACATGGCCATAAGAGAACAAAACCATTGAAAATAAGTGTTGTGAAGTTTATAGATTTGTTCGACAGACAATGGGTTTTGAATAAAGTGTACGTACGCCTCGGCTCATGTAAGACAACGAACGGTGGTACCTATCTGAAAATAAAATCAGTCGTCATTTCATGTATAACAAACGATAGTTGTCTCAATTTATTTACAAGCGTGTACCACAATTTCTAATTATGACAATTTCAGAATACGGGGACAAAGATTTTAGCGTTGAAGGCAACCAACATTCTATGCAAACTGTTTTACACAAGAAGGACTGTTTTAAAAACAACTCGAGCACATACCAACATATTATAACATTTTTGGAATCAACTAAAAATGGTCATTCAAAATATGCAAAAACATATAGGGCGTTCCATTAAAATGGTACACTTTCTAAAAATATATACGGGGTGTTCCATTAAAAAGGCATACTTTCTATACTTTCCGATGTTGATCACAATATAAAGAACTACCCTGCACATAAATTATAAAATTATGGACTCCATACATAAATGATATTTGATAATAATAGTCTATACTATTCTACGTGTCGTATGTATTATTTATTTACAGTGTCGTCATAATAGTAGAGTTATTGGATGTATTTGATCACATTAGAGGCATGTATTTTATGAATAGAACCAAATTTATTATAAGCTTGAGTTCGAGAAAAAATCATATGAGAATATTCATTTAAGGAAATAACTGCAATTTACTGCAGTATTGTTTGAGTTTATTAAGTAAACTATTTATTAAATGATTTACAATTAATTTATTAGCTAAAATTATTTATTAAATTATTTGCAGTGCATCATCTAAAACTACATATTAAAAATCATGTACAATTAATTTATATGTATATGTCTAATCCGCTTCCTCATCGCATCCTATTAAGAGCTGATAATCTGACCAATGACTCTGGTCCGGTGATGGTTGGCCGTCTGGATCGTAGAACACCGTTTCCATTGACCATGCTGATGGTGATGTTGGTCTATCAGTGCTGCTGTCTGGGGAGTTATCTTGATCTTCCAGATCCTGACCTAAATCCTCATCTATCCAATACGATGAAGATGGCGGTGTTATAGGTCTGTCAATGCTACTATCTGGAGGGGCATCTTGGACTTCCTGGTCCCCACTTGGATCTTCATCTATAGAATACGATGGAGGTGATCGTTCCCACCAACCACTATCTGGACCATCTCCAAAGTATGAAATTCCATTAGACATTGACCAGGTTAGTAACATTGAATCAGTGCTGGAGGAAATGCAGTTTTCTTGAGAAGTACCCATGATATCAATATTTGTAGAATTGACGAACAAGAGTAGTGTAGCGCATTATATAAAGCAAATTGACCCCCCCACTCCAAAAGTGGTGCTTCCTACAAACAATATTTTACAGTAATGTCTTACAAATATCATAAAAGGAAAACACAAGATTGACCAGTAAAATCAATTGTCTCGCCATTTAGATTCCCGGTCGTGGAATTAGTTGCTAGAATGATTATTTGTTACAACACTGAAAATGAAGAAGTATTAGAATGGGACTCATGATATAGTTGAGGCGATAAGAATTAACAAGCGCCTAGGTACGGGTTTCAACTTATAGTAATTGTATTTGTATATATGAACCAAACTTTACGATGTGATAGAACTTTAGAAAATATGAAAAAAAAAAAAAAGTTCCTGTAAACTCGGGCCAGGAAAACGCTTAGTTTCCGAACAAAACACAAAATACTAGGGTCATATTGATGTGGCATTCTGTGATGGAGGTAATTGGAGTGGTATAATGCAATTAAGTCATTCTGAACCGAGCCATCTAATGCGTTATAAGTTAAATATGCATCATCATGCCTGCATGTGTGAACTTTTAACAAATCTACAATGTTTTACGTTATTACATTACAAATAAGTTTATAATAAATTTTAAAGTGAAATTTTAATATATTACTTACCTTGTAAATAGTATTATTATGTTATGTCCTTTGTAATGTTAAAACATGTTTTTATTCGTATTTATTTCTTTGTAATTTCACAGTCAACTATTTTACATACATATTATGTGGAAAAGGCTTGTTTATTTGTGATTTCGATTTTATATATTCTTTGTTTTGTGTTAATCTTTTGGCAAATGAACCATTATTATATAGAACGATTTAATTCATTTGTTGATAAATTCGTTTATTGCTAGAACTAGATGAATTAATATGGTTTGTTATAAACTTTACTCCTAAAATGTATCGCTTCCAATAATACAGAATATTTTAAAACTTCTCTTTGTAACTTTAGACATAAAGGATGATTCTATAGTTTTAGATTTTTGATAATTCGCTTTATAAAAATCACAATTTAATCGACAAAAACGACCATTTTATTAGTGACAACTTAAAATTTAAGACTTTTATCTAGAATCTACTATTATATCCTTTATTGTTGTAAAATGTATATGTGGGTGTTTTCTTTTACTTTTAATAAAAAAAATATAATTTAATAGTTTTCAAGAAAAAAATATGGGTGTTTAAACTATTGTAAGTAAAAGAAAACATTATTTATTTGGCTCTTTCTATATCCTTTGTGTCTTAAAATGGCTTTGTAAGTTTTACATACACCCCGATATAGTTTTAAATTTGACTGTATTGTTCCTGAGACCCCCACTTAAATGTTGACGTTCATCGAATGTAGCGGGGAGCATGCCACAAAATATAAAAGAAGAAGCAAATTCTGATTAAACATCAGTAAACAATGGAAGGCTATCGATTTTTGGATTGGTTATCCCAGGTTGATGCAGAAGGAGATGGTTGGATAGGCGAGCCTGCCGCTGTAGATGTACAGAACCTTGCTGCAGACGGACAAAACCCCGCGGAAGATGTGCAAATCCCAGCCGACGTAGAACAAAACCCCGCTGATGAAATACAGGATCCTATCAACGTGGGGGGGTTAGATGGAGAAGATGAGGGCATCGAGTGTGATGCATATGGAGCTGTACATGAAAAAGAGAAATATATAAGCAACATGATGTCGACTCCAATGGACCCCAGGTACTGCGTTAGTTCCGCATTTGTTAGTATATATTCGGTGTATTATGGTGAGGAATTTAGAATATGCGAAATATGCTATATCGCATATTCGCGGAGAGTACCTGGGGAACACCAGCATAGAAGCAATCACAAAACTATATCGATTCTTGATAATAGTATGGAGGACTGTAATTGCAAATGTTGCGGATTGCCAATGTACCAAATTACACATATAGAAGTCTGCAACTTTTGCAATCCATAATGTAATTAAATTATATTTCATAATGTGTAAATATTTAGAAATACAATAAAATTTGGAAAAACAATTTGTTGTTACTCATATGTTATTTATTTATTTTTAATTTAATATGAATTCAGTATCATGAGATGTAATATGTAATAAATAAAACTATAAGGATATTAAAACTGGTTTGACAGTAAATTGTTCCTTGCAAATTACAAATGATATCCCACAATTCCAAATAAATTCCGTTGAAAGTGTTAAATACTTGGGCATTTTTTATTGACTGCCATCTTCGTTGGGATGTACACATAAATTATATTGAAAACAAATTAAGGAGTGTCTAAAACATATACTATGAATTTGTTGCGAGAGGAAACCTAAAATTATATAGGTATAAAAATGTGTCATCTTATTAAATTAATGTTAAAATTTCCCCCATATACTTATTATCTACTCTACATGTTTCTATGTTACCCCATAATTAATTATTTAACAAATCTACAATGTTTTTACGTTATTATATTATAAATAAGTTTATAATAAATTTTAAAAGTGAAATTTTAATATATTACTTACCTTGTAAATAGTATCCCTTATTTAATTCTAATCTAATACAAAGATTGTGCTATTTAATCTGTTCATTACTTCATCGAGAAGACAACGATTGCAACATGCCAACATTTAGATACATGTGAATTTTATTGAAAGATTATAATAGCAAAAGTTATGAGGGTGTGAAATTATTTACGTTAATCAAGTACTTGCTGTTAGAGACCAATTAATATTTAGATATACTATTCATTCTAGTAATTTAAGACATTCCAATACACTCTCTTTGCCTAAATATCATAAAGCCATTTAAACGGTCCTTCATATACAATGTTGTGAATACTTACAATAGTTTGGCTGATGCGTTTAAGTCTCTTTCAGAGAAACACACATTAGCGTGTCTCGATACAATCTAGTGATGTCATTTAGATTCTCAGTCGTGGAATTAGTTGCTAGATAGATTATTTGTGGTGTTATTACATAATTTTTGTAAGAAGAATCCAAGACTACCACTACTTAAGTAGATAAAATCTATTATCGCATAGTTTGGTGTACACTGCTAACGTAATATTTTTTAACCAATGACAATCCAGAAAAATGATTGTGGTGGTGGGGTTAAACTGCTATTATAACCATCTCAAATATTATAAAAAGCTCCCTACGCCATCAACTTTCATGCATTGTGCGAGTATCCGTTTTACTATTTTAAGTGTTTGTCTATATAAATTCGCCCAAAATGGTAAAACATACATTAAAAAATGTATCTGGTGGAAACCGTCAATGGTGGATACAAAATAATCAGCCATCGACAGAAACTTCAACATTACCAACACTCACATTTTATAGTTGTTATGATTCGAATCTTACGATTTCAAACAGTGAGGCAATAGATGTGGGTTCTACAGTTAGTGTCACAAACAATATGGCTGCAAGTTCAACCGCGATGTCACAGACACCGTCTGGTATTCGTATTTTACAAGATGTCACTATCCCAGTGAATAATGCTGACAGCAAAAGAACAAATACAGATAATGAGAACGATGTGTTTGAGTTGAAACTTAATCAACATGAAATAACCCACCCAACCATCGATATGCCTATACTACATTTAGTCGACGATAATCTAGGAATTCGTCACGATACCACCGTTGACACCAACTTAAACAATATATATGAAATTCAAAGAACTCTCGAAATGGAAAGTGAGGCGTTACTTTCTAAAAATAAAGAAAAAATAAAAAATAACTGCCCATCCTCTGAATCGAGGGCTCAGGATGACCATCATTCATTAGTGATTAGCAACGACTCCGAAGACGATTTTATCAAGAAGCCCAAATTGGAGATGTTAAAACTAAAATTAAAGCCCCCAATAATTTCACCGAGGACCAGTCATCGCAATGGGCTAAAGAAAACCAAGACAAAAGTCAAATCGAGTGCTCCAGTGAAAATGAATTTACCTATACCAGGAAGCCCCATAATTATTAATAAAAAATTAGAGTCGAGTGTGGAGCAAGTAAAGCCTGCACGAGAATTAACATTGCCGTTAGATAATTGGACACTTTCGTTACCTGAGAACAGGTCAAGTAGCGACAAGGCTACATTATTGACACCTTCACTCGAAATTAGGCCCATTCCACCCCATGCTGTGTTGTCTCCGTCAGGTGTAAATGCAATAGACACACCCGTAGAGATCCAAGTTGTAACACAACAACCTCAGGCGGATTCGGACTCGAAGATTTCAGCTGTCGGTGTATTGGGTGTTTTAAATACATTCCTTAATCTTTACGCAGAACTTAAGCGCAATCATGAGGCAAATACGATTGCTCGTCAAGGCGATAATGAAATTGAAATCCGTGCGAATGCCATGATAGCCGAATCTCAACAAATGTTAGATGAAGTTTCACAACGTCGGAATACTTTTGAAAAAACTAAAAGAGCATTACGGGCTATTGAGAAAAAAATAGAGAGCGTGGTCTTAGGTGAACAATAGTGAACATGTTTAGCTGTAGTATTCTCTATTTTTATTATAATTGTATTAAAATTATCATATATATACCCATATATTGTAAATATTTAACTTTAATGTAATGTAATATAATCTTTAATATAAGTCTTAAGTAGTGTTTTTCATTATAAATAAATGTTTTGAAAAATAGACACCTACTGCTACTTTCTAATAATAAAAATATATATATATATATATATATATATATATATATATATATATATATATATATATATATATATATATATATATATATATATATATATATATATATATATATATATATATATATATATATATACTCAGTAATAGTACTAACCTGAGCCAGAAATACAAATTTTTATGCACAATCCTGAACCACCCTGACCGACCTGAACCATATATGTGGTTCAGGTTCGTTTTGCCTAATAAAAAATTATCGAGTTGATTTATTTATAGATTGTACATTTCTTTGGAAAGTTAGGACTAACTATTTTATATGCCATTTACTTTGATGAAAAAAATGCGAGGGAAAAAAGCGCGGGAAAACAGTATTGTTTATCATACAATGGTTCAGGTTTGATAGAAAGATATGTTTTTGGGTTCGAGCTTTGCCCGCATGTCTGTGTGGCGCTGCTTTGAATTCTGTATACAAGTTCAATTATATTTCGTATAAAGCTGAACCATTAAATTTAGCAACACTGTATTCATAATATTAACGTATTTGCACTCATGAGTCATGAAGTTATTATGGATGGTAATTCTTCATTTAAGAGATTTGAGTAATTCACCCCATTTTTGACCATGTTTGTCACAACTTTTATTGCACTTTCGACCGCTGAGTCATTTTTTGAAACATTGTTTCTAAGAAGAATGAATTACAAAAACGTTTATATTTCTTTTTTCACGACATAAGAGTACAGGGTGATTCTTTTATCAGGGGAAATGCGTTTTTATCGTAAACGGTTAATGGAAACTATTTTTTGTAAAAAGTATTATATTCTTACCGACTGTTACTAAAAACTAGGATAGAAATATAACACAAATGTGCTGGGCGCTAGGCGTCGCGACGTTACAAAATTTTTTTTTCCAGCAACATACCACTTTTATTACACCATTGGAAGGGTCTTTTGATTTCGAGTGTTTTTTCTCGATATTTATTCGTTAAAAAGTTATGACGTAATATTTGCCCCCTGAAACGGGTTTTTCGCTCTCTTTAATGGGCTATAGCTCCCTTAGGAAGCACATTTGGACATATGTTTGTATGAACTTTTATTCTTATTTTCGCATGTAGAATTAGCTCCAGAATTTCATGATAGCAATTTAATAACATGGATATATCATCCATAATAATAGGTATATCACCCATACAGGGTGTTTCTAAATTATTGTCCAGAAGTTCTGGAGCTAATTCTACATGTAAAAATAAGAATAAAAGTTCATACAAACATATGTCCAAATATGCTTCCTAAGGGAGCTACAGCCTCTTAAAGAGAGCGAAAAACCCGTTTCAGGGAGCAAATATTATATCGTAACTTTTTAACGAATAAATATCGAGAAAAATAGAATATAGAAAAAAAACTCGAAATCAAAAGACCCTTTCAATGGTGTAATAAAAGTGGTATGTTGCTGGAAAAAAAATTTGTAGCGTCGCGACGCCTAGCGCCCTGCACATTTATGTTATATTTATATCCTAGTTGTTAGTAACAGTCGGTAAGAATATAATACTTTTTACAGAAAATAGTTTCCTTTAGCCGTTTACGAGAAAAACGCATTTCACCTGACAAAAGAATCACCCTGTACCTACACATAAAAAGGAAATTATTTTAAAATCCCAGTTTTTTACAATCATGTCCTCCCGGTGATTTCTGTGTTATACTAGTTGGCCGATACAGTTCTATGACCGGTATGTATTACAGTCTACTTTGATGAACTCTTAGCCAAACTTTTTTGGCCAAATACATTTTTGTAAAAATGCTGCATTTCTTGGTGCAAAGTTGTTCTAGTTTGTTCCAGTATTGAGATTTTTGAAAATTTTTGGACAGATCTTTTCGAAAAACTTTATTCAACTGTGACAATGTTAAAAAATCAAAAATATTTATCAGTGTATTAATTAAAAAATATTTATTTGCAGAATTTGCCATTTTTTTGGTATATGGAAATTTCTTTGACCTGTATTTATTTTAGGGAAATGTTTTTGATTTTTGAGAGTTGAATGAAGTTTTTTCGAAAAGTTCTGTTCAAAAAAATCAATACTGGAACAAACTAGAACAACTTTGCACCAAGAAATGCAGCATTTTTTTTACAAAATATTTATTTGGCCAAAAAAGTATGGCTAAGAGTTCATCAAAGTGTACTGTAATACATGGCTTAAGTTAAAATTATTATTTTGACAGTATTTCTGGGAAAAGAAAAATGTTTAAAAATATAGTTCATAATTTATGCGTTAAAACGGTGGAAAATTTCATTTTTCGAATTAAGCAACTAAATTTAACATTTAGATGTAACTTTGCATTATAAACAACTTTTTCAAATAACATTTTTCGATATCTTTAAAATTAAGAGTAGTTTATTCTTGAAAATTTAAATAATTTCATTTTCCGACCTAAGCGTCCGGACTAACACAAACTTTAGTAGACACTTACTCGTTTGAGACCATGCACAAACTTTTATCAAGTATAAAATTTTTCTGAAAGTCAACAACAAAATAATTTCCCATATGGTGCAGACTTTTTGGCACTGTAGTACAATTTTTGTAGTCAGGAAATTATAAGGATTTCGAAAATATAATATATAGGGTGTTCCATCAAAACCCCTAAGTTTATAGAGTTTTGCTATTTTGCGATTGTCACTTGTTTGTTTTAGTGACAGATTATTAAAATTTAGAAAAAATACTGCAAGTTTTGTATATAAAATTTTTCTGTATTCCATCAAATAAATTCTGTAGGGGGGGTGGCTAATTATAAGGGAAAACCCTGTACCTGAGTTACTTAATTCGTTAAATTGTTTAGTTTACTGTTTCGTTTCATTTTGTTTGGTTTTTAAAAATGTTTTATGGTACTTAAATAAATGAATTGTTTTTCTCTCTTATTTAGTGGCTTTTAGAATTAACAATTATTTGAAAATTTTTGGTTGTCATGGTAACCATACGTTATTGGGAGTCATTTTTCGGACTAATTCGTTGTACGTTTTTGAAAATTCATTTTCTTATAACTTTTTTATTATTAAATAATATTTCAATGAAATTTTGATAATCCAGTGGTGAAGATTTTCGACATCGAAAAATAATCAGAGAATGCCTTAAAAATGAAAATTAATTTATGAAAATTTGTGCCGAAGTAGAATGCTCTATGTATAAAAAAAAATGCGAATCGGTTGAAAAACATGGATCTTCCAGAGGTGCTCCTATTTCAAATGGATCACACTGTATATTTAACTTACATTATCCATTAATTTAGAATTCTTAATATTATATTAACTCTTAATATTAAAATTTAAAAACTGTTTTATTAACTGTTTATACTTCACCTTTGGCAATTTTTATTGTACACTACCCACCTTGGAATTTTATTATAAAATTTTTTATCACAATATTTAAAACCACAATCTCTAGTTTTGTGTATTCTTTTCTCTTGCAATGACTTTTTGTTAAAAATGCTTGCTTTTCTTAAAAAAATAAATTAATATTTATTATTAGTAATGTTAAATTTTACTGTGTTTGAAATATTAAAAATTGAAAGTAGGTATAGTTAATATTAGTTAATGAACTAAATTAATACGTATTCTTATTGGGTTGATTTTAGAGGATATCAGGTAGAATAAATATTTATGTATATATAGATTTAAGCTTTATTGACCTACAAATTTATGAAGACAAATAGTCAATAATAACAATAAACAATGAAATTTATTCAACGAGGACAATAATCTTATATATACCACAATAATTGAGAAATCTAGTAAACAAGGGAGAAATCTATTAAATTACTGAATATAAAAGATAAGAAAAAAAATGTGCATTAAAAATTTAATATTTATTATCTGTCCCCACAGTTAGAAGGGATAAAAGGGTAAACTTTTTTATTTCTCATTTTACACGGAAAACTTATTCTTCATAAATAGTTTTGCTTTTGTTAAAATTATGATTGCCATGTAAGTTAATATATCATGTACACGGTTCAGTAATAAAAAAATCTGAAAATAATGTAAGAGTAAACCACTTTTAATTTTAACGATATGAAAATTCCAAATTCCAATTTGTGGATAAATCTGCCTAATTCGACTTTTCACAATAGTTATTATATATTAGTATTAATAATGAAGTAGAAAATGATGGTCAGTAAAATGACAAATCGAGGATAAATAAATGTCACTGTCAACCACAAGCCAACTCCTCAGTTATACAGTTTTTAATTTTTATGCCACTTGATACTTCCGTAAAATTTTTTAAAAAGTCGAATTAGGCATATTTATCCACAAATTGGAATTCTGACAAATTTTAATTCTAAGCAACTTTTCATACCGTTATAATTGAACATAGTTTACTCTTAAATAATTTTCAGATTTTTTATTTTCTGAACACCCTGTACCTACATGATATGTTAACTTACTCCATGGCAATCATATTTTTTAACAAAATCAAAACTTTATATGAAGAATCAGTTTTCCACGTAAAATGAGAAATAAAAGTTTACCATCTTATACACTCTAACTGTGGACATACTGTATATGGAATATGTGACAGCGACCTACTTACTTTGCTAAAATTACAAAAAACAATACTTATTCCACTAAAATAGAAAATAGTAATAACATAAGATAGCAAACACAAAATTTAAGTGATAGAGAAGTGAAGAGAATATTTAAATACAAAAATATTAAGGCATACAAGAAATTAACGCACAATTTTTAATTTTCCAGTATAAATGTTGTATACAACAGCCTTAATTGACGTCCATGGTTTACCTCCAAAAATATCGGGATAAGTCTCGACAAGTTTATCAACTTCATGCCTCTTAGGAGCCCGTTTGTTTTTAATGTTCTCTGCAAAATACGATGCAATGATCTTTTTCTCATTGCTACTCCAAGAGATTTTTTGTTTTTGTACAACCCTTTTATTTATTTTATGTTCTTTATTTAAACGGTTCTCTTCAATTTGAACTGGCTCATTTTCCGTCGGATTTTGGCTCTCAGATTCATCATACTCTTGGGCAAGCTGTTCCATCGTCGTTTTGTCGTTTATCAAATCTAAGTCGATATTAATGTCATCAAGGTGCATCCCCTTAAATTGCTCTGCTCCCCCATGCGACATTAGAAGTAGAAGTTTGGATACTTTTGCCGTTTGGTACAAGCTATCCGGCAATCTATAAAAATTACAATGAGTATTCAAAGTGTGCCCCATAAAATTAGATAACTGTTCTAAATCTTTTTTTGAAAAATTAAGTAACTGTGTTACAGTGGCAAGGTGTTTCCTTAAATTTGTTGCAGTAATACTTTGAACGTTTTGTATACCACATTTTTTTACGTATTTCTGTAAAGTCTTCGTGCCATCAAGAAAATTTGTCCCAGCAGTGTGAAAAACATAATCGTTATTTGTAGTAAACTTGTCTCGAATTCCAATTAAAAAATCAAAATTCTTCCTCATATCAGGGGAGAGCAAGACAGGTACACCTCGGCCTCTTTTGCCTCTAATTACAAAACGACTGTATGATTTTAAAAGTATTTTTTCAGTTTCTGTTAGGCAGCTTTGAAATTCCCCCTGTTTATTTACATCTAAATCAATAGAGTTGTACGTTTGAATTTTGACTTGTGCAACTTCCGCCGGTCTCCTCCTGTTCAACAGAATTATTTGACAATAAAGTACTTCTTTTAAGCTGTTGTACGCTGATTGGTCGTTTATGTTTTCTTGCAACTTATCATAACTTTCTTGGGCCATTTTTTCTAAAAAGTCATTTAATTTTTTCAAATCTGCAGTAAGGGGTACCAGTTCATTTTTATTCCATGTCTTCTCATTTAAATTCGATGCAGCTTGTGCCGATATTTCGTTAGACCACTGTGATTCTATAAGGGTTTTCAAAATATTTGCTTCTTTTCTTTGTTCGTTGGTATTCGGAATTTGTACCAGATGAATAAAAGCTAGGTCACAGCATTTTTTTAAAAGTGTTCCAAAGTTCATGGCCAAAGTTGGAGAATGATATGTATCTGTCTCATGATTATAACAAGCTATTTCATTAACTTGATCAATGATGAGCTTGAAATGACGTGGACGGAGTAAATCAATTAGGTCCTTAATTGATTCATTTTTCATTCGGGCCAATCGCAGCAGCTTCGCTAACCGTCTCATATCTTGCCTTACTACGTCTAAATTTCCCTTGCTCCTCCGACCTTTTAAGTAAGAGTACCCATAGTTGCATATAAGGAAATCTTTTTTAACAATCATGTTAATTTCATCAGCTCTCATCCGCGGCCACAGTACTTTTTTCAGTAGCGTATCGTGCTTTATTAAACTACCCAACAACAGTGTGGTATGACCATCACTTTGTGAGGTTTGTCGCTTATTTTTGCCTGAATCGGAATTTTTAGGGCAACGCTTTGTATGCCTAAACAGAAACCGTTTTTTATAAAATCCAAGGCAATGTGCACAAGGAAGATAATCGTTCGTCGATTTTCCGCTAGTACTAGTACTAGGAACTCTTTTGACTGGTCGGAGTTGGGTGTTGGTTCTGTTTTGAACAAAGTTTCCTTGCTTTCTTAAAAAAGATAAAGCTTCTCTTCTTTGCCGTGAATTTGAAGGGAATGACAAAATTCGTTGGGTATCAAGTTCAGCTGAATGCCAAGTAAATAAATGCCTAGCAAAGTGGAATACATCTTTATCGCAAAATAAACAGAAATCCTTCTTATCTTTATAATTTTTTCTTTTTATCTGTTCAACGTGCACCTGTAATAAAAATAAATTTGAAAAAAAAAATAGTATTCTGTTGCCGTTATATCGAGTAACATAAAACAATATGTTACATCAATGGTTTTGAAAAAAATCGGTCACGGAGTTTTTTATTTAAGTAGTTAAATAAAACAAGACCAAAAGCTTTATAGTCATGAATAAAAAATAATATTTAAAAAAGTGAAATTTATAACGAAGACTGAAGATGAATCGGACTTTAAACTTAAAACGAAACACATTTTAATTTCAAAAATCTCACCTCGCTTTCAACTAGTTTTTCTAAATTATTCTGTTGATCAACCGCAACTTCCATTTGAGTATCAAAATTTTGCGAAATTATGGGAACGTCAATATTTGATTTCGGTTCTGAATGCTGAAAAAGAACATTTTGAAGTATTATTCTAATTATAGTACAGCGGATTAGCTAACCTATTGTGCACTTTTTGATAAAAGCACCAAATTTGGCACAGAGGTAGACCGATGTAATATGAACAATTTTGGATGTGGAGCCATCGGCCAACTGCCCCCTGGCGGTCGTGGCGGCCATTTTCCAAAATGGCTGCCAGTGGACACCCGAAAGACAACAGAAGTTAGATAAAATTTGCTGCTGAAGGTTTTAGTGAATGTTTATTGAATGTTTTGAATGAGAGATAGTTCGTAAGTTATATACAGGGTGTCCCAAATTGCTTGATTTTGGCTGGTTTTCCTATTTCCAGACCAGGTAGAGAAAAACTGACATATGAGTCTAGAGCTCGATTTTTGTGAAACGTCGATTGGTGAAAACCACATTTCGATATCTCTAGCCGTTTCCGAGATATCGGCAAAAATTGACATTTTACAGATTCCGAAAAACTTTTTTTAATGTTAAAAAATGTAATTTTTAAAGAGAAATGTGTTATATTGGCAGCAAGGATGACTAGACATATCTTGGCATATATATTTTTAGAAAGCTTATATTTTTTTCCTATTTTCTAAAGTCAAATCCAACTATGGTTTCCACAAAGTTAGCTTTGATATCAAACAATCGAAAAGCGATATATTTTTTTTGACAAATGCACCTTATTCTACGTCAAAAAGTGCCTGTAGAAAGTTTTTACTGTTTGAAAAATATCCACAAATAAAAAAGTTGACAGTTTTTCGGAATCTGTAAAATGTCAATTTTTGCCGATATCTTGGAAACGGCTAGAGATATCGAAATGTGGTTTTCACCAATCGGCGTTTTACAAATATCGACCTCTAGACTCATATGTCAGTTTTTCTCTACCTGGTCTAGAAATAGGAAAACCAGCCAAAATCAAGCAATTTGGGACACCCTGTACAGGGTGAGTCAATAGTGCGTATTTCTTTTGTATCCCCTGTCTCGTTAGAGATAGAGGCATGGTTCAAAATTTTAATTAAATTGTGAGAAAAAGTACATTTTTTTAAATTATTATCAATTATACAGGGCGATCCGTAAAGTGGTAGATGAAAGAATATACATATATTTTTTAAAATGGAATTAGCCAATTTTTTTATTATGTTTGAATACCACTATGATGGCCTATTCAGCGGTAAAATATTTTTAAAATTTGTTGGATGGTTAATGAAATAAAAAATATTTTTACGGAAAGTTGATGTTTGCAGGTATCATTTTGAAAATTGGTTTTGGACTTATTTTTGGAGAGTAATTTTTTTTCTTTGACATGGTAGTAGTGTATGCCATTAACTATTAGCTGATGTAAAAAATATTTCTTTCATACAAGGTGTTCATAAGCGCACTGCTAACTTATAAATATTCAAACTACCAAAATTCTACTCTTTCAAATGGAACGCCTATATATTTTTGTAAAAAATTGTGTAATTTTAATTTCTCTGCAATTTTGATATGATATGTCCTATACCTAAAATGAATAATTTTCTAGATGTAGTTGTTTAGGTGTAAATAGGTATGTTTTATTCAGAAAAGTCAACGTACCTACCTTTGAAATTATTTCATAGAAACGAAGACATTTAATTTCAGTTACTTTCAATTTTCTTTAGTTTTCACTAAAAAATGAATTTTACGAAACATGAATTAATGACAGAAATTGTTTTTTGGCCTCCAGAACTTACGCTCAAAAGTATTCTCACAGAACCCATCCACAAGAAGCATCTTCCAAAAGTTTAAAAACAGATTTGAAGAAATAGGTGACATTTCTTATAAAAAAGTCCATCGTAGAAAAAGTACTACAAATGAAGATAACGACTTTTTTATAGGATATCTCACCTGTTTCTTCAAATCCGTTTTTTTAACTTTTGGAAGATGCTTCTTGTGGATGGGTTCTGTGAGGATACTTTTGAGCGTAAATTCTGGTGGCCAAAAAACAATTTCTGTCACTTTCACCAAGGGTATACATCATACCAATTAATTCCTGCTTCGTAAAATTCATTTTTTAGTGAAAACTAGGAGGTTTGCAACAATATTGAAAATATCTAAAATTAAATGACGTTAAATGTCTTTGTTTCTATGAAATAATTTCAAAGGAAATATTACACAATTTTTCTACATCAGCTAATAGTTAAAGTATGGCATACACTACCACCATGTCAAAGAAAAAAATTACTCTCCAAAAATAAGTCCAAAATCAATTTTCAAATTGATACCTACAAACGTCAGTTTTCCATAAAAATATTTTTTATTTCATTAACCATCCAACAAATTTTAAAAATATTTTAGAGCTGAATAGGCCATCATAGTGGTATTCAAATATAATAAAAAAAATGGGTCATTCCATTTAAAAAATATACAGTGTGTCTCACTTTTCACCACTACACCCCAATATCTAGGCCATTTGTTGATCGATTTAGATCAAATTTGGTATACTTCTTTTCTTTCAGATTGTGTTTAAAAGTTATTAATAAAAAATGTTTTCAAAATTAAATACGCCTACTATGATCAAAAGATATTGGCAAAAATTATGAATTTATATTAGCGATTGAGATAGGGTTTTTGTTTTTACAGATTCTTGTTTTTACAGATTCTTGTTCAGCATGACCTAAAACGCCTGTATACACAAAAAAAAAGTAATAAAAATCTAAGATTTCAAAAATAATCACCCTACTATTCCAGTTATTTATTAATAAAAGTTGAGTTATTTGATATTTTCTAAAAAAAGTGTCCTAATGCTTAATTAGCGTCATTATATCACCCAACTACCAAGTTATGTAAATATCCGACAATAAATAACTGGAATAGTAGGGTGATTATTATTGAAATCTTAGGTTTTTATTACTTTTTTTTTTGTGAAGGAATGAATATTTTTTAACGAAATTTGGTATACAGGCGTTTTAGGTCATGCTGAACAAGAATCCCTATCTCAATCGCTAATATAAATTCCTAATTTTTGCCAATTTCTTTTGATCATAGTAGGCGTATTTAATTTTGAAAAAATTTTTTATTAATAACTTTTTAAACACAATCTGAAAGAAAAGAAGTATACCAAATTTGATCTAAATCGATCAACAAATGGCCTAGATATTGGGGCGTTGTGGTGAAAAGTGAGACACACTGTATATTCTTTCATCTACCACTTTAACGGATCGCCCTGTATAATTGATAATAATTAAAAAAAAATGTACTTTTTCTCACAATTTAATTAAAATTTTGAACCATGTCTCTATCTCTAAGGAGACAGGAGATATAGAAGAAATACGCACTATTGACTCACCCTGTATATAACCTACAAACTATCTCTCATTCAAAACATTCAATAAACATTCACTAATACCTTCAGCAGCAAATCTAACTTCTGTTGTCTTTCATGTGTCCACTGGCAGCAACTTTGGAAAATGGCCGCCAGGGGGCAGTTGGCCGATGGCTCCACATCCAAAATTGTTCATATTACATCGGTCTACCTCTGTGCCATATTTGGTGCTTTTATCAAAAAGTGCACAATATGTTGAAATATCCTATGCTGCCGCACTATTAGCAATAAATTACTTAATCCCACTCCTTCATCAAAAATATCTTATTTACCTTGTCTTCCGCCTCCAAAGGAAAATAGTTAGGATTGCTGCTCCTATTATCATTACTTATATCCGATTTAGTTTCAGAATCCTAAAAAAATAAATATTTTTCAAAAATATTGCTTTTTTTGAATAAGCACATATTTACCTCGTCTTCGGTTTCCGAAGGAAAATAGTTAGGGTCATTAATACTATCATCATTGCTGCTTTCATAACTTGTTCCTGCAATTATCTCCGGTGACCTAGTTTCGGCAAATTCTTTTGATTGTTCCTGTTGATCAGTTTCGATTGTAGCCTCTCCTTTTATTTGATAAGCCGAAATTTCCCGAAGAACTGTGGGTAAAAACACTGGAATGAAAATATCCGGTTTGGGTTCTGAATCCTAAAAAAAATAAAAGTTTTTAAAAAGTATTTCCACTATTATTTAAATAATTAAACCCATTGCATTTCCTGAATAAGAATATATATTTACCTCGTCTTCAGTGTCTGAAGGAAAATTGTAGGGATCTTTTTTACTAGTATTGCAGCTACCATGACTTGTCTCTGAAACGACCTGCGATGAATTTGTTCCATTATCAAAGTTAAACAATATACTAGCTTCGCCGTAATTTTTTCTAATTTCTGTTGCATTTTCAATTGCATTTTTTTCTTCTTTAGGTACTGTAGCTGATGGAATAATGACTACATTCGATATAATGTTTACATTTTTTGAGGCATCTTCATACGCAATGGCCAGATTTGGTTTGGTTCCTGATTCCTAAAAGATAATATTATAGCTTGATTAATTAACACCTGTTTCTTTCTTTCCTTATTTGGAATTTATTACCACATTCTTGAATATTTTGAAGTCCTTGATAATCTAGAAAATATCTGGCTTTTTTTTTAAATAACCTTTACTTACGCCTTACGCCTCTGACTTTACGTCAAAGGAACAGTTAAATGTTGGTTTACAGTAGCAGAATATAAATAAAATAAAGATAAAATAATGATATTTCGCAGACGTTTCGAAAACTCAACTGTTTTCTTCCTAAGTGCTAAGATTCTTTTTTATATGTATAAATCGTGAAATTACGCAATATTTTCACGTTACTTTAAAAAAAAATTCAGGTTATCCGGGAATTCAAAGTATTCAAGAATATGGTAATAAGTACCAAATAAGAAGAGAAAGAAAATTAAACGATGCCACAAATAACTTTTAGACAACATTAGTTAACACCTTTTTAAACAATTTCAACTAAAATTGCTTAAACAGAAGCGTACTGACCGATGTTGACTGTAGTCGGGTAACGAAATAAGCATAGCCCATAAGAACCTAGAAAAAATTCCGAATTTTCTGAAATTTTCAGGAAATGTTCTATATTATATTATTATTATTATTATATATTATTATTTATTATATTAAATCCACCTTGTGCGTTAGCCGCCATATTGTAAAAATGGTAATCAAGCATAGCAATAGAAAATATTTATTATCTCACTTGTTTTTCAATAAATTTTGAAAATTCGAGAAAGAAAATAACCACATAATACCATAGCATATGACGACATTTTTATTCATTTTTAAAACGAACCGTTAACGTATTTTATATTGAAAAATATTTAGACATTAGTTCTTCTTAAGCGATTTCCCTCAATTTGCTTGAAAATTAAAAATAATTTTGAAAAATGTCTCAAATTAAATTTGTAGAAAAAACAATTCTAAATAATGCAGTTTTTTCAGGAAATGTTCTATATTATATTATTATTATTATTATATATTATTATATATTATTATTTATTATATTAAATCCACCTTGTGCGTTAGCCGCCATATTGTAAAAATGGTATCAAGCATAGCAATAGAAAATATTTATTATCTCACTTGTTTTTCAATAAATTTTGAAAATTCGAGAAAGAAAATAACCACATAATACCATAGCATATGACGACATTTTTATTCATTTTTAAAACGAACCGTTAACGTATTTTATATTGAATAATATTTAGACATTAGTTCTTCCTAAGCGATTTCCCTCAATTTGCTTGAAAATTAAAAATAATTTTGAAAAATGTCTCAAATTAAATTTGTAGAGAAAACAATTCTAAATAATGCAGTTTTTTCAGATTTGTGATTGTTCAAAAATTAACGGAGTCATGAATTTTTAAAGATAAACAGCGCGCGAGTTTTACTTTATACCTATGCAGTTTACGGCTAGGTCAGAGTGTTTGCTTAACGTGTTCGTGTTTACGTTGACAAATTTCCGAATTTGATTCGAGATAGTTTTATTTATATTTGGATTATTAGTTCTACTAATATTTTACATTGAATATACAGTATGTCCCCGGATTGAGTTTACAAGAGGGAAAACTTCTTTAATTTTGATATTAAGAAATATACTTGTCAGCACTTAACTATGTACGCAGCAAATATTCAAAAAATAAAAATTTGTTTCTTCATAAAAAGTTTTCCTTCAGTTAAATAAGAATGCCACTGATAAAAATAACATTTCATGTACCCTGTACATGAAATGTTATGTTATTAACAAGCAATAATGTGAAAATAATACAAGAATAAAGTACCCTGATGTTTAGTTTTATGCAAAAATGTCAAAGGAATACAGTATTTTAATTGTTTTAAATCCACGAAATCCGTGATGGAAACGTCGACGGACAGTTTTTTTAATTATCACTTAAAAATGGTGATCCATATAGGGTAATTATTATAATTTCAGTGTCCGAACCGTCAAAATGTCAAGTTATTGATCATGTTAACAATAATTGAATATTAAAAGTATAAAATTTTTATATTCCCACTAAGCTATGGTCGGATCACCATTTTTAAGTGAAAATAAAAAAATATATATCCGTCGACGTTTTTATCACGTATTTGGTAGTTTTAAAACAATCAGAATCTTTTATTTCTTTGACATTTTTGTATAAAGCTAAAAATCAGCATATAGTGGAGTCAATAGAGGTTGAAAATATGCATTGTTTCGGAATAATTACGGGAAGCTTCGATTTTCCTAAAACCTTTTGATATCACTTTTACATAGCTTAAAATAAAAAGTTATAAACATATAATTGTGAGGAAATTGTTTATTAATTATTTAAACAAAAAAACTTTTCTTTTTAATCAAAATTATTATAAGTTGAGTAAGTTTAAGGCAATTTAATTCTAATTGACATATTAGGGGTTTTCGAGGTCGCTAAAACAGATTATGATGTCAAAAAAAGTTTAGTCAAAATGGCTGATCCAATATGGCCTACTTTTCGATAAAAATTTCATTAATAATTACTACAAGTATTATTTTTCTTGGGTATATCGGTCATATACAGTAAATTCACTTTTCAACCAAAGCACTTTGTGAGTGAATAGGAGAGAATAAAGCGAGAGCGCTAACATTCTGAGATCGACATGCAGTCACGCATGTGTAGTGCTCTCGCTTTACTGCTATCTCCTATTCACTCACAAACTGCTTTGGTTCAAAAGTGAATTTACTGTATATAAACAAATTTATTTATTTTTTTTTTTCTAACGTTTCGGTTTATTTATAACCATCATCAGAGAATTATTATTTTGTGTTTGCTTGATCTTAATTTAAACTACATTTTTTAATGTGATGTATTGAGTGTCTTAAAGGCACTTTAAGACACTCAATACATCACATTAAAAAATGTAGTTTAAATTAAGATCAAGCAAACACAAAATAATAATTCTCTGATGATGGTTATAAATAAACCGAAACGTTAGAAAAAAAATAATAAATAAATTTGTTTATATATATGACCGATATACCCAAGAAAAATAATACTTGTATTAATATCAACGGTCAAGAAAAAACCTAGAATATATATCTATATATTAATAATTACGTAACTAGATAAATTTTAAACAAATTGCGCTCAGATCAACTTATTCAATATGGTATTGGTCTCAAAAAAATAATATACGTATCTCGATACAAAAAGTAAAAATGGTTTACACAAAATAAAAGATTTTTATTAAACACAATACATATTCAAATTATATTGAACGATATAAATTAATTTTTAAATTAGACCCAGACCCAGAGCGTGCGGGGAAGATGATGCTATCTCTTTCTGTTATTCAGGCATTATAATTTGACTCATGGCCCTGTACCACGTGAATATTTTGAATATGTTTTCGATATTTTAAACAGGATAAAAATTTTAGAAACATTAATATCGAGTCGATTTACCGAAAAATACTTATTAGTTTCAATATTTCGTAAAAAGTGTAAGTTTATACTGGATGGGGCGTTTAAGTTGACAATCGCAAATTAGAAAAAAGTGTTCCAGACATGAGTTCCATCATTTCAAAGCGGGATCTAATGGCTATAAGTTTTTTAAATATGGTGAAGGTCAACTTCGTTTTTTTTTAATGTAAACCTCTATTTTCATTGCTTAATTACTCACAAACAATGAGTTGAATTAGAAAAATGGTAGTAACAAAAGCTGTTTATTTTTTAGCGCTAAATATGAATCTGTAAAAAAATAGGGATTTATATTAAAAGAAACAAAATTGACCTTCAAATGGCCGCTTCCCGGAATTTTTCCGAAGTGAAAACTTCTATTTACTCCACTAATACTTGACTCTGTGTTTTAAGAATCAAATGTTTCGTAATACCAAAAATAATTAAATTTTCCCTCTTGTAAAACGGCGACATACTCTATATTATTATATTATTATAATATAGTGTTAGTAAAATAATAATTAACAAAATTTTTCTTTTTAGGGGAAACTTCTTGGTTGAAATTTGATCTAGTGTTATTTAGTTTCCATTCTTATTATTTTTTTTCCCTAGAGATGCCTTTTATTCTTTTTACATCTAATATTAATAATATCTATTTCTTGGTTAATATTATTTGATAGAGTGTTCTAGTTTTGGATTTCTTTCTGATTATTTGTTTAGGTTTCTGGAAATTCCTTCAAATTTTTTACATATAATATTAATCGGACCTGCGTGTTTAAAAAATGGAAGACCGTTGGTGTATATTTTACTGTTAAGAAGCGTTTAAATACTCATCTCATGGTGCTACATACAAAATGTAGGAAATAATACACACATACATCAAACTACAGTGCAGCAGTATAGTGCTGCTACATCTGAGGTACAGGGTGTTCATTTTTATTTTTACACCCCCCTTAACTTTGTTAGTTTTGGAAAAAGAAAAAAGTGTAAAGACAGAAGTTTTAGTTATTTTTGCGTAGATTTTAAATACGATATCAGAAAAACAATTGCTAAAAACACTTATAATACAAACTTGTATTTTTTTTATAGTAACACGCTGTATGTATGTAAATAGTTCAAAAACCGCAAAAGATAAAACAGTGTTATATATTTTTGAGAAGCTATTTTCATGCTCTTCCGTATTCCGCAAATACATACAGCATGTTATCAAACAAAAAGCACAAGTTTGTATTATAACTTTTTTTGGCCTTACTGAATTGTTTCTCTGATATCATATTTAAAATCTACGTAAAAATAACTAAAACCTCTGTCTTTACACTGTTTTTGTATTTCCAAAAATAACAAAGTTAAGGGGGGGTGTAAAGATATAAATGATCAGCCGTACCTGAGTTGGATCAGAAATCTTTTAGGTTTGGAACTGAGAATAAATTCGATTTTAAAGAAAATTGCGTTTTTGTAAGAGGTACATTTTATATACTTTACGCGCACGCGCTTATCTTTGAAAATTCATAACTCCCTTAATTTTTCAATAATCACAAATCTGAAAAAAACTGTATTATTCAGAAATGTTACCTCTACAAATTTTATTCAAGATGTTTTTCAATATTTTTCTTAATTTTCTAGTTTGAGAAAATTCTCTTAGAAAGAGCTAATGTCTAATTATAGTTCAATATAAGGCATGTTAAAGGGTCTTTCAAAAATGTAATAAAAATGTCGTCATCTGATAGTACCTATAGGTATGGATATTTTCTTTTTTGAATTCTTAAAATTAGTTAAAAAACAAGTAAGATAATAAATATTTTCTATTGCTATGTTTGGTCACCATTATTTCAATATGGTGGCTAACGCTCAAAGTGGATTTTTTGAGACTTTTAATATAGCAATATATTACTAATAAAGACAATTTCCTGAAACTTTCAGAAAGTTTGGAATTTTTTCGAGGTTCCAAATTTCCTTGCCCGACTACTGTGAAATTCTTCATGAAAGGGTTACTCAAGTAAGTGTTGAAGATATTAGTGTGACTTTTGTTCAGAAACTCTTTGATTGAAATGCTCTATACATAAAATGTTAAATAATTAGAATGTATAAAAAATTAATGAATTAATATGAGTATACTTAATAGAATACGAAAATACAAAAATATTTACCTACCTGATGTTTATTATCCGAAGAAACATTGTTTGGAAAATAATTTCTCGGAGATGTGAGCTCCGACACACTTATTTTATTTTGTTTGGCTAAACACATAATTTTTCTCGTTCTAAGGGACATGATTGTATAAAAACCGAGATAATAACGCACTCTAACGCACCCACTAATATCAATCACTGAGGTCCAAAAGATTTATTTACTCGGTATATCTTACCCTAAAGAGAGAACAACACAGACTGTTAGTTTAATAAACTATCACGTGTTGATTGCCAAACAAATTCTAAACCCCTAATCAACATTTTTTACTTACACATTGTGATTTTTCTCTGAACATTTGGTCTATTTATTTTTTAAGAATAAGAGGCTGAAATAAAGTAAAGGTCAATGGTTACAATGGTTAAACTTCTTGCACATGTTTCTCACAGACAAAACATTTTTATTGTTGTCAAGTGTTTGTTACCATTTTACAGAAAGACCGAGGCACTTGGGTATTTAAATTTTAAAGGAATATAATATATCACTATTAAGCTGTATTTCTATAGTTTGATATTTTTGGCATAAACTAACGCAAATAATAATAAATCTTGCAAATATATGCCAGTATTATAAAAATATAACGTATAAATTTTTATTTTTTCCTGACCGTTGAATTTAAATACTAGTTAGATTTTCTTGGGAATATCGGTCACAATTATAAACAATTTTATTTTCTAACGTTTCGGTTTTTATTAACCATCATCAGAGAAAATTTATTTTTCATTTGTTTGTTTGAAATATTTAACACTTGCCTTTAACACTCGAAGCAGCGTACCAACAATAAAAAATGTAATAGTATTTGTTAAATATTTCAAATAAACAAATGAAAAATAAATTTTCTCTGATGATTGTTAATAAAAACCGAAACGTTAGAAAATAAAATTGTTTCCTAATTCCTTTCGTTTTCAAGATAGATCGTGTTAAAAAAATTTTTTAAATATTATTTATTTCTTATTTCTCAATTTCTTTTCGTTTTTTTTTCAACGTTTTTTCACAATGAAAAATTTTCCCCTCGATTTTTCATTTTGGGGGTTTATGAAAAATGAAGTATATTCCGAAGAAATAAACAATGAAGAGCATTTATGGAACAGAGTTATTGCTGATCGGTTTCGTAATAATCCCGGGATATTTCAGAGATGTCGTCAATCAATTTGGTTTCCATTGTTTCATTAGTTATTTAAGAGAACATGGATATTTTATTAAATTAAATCGAAAGTAAATTTTTCATTGTGAAAAAACGTTGAAAAAAACGAAAAGAAATTGAGAAATAAGAAAAAAAATAATATTTTTAAAAAATTTTTAACACGCTCTATCCCGAAAACGAAAGGAATTAGGACCTAAGTGTATACGAACTTTTTTCATTATTTTACGCTCCTCTACCTTGTGGCATTATGCATTGCACTTTTTTCATGGTCACCCTGTATATGAAGACAGTAGAAGGCTAGTTTTGCTTTCCCAAAAAATTAATATTTTAATATCTACCGGAGCAAACATATGACATATTTATATGGTTCAAATCAGAAAAACGTATAGAATCCGAAAATATAAAAAAATACAGGGTGTTCCATTTACAAAAAACATAACTTGTATCGGTAGATCGCAAATACGATGTTCAATTGTCAAAATGGGATTTTTAAACCCTTAACATGTCCTACAACTTTTACTTGAAACTTTTTTCTCTAAAATTACAAATTAAAAAGTTATCGGGGTGATCATTTTCGGTGGAAAACCCCGTACATACATATTGTACTTGATTAAGCTGAAATCGGAATTAGGTATATGTATTCCGAGAAAAATATGAAACTCTGAGAAAATATGTTTTCGACGACATTTTTGAAAAAAGTTTCCAACAATATTTATTTACAATAAATCAAGTGAGAAATCATTGGTTACCAATAACTTTTCAAATTAATATTATTTTTCGCATTTTGACTGATAATATGCTATTTTACTAAATTCAAAATCGTTTAATAAAGTGGCACTTTGCCATATGAAAATGTCACTTTACTAATATAGTAATGTTAATAAAAAACGGTTTGACAGAAAATATTTCATATATACCTTCTCGTGTTTGTCCTTCGATTTTTAAAGAAAGTAAGCTCAAAGTTGCTTCTCGAGCGGCATTTAAAATTTTCTAAATTGTTTTCAGTAGCAAGATTCATTTTTATAATTAATAATAACTTAAAATCAATTTGACTCACAAAAATTATATGTAGGTACTTAACTGTTATTATATAAATAAAGCCGTGTCAGTTACTATATTACGGAAATACTATGACATTTTTTAAATTTCAAATTTTGTAATGCTTTTATACAGTCTATCACTATTTGCTTCCATATCACTAACCATAGGTGATATGGAATCGCCCAAGTAACCTACATATGCAGGTAAAGTATGTACACTTACCAATGAATCACTCTGTATATATGTTGTATCTTATATTTTACTGTTTTTTATTTATTCCAAATTTCGTGAACAATATTATTTATACCAGCAGCATCTGCAATCTGCATGGTTATCAATCAGGTTAGCCATGAATGAAAAACAATTAATTTGACACTTATGCCTTACAGAAGCGTCAAATTAATTGTTTTTCATCCATGGCTAACCTGATTGATACGCATGCAGATGCTGGTGGTATAAATAATATTGTTCACGAATATTGTCTAAAAGTTATTTGTGGCATCTTTCTGTATTTTCTTTCTGTTCTTATTTGGGATTTACGGCCACACTTCTGAACATTACCCAGATAATCTGAAAAATATCTGGATTATTTAAAAAATAACCTTTACGCCTGTGACTTTACGTCAAAGGAACAGTTAAAGGTTGGTTTTTTGACATAAAATATAATTAAAATAAAATAAAAACAATGATGTTTTTACACAAGAGAAAGACTACTTAGCATTGAAAAAGGAAACAGATTAAGTTTCCGAAACGTCTGCAAAACATCATTGTTTTTATTTTATTTTAATTATATTTTATGTCAAAAAACCAACCTTTAACTGTTCCTTTGACGTAAAGTCACAGGCGTAAAGGTTATTTTTTAAATAATCCAGATATTTTTCAGATTATCTGGGTAATGTTCAGAAGTGTGGCCGTAAATCCCAAATAAGAACAGAAAGAAAATTGTTCACGAAATTTGCAATAAATAAAAAACAGTAAAAGATAAGATACAACATATACAGGGTGTTTGGGTAAAAGTATTCAGAAATCCAAAGGCATGTAGTACTCATCAAAATAAGCCAAAAAGTTGATATAAACTTTGTTCCAAAAACGGTCCTTTTAAGGGGCTTCTAAAAAAGATGTTTTTGTCACATATTTCGAGAACCGATCAATATATTTTAATGAAATTTTCTATGGTAGAATACTTTTTTGTGCTTAACAAAATGGTAAACCTTAAATTTCAAAATTCTTCAGGGGCGTTCCTACATGGGGGTGTGTCAGGAATGTCGCCCCCTTATTTTCTCTGCACTTAATTTTTTCACTATTCTGATAAAAAATTTCAAAATTTCAAGCAATTTTACTTCAAAAAGATCCTCTTTCTAAAACTTCATAAATTGAACCGTCTTTGAGATAAATGAATTTGAAATTTAGTATGCACAATATGCACATCTGCAAAATACCAATGCTTTTTAAATAATTTTATTTAGTTTCATTTCTAATACAAAATGATGTATACTATAGAAAAGTATTCTACCATAGCAAATTTTATTAGTTAATTTGATCGGTTCTCGAAATATGTACGAAAATGATCTTTTTTCTTTTTTAGAAGCCCCTTAAAGGGGCTACAGCCCCCTTAGGAACCATTTTTGGAACAAAGTTTATATGAACTTTTTGGCTTATTTTGATGAGTACTACGTGCCTTTGGATTTCTGAATACCTTTACCCAAACACCCTGTGTATATATATTTAAAATCACAAAAAACACAGATTTAAAAAATGTAAAAAATATAGGGTGTTCCATTTAAAAAAATGTAAGTTAGGTTTGTCCCGCTTTTAAGGAACACCCTGTATATTCTTTGCAGGTGTTTTAAATGAGTTCATTTGATTCACTACAACTTTTATTTGAAACATTTTTTCCTAACTCGAAAAATAAACAAAATATAGGGGTGGGCCTTTTCGTTGGATAACCCGGTACACTTGCAGGTAATAAACAAATTACTGGTTACTGCTAATGACTTTTCAGCAATTATTTTATAGAGAATAACTTTTTCTCGAAAAATTATTAATAATAGGACTTGCCGGATTAGTTTAAGTCCATCCGGGGGGACACACGATTTAAATATAATAAAATTGAATTACAGATTAATAAATATTTAAAATAAATGCAACTGTTTGACAACTGAGTTTAACTGATTTAAAGCTCAAATAAATTAAATTTTTTGTGTATTTTGTCAACTATTATTTTTAGTAATGCATTATTTTTGTAATGGTAGCTATACAAGTAATCCATGTAGGAGCTACGGCGTTACTAATGCTTTTGTACGGAAACCTCATTTTTTTTAAACATTTTTGAATTCTATGTAAATTCTAGGCATATTTGATGTAACTACCTCACAAATTCGACTGTTTCCAAAATATTGAAAATTTTACTATTTTAATGTTTATCTTAGTTTTTTGTTCTCTAAGAAAGTCGACCTCAGGTATCATTAAAATGGCCTGGAAGTAAAAATTTTCTCATAAACCGCAAACTGATATTTAAATTGAAAAGGGAAAATTAAGATAGAAATGTCTGCCATATGTCAGAAAATAATTTCTAATGCACACCTTTTAAAAATAAACAAGATAGTGCTCTTTCAAATAAATAGCAAGTTATTAACAAAAAAAAATGGATATTAATTTCAAACCTCAAACCTAAAAAAATATTATTATTTACTCTAGCCTTTTAGAATTTAACTATCCAAAATGTGTCCATATCGTTTACGAAAAGGTACTCGCACTTAAGAATAATACAAATTCTCTATGCTGAGTTATGACCCCTGAAAATAAAGGCAAGCAGGTAGCTTATAGTTTAGTGTAAAATTGGCAACGTTGAAATGGTTCAGGATATGTCATTGAATTATGTATTACCGTATACAGTGGCTCAGGTTAATCTTATTAGTATACTGATTCAGGATTGCATCATAAATATGTATATATACAGCTATGTTTATTTATAAAAATATGAAAGTATACTTTACAAAATAGGTTGTCCGACCCCATACATACGCCAATATATACAAATATTTCTTATCTACCTCTTCTATAAATAGGTGGTTCAGGATAGTATGGATTATCTGGTGATTCAGGATTGATAGAATGATGTATATATATATATATATATATATATATATATACCCGCCCAGCTATCTATTTCGCCTCCGACTACCAAACAGACACTCAGGCCTCCGGCATATTGGAAGTAGATATAATTAAATTTTTGGAATGTATCAATTCCTTTTTTATCATTAAGCAATGGGAACTTCAGAGGGGTAAACATTTTTAATATTTTTTACAAACATGCAGAGATAAATTGAACGTATCAACTGGCCTCCGTTTGTGAACCTGACGTACATGCCTCCATTTGTATAAAATTTATAAATTTGATCGCCGCTTAGGCCTCCGAACAGTGTTGCCGTGTAAAATATAGACCAATTCAAGCAAATTACACATTATAGCCGCATTATGTGTAACACCGTTGAATGAAACAAGTTTACTTTCCAATGGATTTAGCGAACTATAAATTTTCAAATACTGATGTAATATACAGTGTGTCCACGAATGGAGTTGCCTATAGGAAAACTTTTTTATTTTGGAAGCAAAAAACTTATTCTTCATAATAAATTCTGCTTGTCTTAAAACCCTTAAATAACCAATCAAATTTAAGATTATATACATGGTGTCCCCAGGGGAAGTTATTATTATTTTTTAGTGAATTATGAAAAAAAATCTGTGTCTATTAAAATATCCTCCAATATCTCCAATAAGTATAAAAAACTTAGTTTATTGACAGGGTGCCCCACGAATTGAGCCTAGAATTTTTCTTAGCGGATTTTGCGCCAAAATTTTTTTTTATAATAATCCTGTTTCCAGTCTCCAAATCGGCACTGAAATTTTATTTTAAGACAGGGTGGATAAAAATAATAAACTTAATTGTTTATAGGAAATATATTTACTAATATTAACAATACTAATATTAACAATCCATTTAACTAAATAAAACTAACAAATATAATTCCACATAACCACCTCGAACTTGTTCGCATTTTCAGCTCTTTTAATGAATTGAGTGTAAAATAATGTACTACACTGGGCACATTAATTTCGTTTATTGGATCCCTTATTCTTTGCTTGAATTCCTCTACGTTGTAAAATGGATTATTAATGTTATTAGTAAATAGATTTCCTATAAGCAATTAGTATTGTATTTTTATCCATCCTGTGTAAAATGAAATTTTAGTAGCGATTTGAAGATTTTATGAGAAACAGGATTATTCAAAAAAAAATTTGGCGCAAAATCCGCAAACAAATATTTTAGACTCACTTCTTGGGCACCCTGTCAATAAACCAACTTTTTTTAATACTTATTGGAAGTCTTTGTGATGCAGATTTTTTAATAGACAGATTTTTTTTCGTAATTCACAAACCAAAAAAAATAATAACTTCCCCTGGGCACACCATTTAAGGGTTTTAAGGTTTTTCCTATAGGCAACTCCATCCGTGGACACACTGTATATGTAAATGGGTATATTTTGTTTAATGCATTTAGATCTTTTTATGAAATAAGTGTTTAATCTGTAACTGTGTATAAACAATAAACAAACAACGAAGGATTACAAAATTTCGATTATGTTATGAGTTATTATGAATAACGATAAGTTATGAATGATTGTGTATTAGAAATACAAATTATCGTTCAAAAACCTAATCTAAAAAGTAAAATTTGAGTCTTAGCGTTAATTTCCCTTCCGTTAATTTTATTTCATGTGTATAAAGAGTGCACAATAATAAAGAAAAACGATCTTATCACACCTTATATCCTTATAATTTCTAAATAACGCATAAGCAAAAATATATATAAATAAGAAACTAAATCGTGCCATATACCCCAAAAGATGAAACTGGCCATTATTAATTATTGCTTCAGATCTTAGATTCTTTATTTAGCTACGCTACGCTGACGAGGAGCAATAACTCCGAAACACGTGTCCGTAGCTGCACCAGTTTCATCGTTTGGGGTATATGGCACGATTTAGTTTCTTATTTATTTATATTTGACCCCACGAATCCTATCTAAAAATATATTATATAATCGTACACCCTTATGAAAAACGCTGTATTTTTTATATTTGAAATAATTACTAATTTTTCATTACGCCAGTTCATTAGCCTAGAAGAGAGCTTTGAAACAATGTATTCTGTTTTAGAATTTTATTTATAGGATGTTCATAATTTTATGTTGAACCCGAATATTTAAAAACTTTAATACCTTTATTATTTGAAATGGAACACCCTGTATATTACTTCATATTCAATTAAACAATTTCAAGAAATTTCCGATGATTCCCCTTATGATATTTATTTGAAATGGTTATTTGTCAAAATTTTGAAAAAAAACTGCCTAGGATGAGATTATCTAAACGAGAATAAGTTCGTGATGGTCAAATGCTATAAGAATTGTTTAGTTGCTTCCCGATTTAAATAGATTTGCGATTTGTTCTTGTATCGGAAGTATAATTTATTTAAATTAATTACAATTGCAATTTCAGATATTATTATTAAATTATTTTTGCAATAATACTAACCAAGTAATTCAAATACATTTATCATTATTTAACAAGGCACATTTTATATCGTATTTCATAGTATATACATAGCGAACAATTTTAGAATCAAAGAGTACTGGCAACATTTTGTTAAAAATTTAAATACCGCATAGACCTTCATATTTTGGCTTCAATTTTATATAGATTTTAATACTACTATTATAATAGACAAGGTGTTCCATTTAAAATAAGGAATCTTAAGCAATTTGATTTTTGAAAATTAGCTATGCATTGTGAACACCATGTACAGTTTTCATAAATTTTCAATTCTTCATGGAATACTTTATGGTCCGCTAATAATATGAGAAAAATTGCTCAGCCTAATCATTTTTGGTGTCTCAAATACACATATATGTTTCTTTTGGTATTCAACTCTCAGTTCTTTCTTTCAAAAGCTGTCAACATCTCAAATACTTTGGAGATATGTTACCTAATACACACATACAACATCTTATATGTATAATGGAAAATAATTATTTGTACGCTACGCATAATTTGACATTCAACATCCGTTATGCTTAGAATTTTTCCGTATCTCCTGTAGTCAAGTTAGTCAAAAGTTACCTGGAAAATAGGCCAAACACTTAGTGAACCATGAATTATACATATAGTATATACTTAATACAAAACAAAATCCGTTGCACGTCATCACCGACCAAGAATTATAAATGAAGAGCATAGCCTATATCGGCGTATGTTTTGGCCTTAAGGTCAACAGTTGGGAAGTCAACCATGGTGACGTCCCAACAGTTGACCTTAAGGTCAAAATATATGCTTCGTTTATAATTCTTGGTCAGTGATGACGTGCAACGAATTTTGATTTTTATTAAGTATATGATTGGGTGCCCCAAAGTACAGGGTGTTTCAATTAAAATTATACTCCCACTTATTTCTGTAAATATTTATTTACTAAAATATCTTTGGCTGAAAAAATAAACGAGGTAAATACAAACATTATAATTTTTTAAACGGACATCCTGTATATGTTTTTTTTTTTTTTGCGGCTTTAGGTCGTAGACCATGCAGCCAGTCACGGAGTGAATTATGATTAAACCTATTAAACGAAGTTAAAATATTAAGTTAACCTATAATCGACCTAACACAACAATCTAATATTGAGAAAGACGACAACAAAAGGATATACAGGGGCACTCGCTTCTCGACCTGGGGTCTTTCAGGTCATTATAAATCACACATTACAAAACAGACCACGGAAAAGGAGGTGAGATACACATGGTTAAACACATGGAAGCAAAGCTATGTTATTATATTCACCTATTAAAGTTTTATTTTGGTATCAATTATAAAATTTATAATAATGTTATATACTTTTCTTAAACCGGTTGCTAACAGGGAAATTAAATTGAAAGGAGCGTAGATATCACAATCTCGAGCAATACTACGTATTAGTGTGGTAGTTGCATCTTTATATGTTTGATTTCGTCGAGTTCTTCTGATTACGATGGCATATAACACTTATACAGAGTGTCCCACTTAAGATGTATCCACCCTCCTAAAATCTTTATTTGTGAACAAATTTTCGAAATCTTCTTTTTGATGGATAGGACTTGGAAAACTACATTTAGCTATACCTTACATTTTTAAAAAAGGTACATCATGACCTACTGAGACGTATTTTTTTAGCGTAATTTCAAGAAAAACTATTAGCGATTTTTTTAGAGAAAAACTAATACCAGAATTAGATTCAGGACCTTTTAAAACCTAACTGGTGTGAATTTTGCGACATTAGGATACAGAGTGTTAAAGAAAATGGAGAGGAATTTTTAACAGCGGCAAACTTTGTTTGTAAACAAAATCGGTACTATTTTGAAATTATCAGTAATTTAACATTTTTCACAATTCTCTGGTTTATTTGAAGACGTATTAAGAAAAAATCGACAGTGGTAATGATTAAAAATGGTATCTAATTTCTGTTGATACGGTTATTGAAAACAAATAAAACAATACATTAGTTATTAAAGCTAGTTAAACTATTCACTGGAAAAAATTTTTGTAATAATCGTTTGAAAAAAACAAACGGTTTTGAAAAATGCATAAGGGTGAATGGTTGACTCATTGAGAATAGTTCAATTTAATTATTAGTTGATTAATTTGATTATTTTTAGGAACCTTGTTCTTTTAATAATTTTGTCGTAGTTTTGTTACCAGTAAATCTTAATAAATTATTTGTTTATTTGTTGTTTTTATTTTTACCATTTGTTTTTTCAAAGGATTATTATAATATTTTTTCCAGTGAATTGTTTAATTGCTTTAATAACTAATGTAATGTTTTATTTGTTTTCAATAACCGTATCAACAGCATTAGATACCATTTTTAGGCGTTACCGCACTGTCGATTTTTTCTTAATACGTCTTCAAATAAACCAGAGAATTGTGAAAAATGTTAAATTACTGATAATTTCAATAGTACCGATTTTGTTTACAAAAAAAAGTTTGCCGTTATTAAAAATTCCTCTCCATTTTCTTTAACAACCTGTATCCTAATGTAGCAAAATTCACACCACTTATGTTTTAAATGGTCCTATATCTAATTCTGGTATTAGTTTTTCTCTAAAAAAATCGCTAATAGTTTTTCTCGAAATTTCGCTAAAAAAAATACGTCTCAGTAGGTCATGATGTACCTTTTTAAGAAATATAAGGTATAGCTTAAATGCTGTTTTCCAAGCCCTATCCAGTAAAAAAAAGATTTCGAAAATCGGTTCACAAATAAAGATTTTAGGAGGAGGGATACATCTTAAGTGGGACACCCTGTATATTTAAGAATGTTTATAGTATAAATCTGAGGATAAGTAATAAAAATTGTTGTCAAAAAAGGAAACTGTAATTATTATAATTAAATCAACATAAAGAAATAATTATTATTATTTATATCACAAGTTAATAATGAACAAAATGGGCACACATTAAAAAATATGTTAAAGCAAATTTTTTCTGAATCTTCCATTGCAAACTTCGTTTTTAGAGAAACGGTAAAATATTTTGTTGGAAATATTTACGTCAATTTTAAAGAAAATATACAAGTGTTATAATACCATCGTAATAAGAAAGACGAGATGTAAATATAAATATATAAAAAAGTACAGGTGTTCCATTTAAAAAAATTTAAATTTTCTATGCGCCTCGTATATCTTTTAAGATAAAAAAAAGTAATGATATACTACATATAACTAGTTTTTGAAAAATTTTATTTAATAATAATTAATAAAAAAACATGAGGGTATGGTTTCAAACGAAACATCCTGTACAAATTTGAGCTTTATACTTTTTAGCATTTATGTAAATGAAATACTTACTACAAATTTCATGAGAAAGATAATATCCTATGATCTTACCACAATTTTTATTCATGGAAACCTGAAAGATCTCAAAATAGTATTGAGGAGGACTTGAAACCTGAATAGTGTATAATTGCTTATCCCGTTTAAGAATTTATAGACTTTGAAAAAAATACTTCTGTCGGCGTGTGGGACATATTATTATGTTGAACTTATAATAACTTGTACATTATTAAAATAGAAAAATCCGTATTTTTCAGTGTTTACTCTTCAATGTATTTCTGTTTGTGGAGACAAACTAGAGCATTTTCGGCGCAATCATTTAAAAATACTCATCTTTGAGATAGTATATAAGAGAGCAACGTTTGCGCCTCCTCTAAACGTTGCCAGTTATACGGAGTTGTGTACGTACGGCTGGCTATGCGGAGGCCTATTCGGCTTATCCGTATATATAAAATTATATGCCTCCACTCTAGCGCTAGGAAGCGGAATTTTGCTGAACTAATCTGTATAACTGTATATGTGTATAGGTCGTATAGACCTCCAGCAAAAATTTTGTCAGAGCACTCGTGATGACATCACATACATTCTGTGAAATTTTTATTAGGGAAACGTAAGTGCCTCCGAATTTACGATCTCGCCTCCGATTTCGGAGGCGTAAACAACAGTCAGATATCATTTCGGAGGTGTGTAGGTATGCCAGGCAAATATATATATATATATATATATATATATATATATATATATATATATATATGTATATGTAAGTAAGGTGACAAATATTAAAAATGCGAAAAAAATTATTCAATAGAATAAAATAAAATAAATTTTTCAGTTCTACGATTTTGACTTTTTGAACTTTGACTGCTAATAACTTTGACATTTTCAACTTTTGAGACATTATCAAAATTTTCAGGAGATATCGAAATGTGTAAAAATATGCAGGGTGTTCCATAAGAGATAACACACTTGTTGTTGACCTACCCTGTATACATAGGTCAAAATACACTCTTTGTAGAAAAATTGAAAATTTCTGGAAAAAATGTTTAGTTTTGAAATTTATCAAAATATTAAAAATAACCAAAATAAAGGGGGTGTTCTTTTATATGTCCCACCTGTAACGTCTTTTCTAACGCCAAACGAGGTGACTCTGTTTGGGCGTTAAAACAGGTAACGTCTTTTGCTTACGGGTAGCTGGTTTGGAGAAGTTATCCAGGTTTCATGTATTAGTAATAAATAGAAAGTCCACAGTATAAATAAAACAGTTTATTTCTTCACACAAATAGTCAAGTATCGGAATATATCAGGCACAGGTAATCTCTTTACATATACATAAAATAATTTATGTCTTCAACAAACAGTCAAGTATCGGAAAGTATCAGGTATATGTAATCTT